>CAHIKZ030001469.1:1162500-1192500 GCA_903632075.3 Acanthosepion pharaonis | reverse complement strand
GAGCAAGCCCCAAGTGAACGAATAAACTGTGTATAAATAATGCTAATTAAAAATTGAAGTGGAAATTGTTAATCTTTCAGTCAGAATATTTTAAGGTTATTTCCCTAACAGAAAATAACCTACAATGTGCCATTTTTTGCTGTGTTATGGTAGCATAAAAAGAAATAGAAATATTTCTATCACTTAAAAGAAACAAATAAAACACATACGGTAAAATGGAAATTAATAAGAAAAGCTAGAATATGTAGGTCATTAAATGACCCATGTCTTTTGTGCATACATGAGAAACTATATATTACTAGGTTTATAAAAAATAAAAATTTACTTAATCATAGACATAAAATAGCTATTCTTTGCCGACATTGTCAAAAATTTTCCTTAAATAATATTTGAAAAAAAAATTTAAAAAATGCATAACTATTAATATACATAGTTATATTTGATATGTAATAATAATTTTAAAAAGTTTAAGTAATTCTTTTACATTTATTTGTTTTAAAAGAAATATAATCTATTGGTAATTAAAAGTAAATAATAAAATAGTATTTTAAAATTGTAGTTCAATTCAACGTATTCTAATCCAAACACCTCAATTAGAAAGAATCTGTATGTATACAAGTATGAATTTAATGAATAAAATGTCAAAAAACTTTGCCGTGGTTAAAAATTCAGACGACATGCGTTGAACGGATGTCAAAATTCATTGAAAAAAGGCACCCCTACCCTACCTAGACTTAACCTCTTTTCCAATGGAATTCATAATTGATACAATAATCTTACTTATTATAAAACGCAGATTGTATGTGTGTGTGTGTGTCTGTAACGTTTATATATTGGATCAGATTTCCTACATTTTTCAACCGATTTCAACAAAACTTCACAGGACTACATAAAATTACCTTGCGCCAAAAATGGGAAAAATACAATTGTTTTTGCACAAAATCAATTTGAAAACACGATTAAGAGACATCGTGTGAATGAAAGGGGGACAACTCACATTGGGTTAAAAACCAAGGTTGTTTGTGAGTATGTATTCCTTTATATATGAGATCGGATTTCCTACATTTTTCAGCTGATAAAACAAAAATTCACTTTTTTTTTTTGGCAGGTAGTGTTTCTTATTCTCTTGCACACTTTTTTCTTTATTTTTAATATTCAGAATGCTTTAAAAATTCCATTTACAAGACAATTGTTTATAATAATATTCTATTCAATCGGGAGACTCATAACGATTGAAAACAATCTTTTTGTTTGACTTTGGTTTTGACCAATTCGTAAAAAAACAAAAAAAAAAACAAAAAAAAAAAACTAATTAAGACATGGGTGTCCGTCAACCTTAAACAATAATCTAACGATCCCTACTGATTGTATGAATACAAACATCGGATAATTCTTTATCTTTAGGGAAAGATAATGAAATCTAAACATACACAAGTCCTAACTAAAATAATAACCGGAAACTACTTTAAATACACATGGTGTCCAATTTTTTACTGTATTCAATAAGTAAAAATCATAAATTGTAAAAGATTATTATTACAGAAAGGCTACTAAATGAATAAGATTTGTTAGATAATAATTAATAAACCCAAATAAAGTTAATATTTTTTGTATTAGAAACAACGAGTGGAAAATATATTCAAATCAGAATTTAAATTATGAATCACCACAAGCAAAATATGCAATTTTATTACTGTATTCAATAAGTAAGAATCATAAATTGTAAAACTAAAAGATTACAGAAAGGCTACCTACATTTTCAACCGATTTCAACAAAACTTCACTTTTTTTTTTGGCATGTAGTGTTTCTTATTGTCTTGCACACTTTTTTCTTTATTTTTACATTCATAATGCTTTAAAAATTCCATTTACAAGACTATTGTTTATAATAAAATTCTATTCAATTGGTAGAGACAGAAAACAATGTTTTTGTTTGAGTTTGACCAATTCGTAAAAAAACAAAAAAAAACAACAAAAAAACTAATTAAGACATGTGTGTCCATCAACCTTAAACAATAATCTTTGTCAATTTTATTTTTCAGTCTTTATGATGGTGGATACTTGATCTATCTCTTACTGTTATATCCTCAGGCAATGCCGGGCTCTACTGCTAGTAGTTAATAAAAAAGAACATGCTACTGCCCCTGTCTAGATGATTGGATTTCTCTGTATCCTTGGAAACAAAAATTATGAATGTATATGCTATTAAAACTCAGTAAATTTCAAAATAAGTTATTCCAAAATTTGCTTGAAGATGAAACAGAACTAATGCTTTTGATTTAATTATATAACTGAATTTGAAGTTTTTAGTTTATGTTTTGAAATATGGTAATTCCTGTGTAGCAATGAAACCATATTTTTAAATCAGTTAATTTAGAATATTTATGCTTTGTAAATTTACATTGAGCACTGTTTTGTAAAATTAAATATATTAATAAGAACACCAGGCTATATATCTTACTGTTATTTCTTTTTTTTTTACTATAATATATATTACTTGACATACATATTTTTTCCTGTAACTTTTTACTGTAATAGAGTTATCACTCTTGCACTTATGACTACAAGTAAAAGTGATTTGCTGTGATAGTGGCAAATTGAATATTCTTATGAAGTATTTGTGAAGGTATTTATGATAGAAGATAGTAGAGAGAGAGAAAAGCAAGAATGAGAAAGAGAGTAAGAGGGAGAGAAAAAGAAAGAGAGAGAAAGAGAAACAGAGAGGGAAAAGAAAGAGAGAGGGAAAGAGAAAAGAGAGGAGAAAAGAGAGTATTTAGAATGCACACTCTTATTTATTATCTTAAATAATTTCTTGCATCCATGTTGGTTGGTTTTTATCTTTGTAAATCCTGTCTTGCCTCTGCAGTAAAAAAAAAAAAATATATATTTTATTCAACATAATCAATGTTTTCACCTGATGAAGGCCCAAAAAGTGAAATCTCAGAGCCTGTGGGACTTCAAACCAATGCTCTATTCACACACCACTCATTTCGAACAAATATTTAAAAAAAATATTGATTGAAGAGTTTCAACTTGAGACTGCCGCCAGAAAGTTAATTTTTTTGTAAGTGAGAATATTTAAAAAAAAGAAAGAGAAGCAAACCAAAACCTAGCACCTAAAGAATTTTTAGTTTCATATTTTCTTTTGTTTTTCTTGCTAAATACACAAGACAAGAATAAAAAGCAACATTTAGCACCCACATTAGATTTTAACTTGTCTTATTTGTGACTTTCATTTTAATCTTCCCATACCAAAAATAAAGTGTTAATCATATAAAAATGCAATAATTATTTTAGCACTTCTGAGTACACATAATTAGTTGAGCATTGGCTTGAAACATGAGGGTATTAAGTCTAGTTTTCATTTAGTAGAGATAACTGATACAAATCACCCATGGATAAAGAAAGACTGATTTCAATCTGTATCAAGTCTAGTCTTCATATAATTGAGAAGACAGCTACAAATCATCCATGAATAAAAAAGACTGATTTCAATCTATATGAAGTTTAGTCTTCATATAATTGATATAATTGCTTTATTCATGGGTGATTTGCTTCAAATAACACATGAATAAAAAAGACTGATTTCAATCTATATGAAGTCTAGTCTTCATATAATTGATATAATTGCTTCAAATCACCCATGGATAAAAAAGACTGATTTCAATCTATATGAAGTTTAGTCTTCATATAATTGATATAATTGCTTTATTCATGGGTGATTTGCTTCAAAAGCAAAATCACATGAATAAAAAGACTGATTTCAATCTATATGAAGTCTAGTCTTCATATAATTGATATAATTGCTTCAAATAACACATGAATAAAAAAGACTGATTTCAATCTATATGAAGTCTAGTCTTCATATAATTGATATAATTGCTTCAATTCACCCATGGATAAAAAAGACTGATTTCAATCTATATGAAGTTTAGTCTTCATATAATTGATATAATTGCTTTATTCATGGGTGATTTGCTTCAAATAACACATGAATAAAAAAGACTGATTTCAATCTATATGAAGTCTAGTCTTCATATAATTGATATAATTGCTTCAATTCACCCATGGATAAAGAATGATTTCAATCTATCTAAATTTTTTGTGTGAGGAATTGTTTATATTATTTATAGCTGGATTAGAGTCCTCATCTTTGTTGTTATTACCACACTCTTTTGGACATTTTGCCCACTGGCTTTCTTCAGTTGTCTGTCAGTTTGAGTAACTATGAAGGCATTTTGAATGAAACACTTTATTTAATCTATGAGGTTGAATTGTTCTCTTTCCACTGTCCATGTCTGGGTGTACTAAAAAGAACAAGATAAGATTTCTCTATGAATCAGAGATGACAAAATCAAGCAGGTACAAAAAAAAATCAACCATCTGGGTATTTTATTAAGGGAGGATGAAACTTGAAAGTGCACAGAAATAGTGAAATATGTCTTCCAGATACTAAGCAAAGCATTAAGAAATGGGAAAATATTACACACAAAGAAAAGAGTATTGAATCACTGAACTATATAATGTACTATGGCTGATAAACATTTTCCTCACAGATGAAAAAGAGACTTGGTGCAACAGAATTGTTGTTCTACAGAAGGATGCTGAGAATACCACAGACAGAGTATGTAAGTAACAAGGATGTCTTAAGGAAAACTGGTATAAGAAAGAAGCTTACAGTTAGAATAAAAAAAAGAAACAGTTGGAATTTCTGTGGCACTTAAATGAGAAAAGAAGGCCAAGAGAATTTAACATTCTCAGGACATACTGATGGGAAGAGAAGTAAGGGCAATAGTGAATAACTTTATGCATTTATGTAAATGGATGGCAGAACATAAACAAAGAGGAATGCTTTTCACTTTATTGTATCTTAATATTGTTCTTTTTAAATAATGTATTTTCCTTATTATTACTGTTTTCTTACTAAATTTGTCCGATCTTATAGTGTTGCAATTTGGATTGGATCTATTATGATGAAATTATTAATGAAAATTGTATTAACATTATCATTCTGCATGTGACTCCATTTGCTGTACAAAACATTTATCCAGATCCCCGAATTTGAATTTGTTTGGATTTCGTAGATGTGTTGTCATATCCTGCTATGGCAACAGAAAACAACTTTGAGTGAAATTGACAATACAAATACTGTAATTGAGAGGTCTTGATAAGAATGCAGGGGAAAGAGAAGTAATATTAATAATTCAGAGTGTTAAAGGGTAACACAGTTCGCCCTTCAACTCTTCATAACCCAGTTTTTGTTTTTAGTCTGGTAAGGAATGCCATGATGGCATTTATGTTATTAAACAAGTCTAATAGATTTGATACCTTTCTAACAAGAAATTGTATACGTGCTATATCAACCTCACAGCAGCATCAATAGAGAGTTCCTCTTCTCATTCATTAGAAATTGCCTTCCAAGCTCTGAATGCATTAAAAACATTGATTTATAGATCAGTGGTTCCCAAATTGTGTGATTTGGTAATGTTTAGTGATGCCCAGGGCAAAGTCCTTAATCATGTGGTCCTAAGAATCAAGTATTGGTGTCTATAGAGACAATACTGAGAAATGTGAGAAAGACATTTTAAATATGTAAAAACAGATGAAACAAGAAATAAACACTTAATTCAAATTAAATATAAACTACACTTTTATTTTTTTCTTAGATTGGATGCCATCCTGATATGGATGCCTGGGCCTGTCGCACTCTCTGCCCCCACTTCTGCATGCTACTGGTTGATCAGTCATAACAAATTTAATATAGGCGATAAGAAAATTTAACACTGAATAGGCTGTACTAGAGGTAGTTTTGCATAATACCGCAAGTTGCTACAAAGCCAAAACATTAACCTGAAAACTCGTGTCATTCTTAAATATCCTCGTCAGGTCAAAACTTTTATATTGATCTTATGCATAGTGCTAAGACTGCTCTGGAATATCTAAACTCTGTTGAATACACCCGTTAAGATGAATGGTTAAAAAAGGCTTTGAGAGATTGAAGTCTGTGGGCAAAACCATCCTTCTACAAACATTGAAGACTGGTGCTATAGAATCATAAACAAAAGGAAACCAAAATTATTTACAAGTAGAAATCACCCTGAAGGAACTGTGTTCCTGACCAAACCAAAGTCATAAATAATGACACTGATCATATGAGTACATGCTTAACTAGACAACTCACATTACACCTACCTGGCCATAGCTCAATTAAGACTCATTTAAACACATGCAAAAACCTACTAAACTCCATCGAAAACATACTAGTAGAAAATGCAAGTATAGCCTCATCCACATGTAAAAAAGATTAAAAATAATAGAAGCACTAATAATAAAGGGAGAAAAGCCAAAAATCAAGAACATTAACTATGAACATGGCCACAATGCGCTGACCATGTTTGTAAAAATAAAACATTCCGATAACTTCAGACACATACATAAAAATCCACACATTTAGTTAAAAATAAAAAATAAAAATTGCCCTTGATAATGACTAAAAGAATAACCAAAAGTGTTCAGATGTACAGAGCTTTTAAACAGTTTTTACACACCTTGTGTCCAGAAAAGAAAACACATGTACAAACACAAGGAAATATATATATATATATATATATATATTAGCAGTAGAGCCCAGCGTTGCCTGGGGATGTAACAGTAAGAGATAGATCAAGTATCGACCATCATAAAGACTGAAAAAATAAAATTGACAAAGATTATTGTTTAAGGTTGATGGACACGCATGTCTTAGTTTTTTTTTTTTTTTGAATTGGTCAAACCCAAGCTCAAAATAAAAAACATTGTTTTCAATCACAGGAGTCTACTGATTGAATAGAATATTATTATAAACAATTGTCTTGTAAATGGAATTTTAAAGCATTCTGAATGTAAAAATAAAGAAAAAGTGTGCAAGACAATAAGAAACACTACCTGCCAAAAAAGTGAAGTTTTGTTGAAATCGGTTGAAAATGTAGGAAATCCGATCCCATATATAAATGAACACACACACACAAAACAACCTGGGTTTTATAATAAGTATAACTCGATATGAGTTGTCCCCCTTTCATTCTCAAGACAGATGCCTTTTAATCATGTTTTCAAATTGATTTCATGCAAAAACAATTGTGTTTTTTCCAATTTTTGGGTGCTATCAGAACCACTGCAAGGTAATTTTACATAGTCCTGTGAAGTTTTGTTGAAATCGGTTGAAAATGTAGGGAACCGATCCAATATATAAACGTACAGACACACACACACACACACACACACACACACACACACATGTGCATGAGAGTGGACACTGAGGTCAACACCAAGTGCTAATAGTATATTTCATGCTTGAACAGGCTGTATACGTTGGTTTGACTATTTATATATGCCAGTCAATGGTGCATTGTGGGTAGTGAGGTCTATTGTATTGATTGTTGTAAATGGTTATGTTTTAAATTGTTCTAGAGGTTACTGAGTAGAAATAATTGTAGATCCAAATGTGGTTATTTGTGGCTATTGTATAGTAATAAAAATGCTTCAGTTTTATTACAAATGTCTTCAAAATTTTGAGTCTTTCTTTGCAGTATGACCTATATAAAATGTTAGTGTTATCTATGTGCCTTGATAAAGTCCATCAGAGGACAAAAAAATATCAGTTAAGATAAAATTTCATTTTGCCTTTCTTCATATATATATATATATATATATATATATATATATATATATATATATATATAGATAATATTAGTGGTAAATATACACATACATATGCAAAATATATAAATATATATAAATACATGCATACACATATACATATTGTTTTGAATAAAAAAATTCCAAGAGGATAGAATCCAGGTAGAACTCAATGTCCAGGACAGAGTAAGGATATAATAAAAAGGCTTAAACACTAATATTCCATGGTCATAATTTATTCCATTGGAATCATAAATACGATCCAATTCATCAGACCTACAAATTCAAAAAGAAAACAGAAAAAACAACTCCGGAAATAAAAAATAAAATTTAGAGAGAGTGTGGGACAAATGTTAGAGCTAAAGAGAGGGGTAACAGACGAGAGAAGGTGGGGGTTTAAATTTAACAGAGAGAAGTTTTAGAGAGGGGAGTCAAAGACAGTTTAAGTGAGAGAAATATGAAAGTTGTCGGATGTCTAATACATTAAAGATGTCACCGGAATATTAGTGTTTGACTTTTATTATATATATATATATATATATATATATATATATATTTATATATTTTCTTTTTAGATACATATAGCAACACTAAATCTGGCTGCATCCTACCATGCACTTATCGTGTGGAGACAAATCTTCATCATATGCGATCATATACTTCATCTTCCTGTGAAGATGAACTGTAGATGCACACACACACACATACATGTCCACAAAAATCTCCTCACATTCAGCATATGCAAACATGAAGAGAAACACAACACCAATATGTCTGCATACACGTCCATAGACACCTGGAGGAAGAGTACCTTGTTTATGGAGGCAGTAAAACAGAAAACGTCGTATCAAATGAATACTGTGTTGAGATAAAAATCAATTCTGGATTTAAATTTCTTGATTATCTCAGGGCATTTTTCATTGCAAATTTATTTTTCTTTGTATCAAATGAAGAAATGTCTTTTAGAAAACCTAATCGCAAGATCTTACACAATGCATCGTTTTTTGTTTTTTTTTGTCTCATTCTCTCAATTTTCTGCAATTCTATGCAATGTGTTGCCCTTGGCTTTCTCATGCCAGTAAGTGAATGTGGTGTTGGAATAAACAATTTTGGATTTCCAGTTTCTAATACAAATTACAGCCAGTTAAAATTCATTCATTAAATTTATAATAATAAAAGAAATTGCTATTCAAATTTTCTGAATTTTTCTGTTATTTTATAATATTCTTATACAGTTGAAATGCTTCAAACCAATGAGGCAAAGCAATCTTTACCGATTTCAGAAAAAGGAAAATTAAAAACATCTATTCGCTCAAATATATTTGGGGGACTTGTGAGTATTCTTTGACTATCATAGCAACTACTGTGGTATTATTAAATTGATGAGAATAAACTTTTGTTTAGTTACTGAATTTCATTAGATTAAAAAAGAAAAGATAAAAAAAAAATCAATTCAAAACACTCTCAAAATGCAAAAGGAAGAGAAAAAAAAACAAAAGATTATAACTTTTTTCAAAATAGGTTCTTGTGCCTTGGGACACATTCAACTTTTCCAGGTGGCAGCATACCACACCTCATCTTTTTGTTTTTAAATATGGAAGACAAACTAATGTGGTCAGTTCAAGCACATTTATTTTTTTCTAATTATTGAGAATTGCTTTAAAACAAATTAAATCCAACGAGATTTAAAATGATAAAAACATATTGTATGTCACTAGATTAAAACTTCAAGAAGATATTAAAGAGGACTAAAACCCAAAACTTGGGTTTTTTCTTTTTTTATATTCATCAGAAAAAAATTAAAAAATTCAGAAGGTCCAGGCAGATACTACACTTTGATCCAAGATATAATAGTTTGTCATATATACAAACAAGCAGAATAGGATTACCTAGACTCACTGTAATGTTTAGCAGGTTGTCTTTTTTTAAAATTATGTATGAGTAATGAGTTTGATCCTTAAACTGCTATATTCACATACTTATGCTTAGAAAATTTAATTTAAAAACTTGAGCAGATTTAGTATAGTGAATTAGTTAAATTAAAAAAATTAAACCAATATTAATACTTGTGTATATATATATATATATATATATATATATATATATATATAGATTAGTTAATCAAAGACAGACTGTTTTGCTGTGTCATTATTTGACATTGTGGTTTCACATCTGATTGTTTAAACAATTTTATTTTATTTTATGCCCTTTATTTTACTATTGAATTTTTTTTTATTTCACTGAACCCTTTATTTTACAGCTCAAATTAATGCTTAATATTTTAGTCCCTTTTGAACTTTGTCAGTTATCTCATTAGTTTCCCTCTGAAACAGAATCAGTTTTGGATGAGGAGCTTTCAAAAGAGCACTCAAAACTTTATTAAATTCAAACCCTTAAACAATTGAAATAAATCCCAAATGTCCTTTATCATATTTTTTATCTTCTGAATACTTTACTGCCAAAGTAGTCAAAACAATGATTTAATTATAAATAATGTATTTCCCTTTTATTGTTAAAATAGATTTGTCAAAAGATATTTTTTAAGAAAAAAAAAAAACCAACAGGTTTTTATTGACATGATGAGACAAGTTAATAACACTTCCACATGATGGTAACATTATTTGATTAATACAAAATAAAGTTGATAAGACTGTTATTCAAGTCATACTGCAAAATTAACAATACCATTACAAAATGGAAACTAAGGTAAAGAGATTTATATAAGAGGAAACAAAAAAAACCTTATATTTATTTATATTTTTGGTAGTTGAGCCATATCTCCCAAATAATCAATATGGAAATTTCATATCAATCAACAAAACATGTTCGCTCTATCTCCGATATTGAGCACTTTTTAAATTGAAGTATCCTATATATAATATAATAAATAATTATATATATATATATTTATTTATATTTATATACACACACTTTTCACACACAAATTATTTATATATATATATATATATATATATATATATATATATATATATATATATATGTTTTAGGCAGATGAATGACAAAATGAAAAACTTTTGAGTTTATAAAAAATAAATGTTTCAATTTTTTTATTATTTTTGGGAGTTTTAATTTTAAAAAATTATAACTCAAAAATAGAAAAACAATAAAACAGTGAAGGACAAAAGTTTTTCTTTTTTTATATTTTTATTTTTTGAGTTTTAATTTAAAACATTAAAACTCGAAAACATTAAATTCAGAATTTCCAAATATTTGTTTTCCCCTTAGTATATAATTAAAACTGATATATAATAAACACTAACAATGATAGTTATTGATATATGTAAGATTGTAAAATTCATTTTACTTACTTATTTTTTCTAATTTTTTCAACCAAAGCAAGGTGACAGTGCCACTAAAACAGAGTAGATTACATGGAGTGAAAGTGAAAATATAGAGGATTGAGGAAAGGACAAAGAAGGAATAAGGTTCAAGAAGGATAGATGGTGATTGATGTTGCATTTAAATTTCTGAAGGTTGTAGTTATCAGGGAATCAAGAACACAGAAGGGAGTTCTCCATGCAGGAAGTGCAAGAAAAAATAAAGTCAGAGTAGAAGTGGTGGTTGCATCCAGTTCAACAGTAAAATGGTGAGACCTAGTTACCAAACTAGTGGCACAATTAAATTTTTATAGTCAGGGTACCAGGTAAAAAAGCTCATCCAAGCAGATGGCATGAAAATATTTGGAGCACAGACAAAGAGAAGCCATGTAATGTCTGAGAGAAAGTAACTGGAGACGAGATGCCTGGTCAAGATTGATTGTGTTGCAGACACTTCTCTGGATTTTGTCATGAATCTTGAGATACATATTAGAAGTAACAGATCAGATAGAGCAACAGGATATATATATATATATATGTATATATATATATATATATATATATATATATATATATATATATATATATATATGTGTGTGTGTGTATATATATATATATATATATATATATATATATATGTGTGTGTGTGTATATATATATATATATGTGTGTGTGTGTGTATATATATATATATATTTGTGTGTGTGTGTATATATATATATATATATATATATATATATATATATATATATAAACTCAAAGAGAAGAGAGATATAATACTAGCAGTAGAGCTCTACCGTTGCCCAGGATATAACAGTAAGAGGTAGTTCTTGTATCCACCATTTTAAAGACTGAAAAAATAAAATTGACAAAAGATTATTGTTTAAGGTTGACGGACACGCATGTCTTAAAAAAAGTTTTTTTTTTTTTTTTAGAATTGAAAAAAAATGTAGGTAGCCTTTCTGTAATCTTTCAGTTTTACAATTTATGATTCTTACTTATTGAATACAGTAATAAAAATTGCATATTTTGCTTGTGGTGATTAATAATTAGAATTCTGATTTGAATATATTTTCCACTCGTTGTTTCTAATACAAAAAATATTAACTTTATTTGGGTTTATTAATTATGATCTAACAAATCTTATTCATTTAGTAGCCTTTCTGTAATAATAATCTTTTAATTTATGATTTTTACTTATTGAATACAGTAAAAAATTGGACACCATGTGTATTTAAAGTAGTTTCCGTTCTGGTTATTATTTTTAGTTAGACTTGTGTGTTTTTTCATTATCTTTCCCTAAAGATAAAGAATTTATCCGATGTTTGTATTCGTACAATCAGTAGAGATCATTAGATTATTGTTTAAGGTTGACGGACACACATGTTTTAATTTTTTTTTTTTTTTTTTTATGAATTAGTCAAACCAAACTCAAACAAAAACATTGTTTTCAATCGTTATGAGTCTCCCAATTGAATAGAATTTTAAAATAATTGTCTTGTAAATGGAATTTTTAAAGCATTCTGAATGTTAAAAATAAAGAAAAAAGTGTGCAAGAGAATAAGAAACACTACTTGCCAAAAAAAAAAGAAAAAAAAAAGTAAAGTTTTGTTTTATCGGCTGAAAAATATAGGAAATCAGCTCCCATATTTAAAGGAACCCACACACAAAAAACAACCTGATGAGTTGTCCCCTTCCATTTTCACGATGTCTCTTAATAGTGTTTTCAAATTGATTTTGTGCAAAAACAATTATATTTTTTCCCATTTTGTGCTGTTAGAACCACCACAAGGTAATTTTATGTAGTTCTGTGAAGTTTTGTAGAAATCGGTTGAAAATGTAGGAAATCCGATCCAATGTATAAAACGTTACAGACACACACACACACACAATCTGCTTTTTATAATAAGTAATATATATATATATATATATATATATATATATATATATATATATATATATAGATATAGATAGATAGAGAGAGAGAGAGAGAGAGAAATATATGGATGAATGGTATTTTTATAAATGTACCAGATGGATTCTAACAAGAAAAAATCTTTTGACATGACACTGTGAGTCAAACTTCTTTGCAGCAGATGTAGCAACTGACTTGATATAATTGCTCTATGTGAGCCAAGAAAACATGGAATGTTGCTCTCATGGAGTTCAATATCAGCCATCCTTGTGGTAGTCAGAAAAGGATCTTTGTGGTGATTAAATGAAAACAGTTTTGTTTTGAAGTTGTTGAAATTTACAAGCCATTTCTTGCCCCATTTAACCACTGATTGGTGGTTGTTTTCAAGAATAGATGCCATGTTTACTTTGTCAAATCTGTTGGACTTGATACTATGACAAAAGTAAATAGTAGTGTCATCTGCATAAATACTTCATGATGACATCTTGGACATCATTGATATAGATCGAAAACAGTGTAGGGTTAAGGATAGAGCCCTGGGGTACCCCTGCCTTAGTATGAAATGATCTGGAAGTGTACCTCTTCAATATGACCTTCATTATTCAATTGGTTAGGACTGACTGCATTAAGCCAAATAAACATATAAACATTCCAGTTAAATACATTACATACACTATTACAGAATACCCTTGGGAAAGGTATGAATCCTCTTCTTCACCCTTTAGCTATGGGTAATTAGCAGGACAGACTGGGTTCTATAGCCTGGGATGGCAGCTGGTCTATGAGAAGGAAAACTTTGAATTCAAAACCTGCAGAAGGTTGTTTGGGGACCTTGTGGCAAGTAGTGCACCGGGTCTTTGTATTCAGCTCTTCAAAAAGTGTAGTTGGTTCTGCACAAAGCCTTCACTACTAGAATCAAATCATGTATTGGTGTCTGACTGTCAGCTTCTAGGCATCAAATTACTGACCCCTCATATGTCGAGAATCCCCCATATATATATATATATATATATATATATATATATATATATATATATAAACACACAAATTGTTTTTCGAATTCAAACCAAAGATAATCGTGAAGACTGAAAGTACTTGGGTTGAAGAAAACTACAATGTCTTCCTTGATGAATTTCATCTAACCATCAAGAATCTGATTAGAGAACTGGAAAGGATTATTATAGAAATAAATAGAAATAACATGTCTTTATTATTCAATGAAACATGATTGAAAATATATATATATATATATATATATATATATATATATATATTATATATATATATATATATTATATATATATATACAAATATATATATATTTATATATATATATATATATATATATATATATATATATATATATTATATATATATATATATATATATATATATTTATATATTATATATATATATATATATATATATATATATATATATATATATATATATATATATATATGTGTGATAAAATATAGTTTTATGGTATGCTATATTTATTAGTAAAATTGTTCAATATCAAGGATAGAGTGTATGTAAATATAAATGAAAGTGGACACTGAGGTCAATACCGAGAGGTGACAGTCTGTTTCATGCCTGAGCACAATCTTTATTTCATTCAGATTATATACACACATACACACACATATATATATATATATATATATATATATATATATATATATTCAGTTGCTTGCAAATCTAATGGACACACAGGATTTTTCAATATTATAATAAATTTTGTCACTGCAACTAACTTAGAAATTTTTTTCTTAAATCTCGTACAGCTTTCTTATTTCATAGCAAATGAACAAGTTTTGTTTCACAGCTGAACATTCTGGCCTCATGAAATATAAATGAAACAGATTAAATTATTTAAATTAATGTCACAGTATTTTTCCACATCAACTAGAAAAGAAAATTATGCCATAATTTAATATGGAGGAAAACAATTATGAAATAAAAAAAAAATCAGTTATTAATTTGTTGCTTCTTCTCAGCTTTTATGATGGTCTGATTTCTTCAAGGCATGGAATTTTCTCATAAAAAAAACCCCTAAAACAATATTCTTCATCAAACTCATTTCAGTTTTGACAGATCTGCTTCACTATATAGAATCTTGTCATGCAACAGTTTTTAAGTTTCCACAATAAATTTTCAGTTGGATTGAAATAGGAACTGTTTGCTAGCTATGTCATTAAGTTAATATGCCTTTCCTAGAAAATGATTTAATCATCGACAAAACCTATTTTCTATCAAGGAATGAGAAAAATGGCCAAAATTTTAATGTAAACTCCCTTACCTGCTGAGGTAACAATTGTCATCTCTCTTGGAGGGAGTCCTACTTGACATACAAAATTCCATCATCACTGATCAAACATTGAACAAACACCAATCAGGATGAATGGATGTTGACTCAGGAAGGTTCCATTTCTTGAAAGACTATTGTACCTTAAACTCACACCTGACCTTGTGGAACTTATACATTGTTATACCTGACGTACCTATTCTATTATTAATAGACTCTCCCACACATAATAAGTAGTAGTAGCAGCGGTCGACAGTTGAGCTCAGTGGTGTTGAGCGAGTCAGCCGATGTCGGACATTGAAGTATCAACCATCACAACTAGATTGCTGCATCATTAACTCTTATCTCAAGTTCCTAACGTTTTGTCCATCGGACTATTTTAGGACAGCCTTAGTGAAATACAAACCTTCACTGTCAAAAATACTCTACAACATACATACAATCCATTGCAGGTAAAATAGTCAATTCCCTGTACCGCTCTAGTAAATACCTGACTCCTGCTATCCCCTAACTTTACAAGCGCCAGATCAGGCCAAAATACAGTTGGGTGGAAACTGCCCAGACTTCACTCTCGAGCCCTGATAGAGTCCAAAAGAATTTCTGCGTGCTTGTGGATGACAAATTATTCTCCTCCCATTAACCTCTCTTCCACAGACAGGATGTAGCAAGCCTCTCACAGCTCTGTCATTATTTCCATGGAAAGTGCTCAGACAGACTCCGTTCATTGGTCCTGCCAATTCAAACCTTCATGGCAAGGACACACCATACCACTTATATGGTAGCAAACCACCCACGGGGGGTTCAGTTCGAAATTCCAACCACCTGAAGAAGGCCGGAGCGTACAATGGCCGAAACGTTGTGACAAATATGGCGACAAAGATGAGGACAGTAGTCTGACTAATGTAAATACTGTACATAATACCTCATCTCAGAAATATAGACAGACTCTACCAACAGGATGTTTCCCTGATCACTACAATCTTAACATGTTCAAGGCTAGGGTTAACCATTATCTTCCAGTCCAAACTGCAAAAATTGCTTCCTAACATAACCGTCTACTTCAAGGGGACTCAGGTCTTGCAAAAAGGTGAACATTATTGTAAAAACCCAAAATAAAAAAACAAATAAATGGGTAAATTTATGTCTCATTGGAGTAGCATCAGATAAAAGTTCCATCATCATCCGGTTGGTCAATGCAGATTCCTGATTCATCCAGGCTGAATATCACTTTCTTCATCCATTCATCAACACTCCTCCCATTCCATGAATCTTTCTCTGTAGCCCACTGTAACCGTCTTTTCTTCTCTTCAGGTAGCACTGGTTTTCGTTTTTTAGCTTTTCTCATTTCATTCAGACAATTTCTTACAGTCCTATCACAAACGTTGACTCCTGTTTCTGCCCATTTGTTTTTTATTTGTTTTGTTGTGTATTTTCTATTTTCAAGGCATATTGCTTTGAGTTTTCGATCCTGACGCTTTTGGCGTCTTCCGTGGTCTACCCAGTATTTTTTCCTTTTTATGATCTTTCCATTTTGTTTATACTTGCACCAAATTTTAGACACAGCTGACTGGGAACAACCAACATCTTGTGCCACTCTCCGTGTTGGATTTCCTTCTCGAAGGAGTTTTATAATCCTTTCCAGTGTTTCAATCGACAACTCTCTTGTTGGAGCCATATTTCCTTCAATTATTAGCCAGTACTCAGTTTAAACTGCAGGCTAATAATTTGCATATATAGACTTGCATTGGTTTTGTTTTAGAAGGTGATTCCATAATTTTTCCTCTACTTGTTATGAAAAAAAAAACATTGTCTAAATTAAATAAATCTAATTTGTTTTAAATATATTTGATCAATTTCTGAATGTTAAGCTATGGAACAAAAATTGTTTTGTGTAAATGTGCTTTTCTTATTTTTGCTGCAAAGTAAATAAAATCAAAGTGATCATCTTTTAAGTGTTGTGTAGTGATTCAATAATTTTACCAGAGGTTGTAACATTTAAAAATCAATCCACTGGGTATTATAATAAATTGAAACCTTTAAAGTGCCCTCATAGGGTTTTTTAGCTAGCTACTATCCATTAAACAAAGAAAAGAGTATTGAACTGTTACCTGATATCAGTCCTCCTATATGGTAGGGAATGCTGGACAATCTGCTCACAGATGGAGAAGAAGCTTGAAGCAACATGTCCATCTACAGAAGGATGCTAAGAATATCATGGACTGAACATGTAAGCAATGACGGACTCTTAAAGAAAATGGAAATAAAAAGGACACTTGAAATTTCTAGGGCCCATAATGAGGAAATAGGGCTTGAAAAATTTGATACTCACAAGACGGATTGAAGGCAAATGGGAAAAGAAGAAAACAATACATAATCTACCTAGTGAACTTGAATAAATGGATGGTGGAACAAGGTTTGGGTGGGGGGATAACAAAAAGACAAAATTTATTAAGAGCTACAAAGGACAGAAAATTGAGAAGAGCCATGATCATCAAGGACTTGGACAGACATGGTACATAGAAAAGGTTATTTGAATTTTGAGATGAAGCATTTTCAGTATCAATCTTTTCATTAGTTTTCTCATATTGTTGCTATTATAATGCCTTCCAAAAGCTAAGCAAAGTATTAAGAAACAGGAACAAAGAAATGAATAATGAACTGTTATATAATATCAGTCTTCTTGTATGGCAGTGAATGCTGAACAATTTCCACAATGATGAAGAAGAGGCTTGAAGCAACAAAAATGTGGTTCCACAGAAAAATGCTGAGAATACAATAGACTGAACATGAATCTTCCCATTTTGGACCAAATTTCAGACACAGCTGACTGGGAATGACCAATATCTTGTTCTATGTTTTCTTTCAATAGATTCATGATTTTTTGAATTCATGTCTCATGATTTTTTGGATTCATGTCTCCTTATAATTAACCAAGCATAAAAGTTGGTTAAGTATCAAACAAAAATAGAAAGAAAAGAAATTTAAAAAAAAATGTCCCCTACCAATCTCTCAGGAGGAGAATGAAAATTTTAGTTTTCATTTGGGCTTGAACCCTGACCTCTGGTACTTGTTCACACTGAATATTTATAATGATAATTTCACTACTTTTCTTCAAATCTATTATATAGGGTGCGATGGGCAAATTGTCGCCATTTTATATTTTTAATTTTGCGCATGCACGTTGTTTGTTTTTGTTTTTGTCAACTGCACAGTATTGTAAGACTGGTTGGGCACCTTGGTGACAAAAAGAGGACCATGATGCAATTCACTCCACCAGAAATTTGGAAGCAGCATGCTGTACTGCTTAGCATTCGAGCTGGAAGCTCCAATATGAAGATTTCAGTGTTTGGATGCCAATCTGAGGACAGAGTTGGATGAGTCTAATTGTGATTACAAAGGTATTTGGAGTAATCACTAGTGATGGCAATGTTGTACCTCCATCTACCCACAGAGAATCAGACTCAATACAGGGGCCTACATTCAACAGCCTTGAGGAGGTAGTGCTGCCCTGGTTCAAGAGGTTGGCTGTTGGAAGGCCCTATGTCTGGCAACCCAGTTGTGGCTATCAGACAATTTCTACGACCACATCACCCCTTAAATCTGGCCACCTAACTCCTCAGACTACAACTCCCTTGATTATGTGGGGCACAGTTGACCAACAAAACAAGAGACCAACAAAATTCCTTGTAACACCATAGATGAACAAATGGCAAGGATTATGGTAGCATTCACCAACTTAAACAAGGAGACCGTCCAGAAGAGTTGCAGGAGATTCCAAGGTCATCTGGAAGCTGTGGTTGGAGCCAATGGTGATTTTATTGAATAAATTTACTCTATAATATTTCAAGATATTTTTGAACAATTTTGGTAAATTTATCTGTTAAAAAAAATCAGATGTCAATTTTATTTTCATTTTTGTGTAAGTTAAACGACAATTTATTCATCGCACCCTGTATTTGTCTAAGTATATTACAGTGTTTTCTTTTTAAGCCAGTATGGAATTTTAAATATCTAGGAAATTTTTTTAAGTGTTCTTTTTTTTTTTTTTGGTAGGGGAGGCAATACTGTTGACTTGAAAGAAGTAATTTCCACAAAAAAATTGAAAATTACTACAAACAGTGTGTGTGGGGGGGGTAGGAGACATCAATGCTTACATTTATCCAGTTATACTGATCTGATTTTTGTATGTTTATTTGTATTTGTCAATATTTCTGAGATGAGGTATTGTAACTATTTACACTATATTGTTTGTACTGTTGTCCTCATCGTTATTGCTGTATTAACAACGTTTCGGCTGTTGTACACTCTGGCAATACTCAGGTAATATTTGTTGGAATTTCAAACTTTATATGGTCCTCAGAAGTAGATTGCTCTAATTCCACATGCCATGCCATTGAATATCTCAATTTCAGTTTTGATCCAACAGTAACTTAACCCAAAGGGTTCATTAGTGTTGTAACCTAGGAAAGGTTATTGAATAGAGTAATCAAATGAAAGTTGGTAATGAACAATAATACTTAGGACAAGAACAAGACATATAAGATTCGACAGTGGCACATTGAAGTAGTCAAGCGAATTGTACTGTGAATCTCTAACAGTTGACCAACATACAGTATTCACTACTGTATTTATGGGAATGGGAACATACCCATTATCATCTATAGGTATGCTATAACAATTAGTTTAATACCTGGTCACAGCAGAGGGAACAAAAACTTGAAGATTCGAGTTATCAAGAGGAATATTTGTTATGTTTTTTCTAATGTTATGCCTCTTCAGGAAGTAAGGGATCATGATTTTCCACCGATTCCTTTTTTTTCATGATTGCTCTTGGGAAAAGCACAATTGGTTTTCTACTGCCTTCTCCACTGAGAAGTCCTTCACCTAAACTGGGCAACATCCAAGGCTAGAGAACAAAGTTATTGTTAGTATTTAACCCATAGCTGATAAGCAAAAAGATGGATTCATGTCTTTCCCCAAAAGTATTAGTATGAAAGGGAATTTGAACTCGGCTTGCCAATTCCATTTTTCATACATCCTTTTTAAAGTTCAAAAAGAAAACATCAACATTGGAGAAGGAAAAGAAATGAAAATATTACTAATTATGTTAGAAGATAAGGATATCAAAAAATACATTATTTTATGCAAAAATTAGTTTTTGTTGTCTTTTCCATCAGTAATTATTTCTGCACTTTATGACAAAAACATTTTTCTAAATTTTAAACCTGTATGCTCAAAACTCATTCAACACTAGATTCATGCTGATTAGGGATCAGTACAAATAAAAGTAAAGCTAACTAATAAAACTGAAATATATTCTATTCAGTGATCATGAAACTTTGAATTTCAAAGTCACTGAAGGACATGCCATTAGCTGGATAGGAAATTACCACAATTCACTCTGAGGAGATATTTCTATTCTTTTGGAGTTACAGAACAAAGTAATGATTGTAGCCAAATGATTAATACTAATGGTAATATTAAGTTGTTTCTTTATAAGGAAACATTCAGCATTCATTGGCTGAAAAGACAGTGCTGGTCTTGGTTGAAATTTATAAAATCTTTTTTTTTAAAACAATTTTTCAGGAAAATAGGTTTCTCAAGTTCAGTAGCTGTTATCACTCTTTCCACTCTTGATGGGATTTCCTTCATAACTTTTTATTTGAAGTGGTGTGGAATGTCAACATCTTGACTGTCATTTTCTTTTCGAGTTACATGTGATATTCATTTCAGTTGTTGCTGCTGTTGGTAGTCCTCAAGTGATGGATTTCTGTTATTTAGTACAGTTATTTGTTCCTGAATCTGTAGCACTAGTCCACAATGTTCAAAGAAGGATGATCTCTGTATAGATCTTCAGGCTTGATTCATCATTTTTAACCATTGATCTTAGAATACAGCTGACAGTTTAGATAATTCTGAATGAATTTGGTCCCACGCATGACTTTTATATGAAAGTTTCTAGTGAGGTTAGACTTGAGCTTTCATTTTAATGTTTTGATTTTGAGACAGTTTGTCCTGTTTGGTGAAACAACCTCTAGTGCAGCCTATTCTATGTTCAATTTCCTTTTCTTCTATACGAACAGATTGTGACAGCTATTAGGGAGATAGGATTAAATATACTTTAATGTTTAAAAAAATTATTTAGCATTATTATTGCTTAGGTAATAAACATTATAACAATAGTGCAAATAGCTATACATGCATTTTTTATGTATTTATGGCTATTTTTTAACTTTTAATATCTGTTAGCATCCCATGGAAAAGGCTTGATATAAAAGGAATCCCATCACATGATGCAATATTTGAAATATGCTCTTTTGTTAGAGATAGAAGATTATCAAAAACAAGGACTGTTGCAAAGAACATGTTTTTTCTTCTAAATTGTGGCTATTTTAATTTTGGTGAAAATGATGAAAAAGATTTTAAAGCAAAGAACTACACAAAGATTCTTATGAAAATTCAGATACAAAAGTGCTTCTGACTCTTCTGATTTTATTAATTAATAAATTTAAAATTATACATTAATAACTAATTTAAAATTATACATTAATAACTAATTTTTAATTAATATTTAATATTTGTGCTCAGTTGTTGACATTAATAGCTATCTGCTGATGTGTAAAAATTTTGGAATAATGCAATAATAAAAATTTAAAGTTCATCTCTCTGATAGATGTCGTGATCTGTAAATTTGTTATAATTGATCCATACACTAAGGTATTTAAAGTGTTTAGCATTTACTAATTCTATATCGTGGATTACTATGATGGATTAAGCTCACAATTAAAAGATATGTTTTTCATTCAGTTACAATCAATTCAAAATTTGAAATAAATAGTCAAATTCTTCAGCCTAATCAAATATGGATATGAAGAAATTGTCGTTTACCCCTCAATGTGGTGTAATGGTTAGCAAGCTAGTCTCACAAAAACAATTAAGAGCGAGTAGTGAATTTATTCCTCATTGGGTGCTCCATACTTTTGGCCTTGTGCCACATCAAAACTATCCCTCGACAAGGAGTAATGGTTAACAAGCTTGTCTTCCAAGAACAATTAAAACAGTAGTGAGTTCAATCCTTACTGAGTGCCCTATACTTTTGGTCTTGTGCCACATCAAAACTACCCCTCGACATGGTGTAATGGTTAACAAGCTCGTCTTCCAAGAACAATTACAATAGTAGTGTGTTCAATCCTTACTAAATGCTCCATACTTTTGGCCTTGTGCCACATCTAAACTACATTTAGAAAATCATTTGGACACCTTGATGTGGTGTAATGGTTAGGAAGCTTTTCTTGCTAGAATAATTACGACTGAGTAGTGAGTTCAATCCTTACTGGAATGGGTTATAGAATAAATTTGCTGAAATATTTGGTGTCTAAATATGCAAAATAAAAAATCAGTTTAACTATCTGAACAAATCTTGGAACATTAATAATATGCTTTATGCTATTGAAGAAGGCTGTAGAATAAACAAACAAAAACATTTGGTGTCCAAAAAATGAGTTCAGTTGTCTGAATAAATCTTGGAATATTACTGACTTTACTTAAAATTATAGCCAATAATAGCAATGACGAGGGTTAGTGTCTAAATCAATTTACTTGAGACTAATTCAAGTTGAAGTTTCTTTCAAAGCAGAAAGAAATTGTGACAAGCAACAAACATATTTTCTTGCATTTGATTCACTAAAAATAAAAGAAAAATAAAGAAACGGAAATTTATGAAATATCACATTCTTGTGAATATCAATCATGAGGAGCCAAGTTAAGTATTATTCGTTATTTTCCCCTCACAACTAAAAAGGAAATTCTTTCTATTTCCTCAGTTTTTTGTCATAGATTTTTGCACATTAACTTCATTGGTCAATGCTTTATTTTCTGTCTCATTGAGAAATTTAATAAAAAATGACTAGCCAAATTTGACAGAAATATGTAACAAAATTATTCCAGCAAAACATGATTTCCCATCAGAGATGGAAAATACATGTAACTTTCTTTATCATGTATTTGAATACATATTTACATCATTATATATGTGCCTGTGTGTGAATCTACTAATGACATTTTTAGCCCAACATTTCTTCTAACTATAAGGGTGATATTTTGTGGGCACGCATGTCTGAGGCTTATAGAGATATCACTTTGAAACTCTGGTTCTCATAAGATCGATGAAGTTAAGCAATGCTGAGCCTGGTTGTACTAAAATGGGTGACTGGTTGGCAATACCAGGTGCTGTATGCTGGCATGTGGGGGTGGTGTAATAGACAACAGTTTGGAATTGAAACCTGGGTCTCCGATTTCAAGTCAGGCTCGTTATTATTCGCTTATGTAAAACTATCTTTTGGGAAAGGTACGAGTCCATCTCTTCTCCCCCAGCTATGGGTTAATTAGTAGGACTTGTAGCAGTAAATCATTATTATCTACCAATAATTCTTGCAGTTTAAAAATATTTTCTAGCTTTTAATAACCTGCCAAAGTTTGATATGCTGGAAAAAAATATAAATCAATCAAAAACACATGTCTGAGTAGATACCCCTGCTTTTAAACAGTGAAATTAATGTCTACCAGCCTAGAATTTAAAAATCTCATTAAAGAAAATATTTCCTAACAGGAATTAAATAGGTAATTCATATATATATATATATATATATAATATAAAAGGCTCCAATATTCTTACTCTGTCCTGGACATTGAGTTCTACCTGGATTCTATCCTCTTGTGAATTAATTCATATATATATATATATTATAAATTAATTGATTTAAAATATGTTTTTTTTTGCTACACAGTTCTAACCATGTTTCAAAAAATAAAATATTTATAAGAACACCAGATTATATATCTTACTGTTCTTTCTTTTTATTTATATACATATATATATATATATATATATATATATATATATATATATATATATTGGACACTAATATATATATATATATATATAGATAATATTAGTGGTCAATATATATAGATAGATAGATAGATACATAGATAGATAATATTAGTGGTCAATATATATATATATATATATATATATATATATATATATATATACACACATGCATGATGATGCAACCAAATATATAACAATAAAATTGGCATTAACCAAACCATGTTATTAAAATCTTCATGATATAATAGCTGACTGCTTATTTTTGAGTATTCCCATTTGTTAAGGTGACTAGCTAATCCCTGTTGTTGGTGCTTGCCCAGGCACATTTTTGTCTTGACATGAACATAGCTAATCTATTGTTTATAATGCATCTACACTGAGTGAACCCTAGTTAAAATGTCTGCGAGAAGTTGTATAATCTGGCATGATCTCTGTTTGTTCAAGACCAATACACTCAAACCACCAGTCATGACGACTTGTGACTGCATGCAAGTGATTACTGCTTCCAAACTGTTTCATTAACCCAATTTCACTCACAAGACTTGGCTCAGCCTGTACTATGGTTTTTCAGGCACTTCCCAATGAAAATGTACATTGGGATCATCTCGCTAGGCTGATGTTATCAAAAAGTCATCAACTTGTTTCATAGGTGGAATGTTAATGTTCTAAGCAATTTCAATCTTCAACCAACCTTGCACTATAGTTTTTTTTTTTTTGGAGACTTCCTAATAAAGCTGTATCTTGGGATCATCTTCTTTGGTCAAAATATCAGCAAGCCACCTCCTTGACAAATTAACCAAGTTGATATCTAAACCTGAGTTTCATGTTTAGAGCACTAATATTCTAACCTCTCGGCCATGCAGACTTGATACATTTATATGATAAATATACCATATGAATTTCAGCTGATAATCAAATACATTGAGTCAATTGCTTCTTCCACCGCGAGGAAAGTTGGCTCTCTGTGCCGCGCCAGGAAATTTTTCTCCCCTGAATCGATACTTCAAATATACAAAACAACCATTCGCCCTTGCATGGAGTATTGATGCCATATATGGTCTGGGCACCTTCTGTTTACCTCGGAGTTCTTGACAAGATCCAGAGAAGGATATGTAATCTAATTGGCCCTGATCTAGCGTCTTGCTTGCAGTCACTCTCTCACAGACGCGCCATCGCCTCTCTCTGTCTTTTCTACAAATACTTCCATGGTAACTGCTCTGATGAGCTGCTCTCTCTGGTTCCCAGACTCCATGAATTCAAGCGCCCTACGAGGCTGGCATCCTGCTCTCACCCTTACACCGTAGAAACCTTCAAATGTAGCCGTCTCTTCTACTCCAAAAGCTTCATACCTCGCACCTCTTGCCTGTGGAATACCCTTCCCAATTACTGTTTCCCTGAAAGCTATAATCTCCAACTATTCAAATGTAATGTCAATCGACATCTCCAATTACCTTGATCTACCCACTATCTTTCTCCTCTTCCTTTCTCCTATCACTCTTATCTGCTCTCGCTCCAAACCCCCTGCATTCTAGTGGCTTCACGCCTTGCTTGGGGCACAATGCTTAAAAAGAAAAAAATATCAAGAAGTCATTGATTTTACAAGAAAAATTTATAAAATATTTGATACACTATTTACATTATTCAGACTATTGTCTTCATCTTCGTTGCTATATTTATTACAACGTTTCGGCTATTGTACACTTCGACCTTCTTCAGGTGGTTGGAATGTCGAACTGAACCCTTTATTTGGCTCGCTGAAGTAGACTGTTCTAGTTCCACGTGCCATGTCTAATGGATGTCAGTTGTAAGTTATCTCCTGTTAATTCACCTCTCCAAGTTCTCCACTGCCTTAAACAGGTATTGAACTCACTATAAGGCACAATGAATAAAGGCGTTAGATTCAGTGACAGGACCCAAAGAATTTCAACTGTGCACCGATGGCTTAGGGAGAAAATTTCCGACTGTTGCCGAATTAGTCGGGTTTTGATTCTGGCTTGAAACAATTCGGTGTCTAGCCACACTGATGAGCTGTGATACAGCAAAACAGTCTGTCTATGGATAACAATATTAAAAAAATATTAATATTATAAAAATGAAAGTCAGATTCTATTAGGTCGAAATAAAAGTATGTACTGTTTTTAAGTGAATTCCAAGTGCAATATTTAGAGATTTGTACATAGATTTATTAAACATGTGCCATTTTGTTTCACTATATTTGGGCATCTTTGAAGTAGATTCAGTATTTCATCTTCCGAGAAATTTGCCTCTTTCTAGAGAATAAACTAGTTGAAGTGGCTTTTACAGACTTCCCTGGAATTAAAGTTCTTCTGATTAAGAAAATTTGGTAGGGATCAAAAGTAGTTGGAATTCAAAAGACCAGGTGAGTATGGCGAGTCAAGTAGGACATTCCAACCAATCTGTAATAATTCCTGCCGAGTTTGGAAATAGAAGTGTCGCCTTTATTCATTGTGCCTTACAGTGAGTTCAATACCTGTTTAAGGCAGTGGAGAAGACGACACCCTTCTAATTCCAGACAATTTTCATTGATTCCCATAATTAATTGGTCCAAGTAGGAACATCGCTTTTCCAAATTCAACGTCTGATTTTGCGGAAGGAGAATCAAACCCAAATTTAACTAGATGGAATTCATTAAGATTGAGCAAAACCAAGACTACCTGTCCCTCCCCACTTCCCACTGATAAGAAAAAGATAGTGTATTATCGCGGATGTCAGTCCTGTAAAATAGAACATGTCAGTAAAGAAAATGGGTGCTCACCGAAATAACATCTAAATTGTTCTGGATAAAGAGCCAGGAAAACATCTGGTTTGTGTCGGTCACCCAGAAGAAAAATACCCATAGAAAAATAAAGATTAGTGCCTAAGGTTGGAGACAAGTTAATTTATTTTAATTTCTGTGACATTCATCAAAATTTTTATAGCGGACATTATTTTGGATTTTTTGAAGACAAGCTGATAAAGAAAGATTAATTACTAACTTGGCGGAACCATAGGCAGCAGGCTGTGTGGTCTTGTTGACCGAGAAAGACAAACAGAAAAAATATTTTTTTTATATTATTAAAGATGTTGAAAATATTTTTCTTTCCCACCCATGAAGACTGTGAATGAACAAAGATGGCTCCAATTATCTTAGATATGGTCAAGTCCCTGGCTTTGGGAAATCACCTAACACAACCAGCGTGAGACAAGACGATAAAGAAAGATTAATTACTTGAGATCACCTCTTCGTCTACGCATTTTAAAAGTTTAGATTCGTCATAACTGTAACAGCTTTTGAAAATGGGCTGAGTTTTGATGTTGAAAAAGTGGGAGAAGAGAGAGAGAGAGAGAGAGACAGAAAGAGAGAGAGAGAGATTATCACCGTCTATGGTGCGAGATGAAAAGTGAAGGGAGTTGGAGTTAAGGGGCGGCTTGATTCCTCTAACCACTCACAAAAGGGGGTTAGACAACCCCCAAATTTGGAAAATTACTCCAGTACACATATTTTGAAAATATGGAATTTTAGAAAAAAGTTTGATGCTAAGGGAGGGAGATAACCGAACCCCAGACCCTAGGCAACCCCACACCTATCAGATGCAGGACTCCATATAAACTGGAGGCTTGAATAACAAGAGTTCCCACATTACTACTACTTGAATCCATATCGTTCACTGATATCTCCTTGTACCAGCCCTGAAGATCAGAACTTAGAAATTTAAATTACTACTAACACATACTGTAAGCTCCAAAAGGGGATCCCAGTGTCAATTGATTATAACAGTGTGTGGGATGGGTTAGAACTGCTGTATACAACAAATCATATATAAACCAAATCTGTGTTACATTTTTAATCAGAATTCTTTATTCGAAAGAATTCTTTTTGAAATTCCAATCACCTGGAAAAGACCGGAGCGTATAACGACAGAAACGTTGTGAAAATGGAAATGTAGGTGAGGATAACAATCCAAATAATGTCAATAATGTAAATATGGAAATATCGTATGGAGAAATTGGAGCAATTTAGACGCTTCATTATTATTGCATCTTCGGTAATGATATTTACCTCGACTTCCCACTAAGGAGTGATGCGGTATAAGGACGGGCTTATTGTGGGGAACCCGAGCGTGTACAGTCAAACCAAGGACAAAAATTCTATGATCTCCCGCAACCGTGGGTCGCTCACTTCGTTGGCGAGCACCGATCCCACTCTCTAGTACCATGAGAGGATGCGGCCTCGGGCGGCTGTCCTCCAGGGCTGGGCACCTCACAGTGTGATTTACCTCTTTGTTGTGTCTGTCCACCGACGGAGCCGCATATAGTGATTTTCTAAGCGTAACTTAGATGTGGCACAAGGCCAATGAGGATCAAACTCACAATTCGGTCGTAAGTGATCTAGCAAGACTAGCTTGCTATCAATTACACCACGTCAAAGTGTGGTAAGTTTATCTGCATGGTGGTCAAGGTGTCGCTTCTTATCGTGTGGCTACACCACGCGCATTCAGTGTTGCACACAGAGCCTTGCCTGGGGTGTTAAGGTTTCAAATTCGTTAAGTGTGCATGAATCTTCAAGACTGGGACAATCTAGAAGATGGTCCATAGTTTATAATTGCCCGAATTGGCAGTTGGGATCCATCATTAGTGACATATCCCTATTTCTGAAGGTTGGCTCCGAACAATTGTTGGTTACTGAGGCGATTCAGGCAGGACCACTTGAGTTAGAGGGTGGGGAGTGGTTCCGTAGGGCAGAGAGGGAGCCTGTGTTCTACGTTGTTAAGGTGTCTGCACTCCAGAGACAGATGCTGACTAGGAGCTCAATTGAATGTAGAAAGCTGTGTCTTGATTTGAGCCTCTTTGTCATTGGTTCACGTGGGTTGGATGGCGATGGTCAGTTTCTCGAGTTAGCAGTGAACTGTTTTTCTGCTTTAAGGAGGAGCGATGCCACTAAGCAAATCGAGGTCATCTACTTTGGTTGGCTTGGGACACCCATTGATTGATCTGCAAGAGGCGTTTAAGGTAGAGTCGATTTTCTTCTCATGTGAAAATATGCTCCACACTGCTAAATTAATCATGTTTTACTGATGAAGTGGAGTAATGGATAGCGGCTCGGATTGAGGAATCGGAGAGCAGAGTTCGAATTCCAGTCGAATCCATTACATTCAGTTATTTGCTAATACTCTTGGGAAAGGTATGAATCCTCTTCTTGTTCCCCTCCCCCAGCTATGGGTAAATAGCAGGACAGACCGGGTTCTACCGCAGAAAGAAATGGCAACCTACTGCGGGAAAAAAAATCTGCCTCGTCAGTCATGTAGAAGATGCTCCTTAATTGCCTGCATTGGCAGTTGGGACCATCAGCAGTGATATATCCCCCATTTCTGAAGGTTGACTCGACAGCGACCAACAGCTAACCCGATCCCTTTGTCTAAGATCAGAGTGTAATATCTGTGCACTCGGATCTGTGCTACTTTTACCTATAATCGAAATGTAGTCTATGCAATCCGCTAATCGTGTTACTTTCATAAACAGGAAAGTTTTAATGCAAATAGGAACAAAAAAGGACACTTGTAATGAGAACCGGAAGGAGACACTTGAAATTGCAGGAATATAACGAGGAAAGAAAACATGGCGAATGTGACACTCGTTAAAGGAAAGAGGGAAACATTGAGCAACCTACCTAACGAGCTTGTCTAAAAAGATGACAGAACAGTGAGCGATAGTAAGGGAACAGATAGTCCTTAGAGCTACGTATGAAAGGAAGCTGTGGAGAAAGGATACGTTGCATGAAATATATATATATATATATATATATATATATATATATATACGTGTGTGTATGTGTGTGTGTCTGTATATTTAGGCAGCAATTTTTCATTGA
>CAHIKZ030001469.1:1135000-1155000 GCA_903632075.3 Acanthosepion pharaonis | reverse complement strand
TAATTATTAGGCGTTTGTGTAGGTGAGTTATTTGTTAATAAAAAAATGCTGTTTTGATTACTTTTTTGTTTTTTAATAAGGCTTTTATTTTCAGATTATAAAAATGAGCCGATAATCATACGCACCAGAATAATCATTTAAAAATGTTATTGTTGAATTCTTAGGTTTCTTTTTTCATAATAAATATTGTTTAAAAAACGCCTAATAATTATGCACCAACCCAATACAAATTTTTCGTCAAAATGTTCGTTAGAGAAAAAGCCAAAGTATTTTTTATTTTATTAATGTTTTTTTTTATCCTTTCTAGCACGCTCGGAATTTGAAGTTAAATATCTTTTTTTTGCGTTCCGTTAGCGGTCGACGTCAAATTTACGATTAGTGTTTTAGCGCCTTTTTTCCTGTGAAAAACACACTGATTTGTAAATTCTTGCAAAATTAAATAATTGTCGGAAAGCACCTCCAGACGGGTAAAAAGAATCTTTTTTGGACGTTTTTAGAGTACCTTTAGGATTCGATCCTCTCAAAACTTGCCATCTTTTTTTTGTGTGGGGTGAACAGTTCTAAGTTTGTCTTTTCTTCTATAGGCTTCCAGGGAATTGTATTTCTTTTCATTAAAATAATTTTGTAGAGACCGAAATAAGTGGTAACCCAAAGATGTAAGACCAGGTGAGTACGGTAGGTGTAGTAATGCATTCCAACCAAGTTGTACCAATTTCTGCACAGAGACGCGAGATCTGCTTTTATCCAGATGGAATACGACACCTCTCCAACAGAACAATTCCGGAGACTTTTCATCGATTGCTGTCTTTAATTAGCCCAATTGTGAATAGTATTCGTTTGAAGTCAACGTCCAATTTTGAAAATGGCGCTCGTAATACACAATGCTTCTTCCAGTGCTACCAGATACACACTATTACCTTTTTTGGATGCAGGCCGAATTTTGAAGTAGTAATTGGTGTTCTACTTTGTTTTCCACGGGATCATTTTCGCCTCACATTGCTGTAAACAACCCTGTGATGGTTTTTAAAATGGGTAGCTTCTCTTGCGTTTGAGCAGAGAATTGCAGATAGCAATGCGGTCTCATGAAATTTATTCCGATTAAATCGAGAGGAACTTTATTCACGTATCCAAGTGTTTTCAAATGTTTTACAACTGATCGGGAAGGCCAACTCAACATCGACAACTGAGCACCCCGAGACAATTCAGCACCAGAAAAAACATTAAAAATATTTTACAATGTCAAATTTATTAAAAAAAAAATAAATTACATTATGATTTACTTTATTAAAAATAATTAAAAAAAAATGTTCTGCTTAAAAAAGATTCCCTTACTTATTCACCAGTCTTCCTCAAGAAGCTACGTGACACTTACACTTTCCTCCTCATTTTCCCCCCTTTACCTCCTTTTTCTCGCATATACACGAAGAAATCACATTTCTTTTCATCTTAAACAACGACAAACAAGGAACTTTATCAGAAGAACCTTAACATTCAAACACGCTCAGAAAAAATTGTTGTAAAAACACGAAAATAAAAATATTTTATATTTAAAAAAATTCTCGTTTTTATTTTTGGCGGTAGTAATGGGGGTACATTCAAATCCGCAACAGATGAATACAACTGCTACTACAACTCCCGTTTTATTTCTCTGGAGTACTATATAAGTACTCCAGAGAAACAATGTTTGCGGGGCATAGAAACAGCAAGTATTGTCGCTCTGTTGGTCGAATGGAAAAATGGGAGCGTGAACTTATAAAATCATGCCACCTTGATTTCTAAGCCAGGGGCGATAATCCTACAAAGCTAGAATAACTGGGATTGAAGGAAGAACTGAAACAGTATCCAGCATAACTTAAATTACCAAGAATATTGAAGAATATACTGGAACACATGTAGAGGTTTGTGCTCTCATGATCCTCCTGAAGAGCGTGAACAATTGACTACAAAAGAATTATAGGAATAATGTCAGTATGAAAATAATTAAGAAATTAAGGTCTGTAACATTAATGGTAGAAATTTATATAAATAATCTTTGATGTAACATAAATAATTATAGATTATAAAATAAAAAAAAACTGACAATGATTATAAAATTGCTAGGAAATTATATTAGTTAATATAAATTGATGAAAATATTGCTATTAATATTAAATATGACGGTGATGACGATCGAATTCAACACTGATTGCAATAATAAGAAACAGAGGTAGAAAATCCCAGAAACCTCATTACGTGCAAGTTACCGTATCGTGCACATTTGGGTGTGATACATGTAATTGGTATACTGTTATATGACAGGATGTCATGAGAAGTATATTGTGCTTCGTACTCCAGCGCCATTTTGAAAGCGTCTTACTCAATAATAATTATAACAATAAGATCAGATCCAGTTATCATTGGAGGTGGGGGGGGGTCTAATGATCTGGAGGGAGCCTTTGTCGTGTCCATAAAGAAATACGTAAATAAAAAGTTAATTATACTGTCACTTTTTCGTGTCCATGAAATAAAAAAAAAAAAAATAAACTGTCAAAAATAATAAAATAATTATAGCAATTCTAATTATCATTAACTCACTCTTTCTGAACCAATGAGAGTCGACCACACTGTTCTCCTCTGCACACAGAAATACATGACATTCTCACTATCAGACAGACCGTCAACATGAACAGGTCATCAACACGTACGTCAACGAAAATTTCGGCTCCTTTTCCTTTTTCATGCCATAATAGTAATTTCTTTTATCTCTTGGAACTCAACAAAAATTCGAGATAAGAAAATCCCAGACACTTATTTTGTTTTCCCAACTAAATTATCTGGACACTCATTGCACACACATCTCTCTCATATATATCCATCAGTTTATATTGACTAATATGATTTCCAAAGATTAATAATATCAACGGAAATTTTATAATCATTGTCAGTTTATTTTTTATTTTATAATCTATAATTATTTATGTAAACTGTATACAGTTTACTTATTCTTTACCTTATCTTTCCGTTGGATTCCGATCTATATTTGATCAGTATTTGACCCCAAACACACATTTTTACTCAGTATATTTCCATCTTGTGTCTCCAACACCACACAACTTGATAATAAATAATACTCGTTTTGTTGTTTCCTCGTCCTTCATTTTTACGAGTATTTTTTTTTAGTCTTTCGGGTTTGTAATTATTTCCTCAGAGTTATAACTCCCCTCCGGGGTCTATAGCACCAAACTTATTTCATTGAGAAAATCAGAATAAAGTTTTGTATTACATCACTTGAAAAGTCTGCGTTGCAAATGTTCTCTGAAAGGTGCTATACGTTTGCGGTTATACGACTTGGAGAAAACCCAAGATGCAAGATCTCCGATTGAAAACTAAAAACAGTACGGAAGACGATAATAATAGTGAAGATTTTAGCTATAATATTAACAAAAACAATATTAATGGTTATATCAGGAATAGAATTGTTATGTCATAAAAAATGATAAAATTGATGTTAATAAAATCTGTAAAAATATACCAACGACAATAATAATAATATCGTTATAAAAAAAAAAAATTGAAAATGAAAAATATCCTAAGAGATTGACTTTTTCTTCATCTAATATTCCAGTTTTTGAAGGAATGATCCCCCAAATGTTTTTCCAAACGAACTATTATTTTCTATTCGTTCTTTTTTTTTTCTTTTTTTTTTTTTTAGACATTTTGATTTCAAGCACTCTTCGTGTTCAGAGTTACAAAATAAAATGAAACGCCAAGAACGGGAATTCCGAATTATGCACGCGTTTTTGATTACAATAAATAAATGTTTTCTTTAATTCACATTTTCCCCTTTTATTATTCTTTTTCAACTGAGTTAGACATTAAATTTTGATTTTAAGAGCCTTCAAAAATCATAACTGAATCAAAAATTAAAAATAAATTAAATACTGAAAGCCTGTTACGATATAAAGAAATATCCTATTCAGGAAAAGACAACTCGCTACCATTCGCAACCAAACTGAATTTGAATTGTTGAATAATACATATTAAAAATCAATTAATTTAAATTAATTTTGAATTACTATCTCGACTGTTTAAAGATGCTTTTAACTGTAATTATTCCATTATGCAAAATCCTAATACAAAATATTGATTAATACGTAGGAAAATAATTTATAATTCTTCCAGAAAACAGACGTGTATGTTGAATGGGCGCGAAAGAGTAAGGTTTCAGTGAAGATTGTTTTGGAGGCGACATTTAATATAATTTTTAGATACAGTGTAACCCGGATATAAGAGACTCGGATATAAGAGAAACCCGGATATAAGAGAGATTTTCTCTGGTCCCAAATTAGAGCCTGTGTTAAAATAGACCAAACTCGGATATAAGAGAAACCCGGATATAAGAGACTTCTTAGGTCCCGACAACTCTCTTATATCCGGGTTACGCTGTAATAGATTTTTTAGTTCAAAATTAGCTTAAAACAAAGTCACATTCACTACACGCCCAGTGAGAAACGTATGCAATCATGGTTTTAGAATATAGATATAAAACCGGTTCATTGATTACGACGTCGGATTTTGTTTTCACAAAAAATTGATATTAACTGATTTTGGTAAAATGTTGAGCATGTATTTATACGAGCAATATATTCTGCAAGTTTCACATAGTAACAGTGTATGTGGGAGCGATGGGATTATCTAAGGGATAAGGACTACCTAAAGGGTCAATACATGGTTAGGGTTAAAACAAGGGTGGTCATAGAGACTTGAGTATTAAAAAAAAAAAAGGGATTCAATAAACCTATGTGTCATGCGTGATACATGATGGCCTAAGCATGTATCTTTCGATACATGACTGACAAGGCAGATTTTTTCCCGCAGTAGGTTGCTATTTCTTTCTGCGGTAGACCAGTTACCATCCAAGGCTATAGAACCCGGTCTGTCCTGCTATTTACCCATAGCTGGGGGAGAAGAAGAGGATTTCTACCTTTTCCAAGGGTATTAGCACGTTAGTGAATCTAATGGATTTGACTGGAATTCGAACTCGGTTCTCTGATTCCTCGATCCGAACCGCTAAACATATTATGGTGATTTCCATTATAAAAATCAACAATTTCTAGCAAAATATAAATTATCCTTATTAATCTGCTGATCAAACATCCCCTCACATTAATGCTGTCAACCAATTCAATAAAAAAGTAAAAAATTATTAATTTTTTTTACAGTAAGTTTGGGGGCCCATTAGAAGTTGAAGTGATTTCTTAAAGGAGCAACTATTGCTTAAAGCAACAAAAGTCAGGAAGCTGTCGAGAGCCATGATTACCCAAGTAGGGACATGGCACTCGTTTTCAGTTTTTGCTACGTTTGAAGTTGGTAACTCTTTATGTGGTGAGAAGTAGAGAGAGGGAAAAATTTTCGAAGAATTCCTTAAAGAATTTTTTTGTTTTTTACAGTAAAGTTCACCCCGTACAATGTACGGGGGTCACTCAAGATTAAAGGGTTACGTTAAGTTTAGGCGAGGAAAAATAATGGTTAATCTAGACTTGAACAGGTTTTTTAGTATGTCCACTGTTTTCGCGGAAAAACAGCATAGCGTAAATGAAAAATGCCACAAACTTAAAGAAAATAAAGTATTATCGTCAAAATGCTTATGTTATTATTAAGATGAAAGAAAAAAGTATTTTTAATTATTTTTGAATTTTTAATATTTTCTAACACGTTCGAAATTTTTGGTTAAAGTCGTCTTTGTTTACGTCATCGCGGTGACGTTTAAAATAACAGTGTTTTTTGCGTTTTTTTCCCGTTGAAAACATATTGATTTGGAAATTTTGTAAAAATAAAATAATTGTCCGATCTTAATGAAATTTTCAGGACTTATTCACAAATGAATGAAATTATTTTTGAAATATTTTGTTTTTAGAAAATTTTGGTAAAAAATATTTTTTAAAATATGTTTCCCCCCATTAGTTAATTTCATGAAATTTCGCCCAAAAACTTTTTGGCTCCTCAATTTTATTTTTTTGTTAAAAGAAGGAGTCTTTGGAGATGGTAAATAACCTACTTTTTTTTTTACAAATTTGAGCTACTTAACTGAAAATCTGGTCTGAATTGAAAAATAATGAATCCAATAAAACTATGATATTACTTAATTAGAAAAGCTTTTAATTGCTTTTGTAAATAAGTAATATTAAGGACATTATTGTCTAAAGAAATAATTTTTTCTGATGAATAATTAATTTTTTACAAGAATTTTTTCGTTTTTAAGAAATTTTAATTATAATAATTTATAATAGTTTAACATCGTGTAAAGCTCTGTATTAGGAGGGCTCCTCAATATTATGTAGTAATTAAGTAGAAAAAAAAATTTACTAGTCCAAAATTGCTAAGTTTAATAAATTTAGTTGCGCTACATTTTTTAAAAATAATTTTTATGTTGTATTTTTTTACTTAATACATTCCTTATTTCCATGTATGATATACAGAAATTGCCATTATTATAACAAGGTCACGTGATCTAAGGGTTTTGTCCCTTTACGTTGCCTTTTTTCAAAACATTTCGTTTCTTACAGGTTGTATTTTCCGTTCAGCTTTAAAAGTGTAAACTTTAAATTTTAAATTATTTTTTCTTTTTTTCATTTACTATTTCACTAAATAATTTTATGTATTGTATTTCCATTAGTGTGTGTCATACTCAAATAGAATAATTTTTGAAAAAAACTCAGACTTAAAAATTATGTCATTTATGGTCATCAGTAGTAGCTGTGATCGGTTCGTCATAGAACAATCCATCAATTGATCGATCAGATGAACAGGACCGCTCGTTAATAATTGGTTGTATATCATTTTTTTATGCTATAAGTAACAAAGATTTCTTTGAAATCAGATTACTTTAACTTTAAATTTTTTAATTTTACTAAAATAACGTGTCAGAATTTTTTTTAAATATTTTAAAAATCGATAAATTTGTGTTTGTTTACAAATTTCTTAAAATTAAAGAAAATGGCCGTTTTTAAGAAAATTTAAAAATTTGAAATTAAATTTGACTATCAAATGTATATAGTTTCTATCTGAAATACACAAGAATTGATTAATTAATAGAAGCAGTTGTTCGTAGGAAGACGCTGTTTGAGCGGTACTTCTCACTGATGGAATACAGAAAGAATATGAGTGGTTTGCTACAATGTAAGTGGCATGACAGCCCCTAGCCGTGAAGTTTCGGCCTGGTGAAACTAAAGAATGTAGTTCGTCCTAATACTTTCCATGGAAGTAGCGATGGAACAGTGAAAGGATCATATTACCTATGTTATTTATGAAGTCTCAGTTCAAACGAATTCAGGTAAAAACAGAAACACTGGAAAAAATAAACCAGGCGGTATTAATCCTGTTTTCTGCACCTTTCTTTAATAGAAAAGTTAACTCACTTTTTTAAGATTAATATGTTAAGTCTCAGGAAAGGAATATGCAGAGGTGATGATAAATTAATGAAATTGTAAAATAGGACAAAAACACTGAATCTTTTTTAATTGGGACCACATCAACCTGGAAGGAAGGTAAGTCACCTGTGACCCCAGGTTGTCTAATCCGGTAAATCTTTTGAGCAGACATTTGGTGTGAGGTTCACGTTCAGATGACCAGTCTACTTACGTTCTCCTCTATAATATGTCAACATCCCTACCCCCCTATCCCTGAAGACAAGTGTAGATAGTGGGAATCTTAGATCTCAGATAAGCAAGGTTATTGTCGACATTTTTTTTATATTCATCATGTTTGTAAAGAAAGAATTTATGCCTTGCCAAAAATCAGTCGTTAATTAGAAAACCTCCAGGGTCCGTAGAAAACATGGGTGTCGGACTTTTCACATTACTACAAATTTGTCGAACGGAGTAGAAAAATGCTTATAGAATGTAATTAGGTTTTCTTAAAAGTATACCAAATTATTGAAAGAAGTGGAAAAAAAGTAAAATTTTTAATTAAACATTAATTTTGATTTTTTTTAATAAAATTATAATAATAATCTTAATATAATAATAATAATCGTAAAAGTAATATTAATATAATAATAATAATCTTAATAATCTTAATATAATAATGATAATAATAATTAATAATATAATAATATAATAATAATCTTAATATAATAATAATATAATAATAATCTTAATATAATAATAATATAATAATAATCTTATATAATAATAATAATCTTAATATAATAGTAATAATAATAATAATATAATAATAATAATCTTAATATAATAATAATAATCTTAATATAATAATAATCTTATTAATAATCTTAATATAATAATAATAATATTGTAGTAGTAGTAGTTCAAATACTTCTCTAATGGTCGACTGTGTAGCAATGTTCAGAGTAGAAAATTCAAGTGGACTTAGTATAATGACAAAAAGGAACATAGGAAAATATGTCTTACTGAAAATGTTTATACAGAAATTTTAGAAAGGTATGAGAACTCCTATGGCAACTTTTATTTTTTTTTCACAGAACAGGGATTTGGCTAGGAACATTAAATTGTTAGAAAATTGACTCAGTAAATTTCAGTTTGTGAGTCTAAACTTAAAATCGTAACTCTGCTACAAAATTATGTTACGAGATTACCGCTTGAGGAAAGATTATATTTTATAAAAGAGATAGTAGCATATAATCAGAATATACCTAGAGTCATGTTCTTAAATAGCCTCGTCTGATTGAGACTTTCATATAGATGTTATTCATAGAGCAAACCCGTTCATTAATATCTAAGCTGTCAGCTGTATACAATCGCATTTTCAGATTAATTATTAAAAATGGCTCCGAGCGAATGAAGCCTGTAGGTCTTAAGGAGAACTACCCTTCTTCGAACCTCGTGGACTGGCGTTATAAAATCACAAAGAACTGTGTCAAATAACAGAAATCACATCACTTTAGGACTTTCAACAGCAGTAACAACTAAAATGGATAGCACATGTAACTAACAGAAAATAATGACGATCAAGATATTGACATTACATACAACTTCAAACAAAAAAGGTTGGGAAGAAAACTCCCATCAGTATCGGGAAGAGTGATGGTAGTTGACTTAGGAAATCTTTTTTTTTTTTTCTGAGAAATTGTTTTAATAGAAAGACTTTATAAATTTCAAACAACAGTAGCACTGGCCGATCGGTCAATGAATGCCAAATGTTTCCTAATAAGGAAATGGTTAGAATAACAGTTACCATTTTGGAATCATGGGAGTTTTCTTGAAATGGGGACAGGAATTAAATTAGAAACAATATTGCACGAATAACAACAACGGGAGTCTTTGCAAACGAAACAGAAAGAATGTAGATGTAAATGGAAGTTGCATATTGAGATATCTTTATTCGCAGCTACAATGTATATATATATATATATAATTATTTTTTTAAAATATGATTCCATCGCTGTATAAGAGTTCTCATGTTTCAAAATCAGAAGCTAAAAACTTCAATTCATATTTAAAAAAATATAATATAGGCTCTACTTGTGTATTTAGCACTTATTTTTAAAAATAAAAATACTAAAGAACTTTTGATTATTAACCTAACGTTTCTTTCCTATATTTCTATATATTTACACAGACACGTATTCATATATATATATATATATATATGTCTTAATGAAGTTGTTGACAGAATTAAGTTAGAGAAAGTTTTACGGTGTTGGATTGGTAGCAGTTATCAGCTTAAGTCTTTTGTATGCTGTGTGGTGTACAAGGCGATACGTAGTTCGCTAGGGACTAAGAGATCCCGCAGAAGAGAAACGAGACACGTCTTGTCCATACGGCATCGTGTGTGTGGGGAGAGAGAGAGGAGGAGGGAAAGGTAGGGATAGAGAAAGAAAGATTTAAAGAAAGCAGTAAGAGAGAAAGAGAGAGAGAAAGAGAGAGAAGGAAGGGGCAGAAATAAAGAAAGCATAAGAGAGAGAAAGAAGAAAGAGGAGAAGAGAGAGAGAGAGAGGGTGAAGAAAGAGAGGAAGAAAGATATAGAAATAGAGTGAAATATGTACGGAGGAAAGGGAGAGAAAGTGAAGAATGTACCGAGGAAAGAGAGAGAGAGAGTGGAGAATGTACGGAGGAGAGAGAGAGAGTAAAGAAATTAGGGAGGAAAGAGAGAGAGAGAGAGAGAGTGAAGAAATTAGAGAGGAAAGAGAGAGTGAAGAAATTAGAGAGGAAAGAGAGAGTGAAGAAATTAGAGAGGAAAGAGAGAGGGAGGGGTGAAGAAATTAGGAAGGAAGGAGAGAGAGAGAGGGTGAAGAATGTACGGAGGAGAGAGAGAGTAAAGAAATTAGGGAGGAAAGAGAGAGAGAGAGTGAAGAAATTAGAGACGAAAAAGAGAGGGTGAAGAAATTAGGAAGGAAGGAGAGAGAGGGAGAGAGAGTGAAGAATGTACGGAGGAGAGACAGAGAGAGAGAGAGAGAGTAAAGAAATTAGAGAGGAAAGAGAGGGAGTGAAGAAATTAGAGCAGAAAGAGAGAGAGAGGGTGAAGAAATTAGGAAGAAAGGAGAGAGAGGGAGAGAGAGAGAGTGAAGAATGTACGGAGGAGAGAGAGAGAGTGAAGAAATTAGAGAGGAAAGAGAGAGAGAGTGAGAGTGAAGAAATTAGGAAGGAAAGAGAAAGAGAGAGAGAGAGGGTGAATAAATTAGGAAGGAAGTAGAGAGAGGGAGTGAAGAATGTACGGAGAAGAGTGAGAGTAAAGAAATTAGGGTGAAAAGAGAGAGAGAAGAGAAAATAGAGAAGAAAGAGGAAGTGAAAAAATTAGGGAGGAAAGACAGAGAGGGAGAGAGAGAGTGAAGAATGTACGGAGGGGAGAGAGAGTAAAGAAATTAGAGAGGAAAGAGAGAGAGTGAAGAAATTAGAGAGGAAAGAGAGAGAGTGAAGAAATTAGAGAGGAAAGAGAGAGAGTGAAGAAATTAGAGAGGAAAGAGAGAGAGTGAAGAAATTAGAGAGGAAAGAGAGAGAGTGAAGAAATTAGGGAGGAAAGAGAGAGAGTGAAGAAATTAGAGAGGAAAGAGAGAGAGGAAGAAATTAGAGAAAGAAAGAGAGAGAGGAAAAATTAGAGAGGAAAGAGAGAGAGTGAAGAAATTAGAGAGGAAAGAGAGAGAGTGAAGAAATTAGGCAGGAAAGAGAGAGAGTGAAGAAATTAGGCAGGAAAGAGAGAGAGTGAAGAAATTAGGCAGGAAAGAGAGAGAGAAGAAATTAGAGAGAAGAGAGAGGAAATTAGGGGAAAGAGAGAGAGAGAAGAAATTAGGCAGGAAAGAGAGAGAGGAAGAAATTAGGGCAGGAAAAGAGAGAGAGTGAAGAAATTAGGGCAGGAAAGAGAGAGAGAGGAAGAAATTAGAGAGGAAAGAGAGAGAGAGTGAAATTAGGCAGGAAAGAGAGAGAAGAAGAAATTAGGGGTAGAAAGAGAGAGAGAGAGGAAGAAATTAGGGGTAGAAAAGAGAGAGAGAGTGAAGAAATTAGGGTAGAAAGAGAGAGAGAGAGTGAAGAAATTAGGCAGGAAAGAGAGAGAGAGAGTGAAGAAATTAGGCAGGAAAGAGAGAGAGAGTGAAGAAATTAGGCAGGAAAGAGAGAGAAAGAGAGAGAGAGAGTGAAGAAATTAGGGAGGAAAGAGAGAAAGAGAGAGTGAAGAAATTAGGCAGGAAAGAGAGAAAGAGAGAGTGAAGAAATTAGGGAGGAAAACAGAATGAAGAAAAAATGAGAGAGAATACAGAATACACACACACACACTTGCAACTCTTTCTTATATATTGCTTTATACAATAGGAATTCCTTGGGTGATAATCCCACATTTTGATGCTATTAATAAATAAATAAATCTAACATCAAAATAACTGGGTTGGTCATTCAATAAGTACGGAAATCTAAAAGCAAGAGTAACAGAGCCTCGCATTGGAATATTGCTTATGTAGTTTTTTCTCATGAACCAGTGCGTTCGATTCTCATAGTGTTTCTCATCATTATGTTGACCAAGCTATTTCTGGGAAATATTCAAGGTGCCTCGCCGTGAAGAAATGGTTAGCCGTTGTCTCGCAAAACATTGCTAAAATCTTAATCCAGAGTTACTTTAATTTGTTTCTGTCTGAACTTCTTGGATGGGGAGTTATTTACGGTCGGTACTAATGTCCTAATCTTTTTCACAATCATGACATTTCAGCCTTGTGCCCTTAGTCTTCTTCAGGAGTCTGTTGAACTAAACTCTTTATTCGATATACGGGATAATATCTTAGAGGATTAAAGTGTCGGTTAGTGAAATTAGTGACACTAATTGTGAGTTCAGTCCTTAGGCTGGGTAGTACACACACACACATACACATATATATATATATTGACGTATGTTTCATTAAATAATATAGACAAGTGTTGTCTATTTATTTTATGTAAATTCTTTTCATGTCGTCTGATAAGCTTAATAACATTATCATTAAACGAAGAAAGAAAATCACCATATTCATACATATTTTTTTTAATCCTATCTAAGCTTTCGGCTTACATAAGCCATTATCAAAGATGACAATTACATTACAATATATTAATTTCCTCCAGTTGGTCCGGTGTAGTTATAACTTTTAGTTTATCGTAGATGTCCTGTTTGTTGCTGGTTAGGGTGTTCAATTTTTCCTTGGCTATTTCAATTTGCCTTTTCACAAGGTTACATTTATAATTCCAAGTGTTGATAGTTTTGTGGGCTGCTGGATCATGTAATTTAAATTGTGTAGATTTCGGCCGCATTTTTTTTATTGATGTATGTTTCATTAAATATTATAGACAAGTGTTGTCCAGGGTAGTTATATTCTTTAGTTTATCAGACGATATGAAAAGAATTTACATAAAATAAATAGACAACACTTGTCTATATTATTTAATGAAACATACATGAATGAAAAAATACTGCCGAAATACACGCACACACAATATATATATATATATATATATATATATATATATATATATATATATATATATATATTCTTGAGAATGTCTGATGACAGGATACCCAAGATCCTAATGTACAGCCAGTTAGATCAGGGCTACAGGAATGTAGGACGCCCATGGCTAAGATACAAAGACAAGCTGAAAAGCAACTTGTCAGCTGTCATTATACCACATAACACCCTTGAGCGCTTAGCCTTGTAGCGGGTAGAATGCCGATCAACGTGTTTTAATGGACTCAGCAATTTTCACTCTGCTTGTCTGAATCATCTTCAAGAAGCGAGAGCAAGATCTAAATGGTCAGCCAATCTAAGTGATCTCATCCTCACACCTGCTCCATATGTGGCCTCCTTTGTAAATCCCTAGCGGGTCTTAAATGCCACTTAAGATTATCGCATAATCTTTCATAACTGAATCAATAAGCTGGCAGATCCTCATACGTCGAAACCGACGGGAGAGTGCATTATATATATATATATATATATATATATATATATATATATATATATATTATACAGAGACTCATTGGAAACAGGACTAGCAATAACTATGCAGTCAACCAAGACGACAGCGGAATGAGAACAATATAACCCCCGTGTCTGACTAGGGTGAGAATAAAAGATTTAGTGACGACTGAAAAGGAAGTTGTTGTATGTCTTCTTTCACATGTATTTCTTCAAGACATGGGCAGACATGAGTAGAAGTTTATTCATTGCTTCCTGTTTAGGACTGGATTTCCGGTTCCTTCTAAATTCTACTTCAACTATGTTTCTAACGTCTCGGCATGAACTCTTAAATTTATACTTTTCTGGTCCCCCATAAAGTTTTTTTTTCCACTTCCAGTAGCCTTTTGTGTCTTAGTGACGTCATCGCTTTTCTTGGGGCTGAAAAGAGAAACATCCTGCCTATTATTGTTCGAAAAAACATTTAACTATTTACCATTCCTCATTGTCCCCACTCTGCCATCAATTCACACAAACTTATTAAGCAAGTTACTCGATGTTTCCCTTTTCTTCTAGATTCTGATGTCTCCACTTCGGATTTTTACATGGTAAATTTAACAAAAGAGAATCGGTAGCGGTATTGCATTTTTTAATACTATTATCCACCTAATATAAGTTCCAAGACCTACTCAACGTTGACGATTATTGAATGAATGAAGTTGTTTTAAGGGCGTAAAGGTAGGCATTAGTGCATTTTATAAGGATATGTAGGGTATATAACGATTGACCCAAGACTTGTAGAGGCTAAGTTCCACAAAGTAACAGCCCAGAGGAAGAATCTCTCTGAGCGGAACTTCTTCCTTACTAGTGAAATACGAAAAAAATAAGAATAAGTTGGCCCGGTGTATGTGGCACAGCGGGTCCTAGCTGTGAAGGTCTGAACTAGTGGAACTAAGAAATATAGCTAGTCTGAATATCTGCTATAAAATTAGTTAGAGTAGTTAGCGAGAGTTTTTTTTTTCTTTTTTTTTAAAAAAAAAAAAAACAAAACAATGCCGTTTACTTTGTACAAGCCCCAAGATCCACTCGAAGTAAAGAGTTACATGGCCCCAGGGTGTCCGGTGAGGCTCCACCTCGCTACAGTAGTAATGGCCTCCAAGACTGGGAATTTAAAATTTATTTATTTTTTTGAAAATTCTAATCGGCCAGAGTTTGACCAAATTTGTGATGTCCAGTGAAAATCGAACTCGTTGCAGTAATAATTGTATGCGAGATGAGATTGCTAACCATTGCTCCATGACGAAGTACCCCGAATCGGGGCTTTGTTTGACAGGCAAGAGAATGAGACTTGTGCAACAACCGAACTTTACAGAAACAGGATGCACGACAAACAGGTGAGGGTAGTGGGGTGCTCATTTTGGCTTAAAACATTTCACTTGAAAACAGATTTTTTTTTTTTTTTGGAAATGGAAGATACTTACGACTTTCATTTCTAACCTCGATATCTAAAATAAATAATAAAAAATAATAAATATATAAAAGTTCATAAGTATAAGAACAAACAAAAATAAACAGCTATTTTCATTTTTCAATATCTCAACAAATCGTAACTGAACAGTTTTTTTTTTTTTAAAAAAAAACATGTGCACTTTAGAGACCAACCAATTCGTTATTTTTATTTTTAAATGTATAGAGTGTCAAATTTCAGTCATTGATAGCTATCATATACACTCGTATGAATTGCAATCAAATATGGATCAGATTTGGCAAAATCATGGATAATGAACAAAAAGGAAGCGTGTATAAATTCATAAATGTTTCCGATTTGGTTGGTTTGGTTTATTTTGTTTTACGGTATATCAACTTCAATGGGTAATTTGATGAAGACAAGATTTTTTTTTTTAAGTAGGATAGATTCGTATGAATAGAATATGTATTCTTTGTAAGAAACCAGTTTGTTTCATTGACATATTTTAGTAAAGAGGGTTTTTCTTGAAAGTCAAATGTATTCCTGGTAATATTTTATTTTTAAAAATGTATTTCTGGTAATATTTTTTAAATGTTTTTTCAAAAATATATTGCTGGTAATATATTTTTTTTAAATGTTTTTTCAAAAATGTATTTCTGGTAATATTTTTTTAAATGTTTTTTTCAAAAATATATTGCTGGTAATATATTTTTTTAAATGTTTTTTCAAAAATGTATTTCTGGTAATATTCTTTTTAAAATGTTTTTTTTTTCAAAAATGAATTGTCGGTAGTATTTTATTTTTTTTTCTAAAAACCTATTGTTGGTAATATTTTATTTTTTTCAAAAAATGTCGGTAATATTTAATTTTTTCAGAAATATATTGTTGGTAATATTTTATTTTTTCAAAAATGTATTGTTGGTATATTTTATTTTTTCAAAAACGTGTTGATGGTAAGAATTTTGTTTATATTTTTTTGAAAAATGTATTGTGTTGGTTATAAAAAATTTTTCAAAAATGTATTGCTGGTATCTTCATTGTAAAAATCTATTTTTATAATTTCATAATGTTTTGACCCCAGTTTGGTGGTTAACTATTTGCCCATAACTAGGACCCTAACAGACGCTACCACCCTCCTATTTGTTCCTTATACCATCATATACTCGTACATATATAGTAGATAAATCGCATCCACTTTGTTTTTATAATATTTAGTCATCAGTCTTTGATCCGGGCAAAAATTTTTGTGAATACTGTTTAAAAGTAAGATTTCTGTTCTGTGACCTTTCTCAATTCCAATAACGGAACGTAAATGGAAGGTTTAGCTCTTGCTTAACAGCCTTATGATTTAATTATGAAATAAATATTAACTTTAATACTTTTAATATTTATCAAATAAATCATTAAATAATAAACCCGTTTATTTGAAATCATTACAATTATTGCCAACGTAATCGAGAAACGTCCCTCGAATAAACATATCGAACGATGTATAAATCATCGCTCCTGATTGGTTGACAATATATGTTGCATCCAATAGATTTTACTGGTGCATCTACGTACCTCTTTATATATACCGCATGTGGCATAAATATTTACCCTTATTTAGACATAGAAATATACCTATTCGTAAAAATAGTTTCAGAATTTGTATAAGCTCTCCTCACATTCTTTTGTTTTATTGTTTAAAGTTTAATTAAACATAGCTGATCAAATAAAACGTGATCAAATTGTCGCATTGAAAATGGCTGGTATGAAGAATTGCGAAGTGATAAAACAGTTAAAGGTTTGCAGTAAAACTGTTTGTAATGCGTAGAAAAAGTTTCAAGAGAAGCAAACAACCTCACCAAATCAAATTCCAGCAAGAAATCATTCAATTCGTATCAGAAGAGCCACTAAAGCAGTCAAGAAGGTGATGAAGAGAAATCTACGAAGAAGCAAATAGAAAATGGGAAAAGAGCTGGGTATTTCAAATAGATCTCTAAGTAGGATTCTAAAACATGATTTATCGTTGAATCCAGACAATATTCAACGAAGAGAGCTACCCTCAAGTGCCTCCAAGTAAATACAACTTGGCAAAGGGAAGAAAATGTTGGAGATGCAGCGTGCTGTAGAAAAAGTCTTCGTTTTAATGGACGAATTTTTTTCACTGTGGACGCTGTAGTTACCTATCAAAACGAGCGGATTTTTGCCAATTTACCTGCTAAACATCTCCGAAAGTGCCGGAACACATTTCAAGCGGCAGAAACCAACTGGTATCATGGTTTGGGTTGCTGTTGCTTTTGATGGTTCGAAATTGCCCTTGGTGTTCATTGAAGTAAATAGAGATTACCAGAAAATGTTGAGGAGGGATCTGTTGCCCTCGTTTATTGTCTGGAAATCGTTGTCATCACTCAATGCGGAGCATCTTCGTACACGGCTAATTTGACGGAGAACTGGTAGAAGCGACATTTCTGTAGATTTTTTTTGACAAGTCAATTTGGCTTCTATCAAGCCCTAAAATTAATCCTATTGATTTTGTGATATTGCTTATAATGGAAAGCGATGTTTCACGTATTTCATACAGAAGTGTGTCAGATCTGAAAGAAGCGCTGATGATGTTGCTATACAATTTAAGTCAAGAAGTCATGCAAGAGATTAAGGGCTATGAAGAAGCATAGAGTGGCCATTTTGAATTTGGTTGTTTATTTATTTAGCGGAATATAAAAAAACATGACTAATTTAATACCAAAATTTAATTTTTTTACTATGAAAATGTATTGCTCGTAATTTTACTATAAAAATGTATTTTTATACATTCATAGTATTTTGTTTTTGTCTTCACTATTTGACCATAGCTGGGACCCTAACAGGTGCTACCACCCCGGTGGAGCTGGAAACAACAATAATTAAGAGGTAATCCACTCTTCCCAAAACCTCCAATCTCTCAATAAGAGATATTGCTGCTGGATTTAGTTTATCTTCATTCCCAGAACTACCATTTTGAATTGTAAATGTATGTAAAATATTGTCATTAAATATAACAATCAATCTGGAAACATTCTTAAAAAAAACAAAAAACAAACTATAACGTTTTATTGTATACGGAAATGAATAATGGATAAATATATTGTTATGAATAATCAAGAGTGATCTCCCCTTGTTACTCTCGTCTTTGAGAGAGCTATTTCTGTTTACTGGGACTACAGAAAGACACTATACACAAACTTTGTATTCTTAGTTGAATAAAGCTATTTTAAAGCCTATACATGCAGACTTTTGCCATTACATGTATATGCTGCACCCGGTATATTGTATAAGACTTCGGAAAATACTTTGGATACCTACTGCAGAGCTGGTTAATCTTGTGGCTACACACTGAAAACAGCAGCTACCCTTTTTAAGTTTTGGGTATTAGTAAGAACTTGGAATAGGCGTTTTTTATTTTTTTACCGCACCGCAGACGTAGGGGGACACGAATCTCCTAGAACAGTCTCTGCACCTCAATCACTTTAATTTGCAAGTTTTCTTTGTCTAAATAGATAAAAAAAAAGAAGTTTTTTAGTAACGTTATACAAAAAATTACGCACAGAACACATTTAACACCAATTCCAGTGAGAGATATTTCAGTTGACACCATTGCAAAAAAACAATCCTCACGGACTGGATCGCCATATACGGTATACCTACTGCCTTCACAATTGATGGAAGCACACATTTCAGTCAAACCTCTTCAGAGAATTCAACCTTATAAGAGGGACTAAGTACAAACAACAATATACCAACTACTCCAATGATTGAGAAGGTTCAACAGACAATTTAAAGCATCATTAACAATTAGACCGAACAAGGCGAATGGAGTAGATAATTTATCTCTTGTCCTAGGAATTAAGAATATCATTCAGCAAGACTTAGACTGTACACTGATTTAAACTTTGGCACGGCATTAAACTTGCCTGGACAATATTTTGACGAAAGAAAAGATATACATGCTATATCAAACTTTGTACAAGACCTAAAACATACAAGGTGAAAAATACAATTTACAACAATACGCCCGGCAAAAAATGGTAGATCATCAAGAATCTTTTGATAGTAAATACGTGCTTGTAAGTAATAACGCTGCCAAGAAGACGTTGCATTCTAATTACCAGGATACATAGATAATTAGTAAAGAGAATAAACATTTTACTCTGAAAAAAAAAAAAAAAAAAAGGCAAAACTGAGAGTTGCCAATGAAAATTAAGCTTGCATCGGTAGAAGACTGATATATTAGGGCAGTATCTGTCTATATTTCTGAGATGAGGTATTATGTACATTATTTACATTATTCGGACTATTGTCCTCATCTTTGTCGCCATATTTATCACAATATTTCGGCCTTTCACTGTCTATATTTCTAAGATGAGGTATTATGTACATTATTTACATTATTCGGACTAGTGTCCTCATCTTTGTCGCCATATTTATTACAACGTTTCGGCCGTTGTACGCTCCGAATTTCTTCAGGTGGTTGGAATGAACCCTTTATTTCGCTCACTGGGGTAGACTGTTCTAGTTCTACGTGCCATGTTTAATGGATGTCAGTTATCAGTTATCCTCACGGACTGGATCGCCATATACGGTATACCTACTGCCTTCAATTTCCTGTCAACTCCTGTTAATTTCCCTCTGAAAGTTCTCCACTGCCTTAATCAGGTATTCAACTCACACTGTCACTGGATCTAAGTAACACCTTTATCCACTGTGCCATGCGTCCAAGGACACATGGCATAGTGGATAAAGTAAATGGTTAAAGAAATAACAAAAGAAGTGTTACAGATATATCATTTATTAAACGTAAATATAACAGAAGTGTATTACACGACTAGTGAGTGTGTGTCGGATGACCCAGCGTTCAATATGTTCTCCCAAAGCATTCTCTCCTACTAATTGTATAGTAGGCGGGAGAGTCCAACAGATTCTTTAGAGGAAGGACAACCCAACACTTTAGAAAATCAATATTGCACTAAGGGCAAAAGCTGATGTTTTATGCGATAAGAACTGATACGAAAGATTAGATTTTTAGCTTTTACAAATTTTTGAGCATTTAGTTTTAAAAGATCGTCTGAAAAAATGTACAGAAATATCTAATCTTTGCTTACAAACTGACTTCAAAATTTTACTATTTCAAGAATAAAT
>CAHIKZ030001469.1:1065000-1130000 GCA_903632075.3 Acanthosepion pharaonis | reverse complement strand
GCCTCCACAAGCTATGACTACTATCCCCAAGTCCAGAGCATTAGAAGCTGGTTCAAGCAAGGATATATATATATATATATGAAGAAAAATATATACGGAAAAAACAAACAAAAATCCTTATATGCAATTATGCTGTTTTAATGTTAATATGTCAACGTCGGACGTTTTGGTCTAATAAACCATCTTCAGGACATATTCATAAAATATAATTAACATTATCAATTCAACATGACAAAGACGATGTACATAAGAACAAGACTTATCCAAACAGATAACTGAAAGTTTTATAAGATCAGCGCTCCGTTTAAAACATTGTCACGTTGTCGTCACGTGGGCGATTAACATTAAAACAGCATAATTGCATATAAGGATTTTTGTTTGTTTTTTCCGTATATATTTTTCTTCATACTGTCGGATCTATATCCATATATTTGCTTACATATATATATATATATGTATGTGTGTGTGTTTGTGTTGTACCTCATTAAATGCTTTTACCTTGTCTCCATTGATTTCATATAAATATTACAAAACAAAATTACTCTTTTGTACAGTTTTGTCTTAAGAAAAAAAAATCATATTTACATTTTGAAAACGAAGCAACTGAGTCAGACATCTCTCTTCAGAAATGATGGATACCTCTCTTTGTGGCCTCTTCTTCGTCATTGTTCAGTTTTCTTATAAAGTACCAAGTGGTCATTTATCATCATTCATCTATGCAATGTCCGTTATAGTCCATGACATGAAGCATTGTTAGCCGCCATTTTCTAGATTCCTTTCTCGTGAAGTTATGAACCATCAAGCCAGCTTTGTACCTTTTATTTAATGTGTTTCTCCGAGATTTGATGAGAAAAATTTTGGCACTGATCCTATGTTATCTGCTTATAGAAAATCAAAATGATACTTGTTCTTATCTCTTATAATTTCATGTTAGATTTAATTAGGTCTGTGTCTCCTCCAACCTTGCAGCAGCAGGACAACAACACAGCTCTTGCCGAAAATAATACGTTTTTAAAATTATAAGCTGTATAAGGTCTTTCTTAAATACACAAGTACTTTCGACTGTACATTCGGTCATCTTTAGGCATGGAAATTATTTTGTTTTTCGTAAAATTCAAGTAGCATCTGAGACGAAATATATAATGCGAATCGAAATGTGTGATTGATAATGGATACAAACTTTTGGAGCGTGCAGTCTCAACACTAACGTTGAATTCTTTTGAAAATTTAAGAGAGTGCATATATATATATATATATATATATATATATATATATATATATATATATATATATATATATATATATATATTAAAAAATATACGAGGACGAATTTCAAAATAAGAGAAATTATTTTATAAATTAAAAAAAAAAAATATTTAAAAAAATACGAGCAGAAACTTCCAAATAACCAAAATTATTTAATTAATAAAAATCTTCACAAAAATTAATAAAAATATACGAAAAGGAACCCCAAAATTATCGGAAATATTTAATTACAAGAAATAAATACGCAATAAAAATGAAAAAAAAAATGCACGATCCAAAGTAATCGATATTATTTAATAAAAAGCAAATAAAAACCTAATAAAATTAATATAAAATCTAGGTAGAGAAAGCCGAAAATATCCATCATTATTTATATAAAAAAAATGACTATAAAATGCAATAAAAATTAGATATACGAAAGGTTACTCCCTTACTTAAATAATGCATGCTCCAATTATTCAAGACTCACTTGGGGTTTCCTCAAGTACATACGCATCTGTGTATTCAAACCTTTACTGAATAAGCTGCATTGATGCGCCCTTGAGACAGATCAGTGTTATCACTCATGTGCCATTTGCTCTTATTAAGATTTTAAATTCAACTTGATTCTTAGACGATCCGACTGAGGCTTCCATAAGTAGGAGATATCACGGAAGTCGGCAATAGAACGTTAAATCAACTGTCCTTCACCTACACGTGTTCTTTTTTTTTCCTTCCTGCAGTAGCATTATTTGTTAACGTAATGTCAAGTGTCTCTCCAGATATGTAGACTGCAGCAAAGCCTCTAACAGTCCGGTAACGGTTGAATTCATTGAAAGAGTCAATCAAATAATTCACTATAAAAATTAGGTCAAGTGGTTACTAGGTGGGGTTGGGAAATGCTGGCTGGGTCTTTTGGAATTCCAATACAGATTTTTTACATTTCTGCAGTTCTAACGAGACGAGTCGGAATAGCGAAGAAACATTTTCAAAATCATTCGACAGAATTCTGTTGCCAAATGGAACAGTAATCAACAAAGGAAGGATTGCGTTATAAATCCCTCCACTAGAGCAATATATTAATATTTATTACGTTTTTACAAACTGAGCCGATTCTCTTTCGAATTGGAATAAAATATCCGCTTTTTCGTTTAAGAAAAAAATTTGAAATCCAGAATTTATGAGAAAAAAAAAAAAAAAAGAATAAAAACGTTGTCCAAGGCAAAATAGCAATTAACATAATTCTGAATATGGCGGCATTTCTTTTTCAGTTAGATACATTTTTAACGTGCCAGGTTATAGCAATGCCGAAGAAAATATATTTGAAAAGATGGAAAAGAAAACGTGGCAGGCGTTTGATCAATTCATTTTTATCCATGTCGATATTTTTTTAAACAGAATGCTTGAAGAGTAATATAGCTGTTATCAGCGCGAAATGTAGAATCAGCGATCCCAGTTCAAATTCCGGCCGAGTCAGTTGGTGTTCACTTTCGTACAAAATTCCTTTAGAAAAGGTATAAGCCTGCCTCTTCTTCCTACAGATATAGGTTAGAACTGGTCTTAGAAAAGGAAAACAATTCCAGACTGTGGACAAGGCAACAGAAAACCACCCCACCATCTTCCCCACAAAACATGGTCATCTGTAGTTTATGAAGAGATCTGTGGAGAGCCATGACCGTCTTTATATTTATTTTGTATACGTACAAAATTGTGGCACAAGGCCGAAAAAAGAGAGGGGTAAAGGCTGGTCTTCATTAACTATCTTATACCTAGCTAATCTGATTCATGACCCATTCATACATTACAATTTACCCATAAGAACTCGTCCATTACCAATCAATCCTCCATGCACCATAATACCACATCCACTCGAGAGAGACCTACAAAACGCACCCCACACCATAAAAATATGATTATATATATGTAATTAAAATTCTATGGATGAATACAATGATAGGGAGGGGAGATAAGGCCAATAATCAGCTAAAATGTAAACATAATTCAAATTAAACATAACTGATGTTAGTAGGGCCCGTCCAACCCTCAAAACAGAGGGGCCGCTGTATTCTGCCCAGGGGGCAAAATCAAGAGGAGAGTCATGATCGTCTTTGTTCTGAAGGTAAATGGCATTAAAATTGCGTGTGCGAGACGCTATCCAAACGTTTGAAGAGCGCGCGAATTGAATATTCTATGGATCTTTTCGGTTACGATTTTTTTTCAACGAACACGGAATCTTTGGAAAACTAGTGACATTGTTGTTAATTTGTCCATGTGGACAAAGAAAAATAGGCTTTAAGGTCTACATTTTTACACTCAATTTCTCCGAATTTTTAAAAAAAAATTCCGACAAGTCTTGCACACTTTGAAAAAAAACCATTGTCATATTTCTTTTCCTTGGCTTAAAAAAAAAAAAAAAAAACTATATTAGATTGCCCAACAGACACATACTCTGAGGAAATAAAGCGTTACACGTTAATTGTAAATGAAATCCCAGACACCAAAAGAGGGTCGGAGGTTAGAAAAATCGAGACAACCAAGCTGAACATGCTACTCCGAATTGCAAAGAAAAAATTACAATAAACTCGACCAAAACACTATATTACGTTTCTGCAAACTGAGTCGATTCTCTTTCTAATATATAAATACAGGGCGTCCATACATTATCTGTGTAATTTTGAAAGATTATTAAAAAAATGAACTAACTCTACATGGTTGACTGTCAAACATAGGTAGTCAAAAAGTTTTACTTAAACAAATCAGAACACATCCACGTGGGCTCCATTGATTGCACTCAACACATCTAGACGACGCTCAACTTGTTTTTTAATTCTTGTGCCAAACATGGATCCTCACCTGACTTGGTATTTTTTTTCTTTTCATACTTTGTGGTCTACTTCTGCTGAACCAAAGTACCCGATTTGGTTTCTATAAACCAGAATAAACATGGCGCTTTCTCTTGTGATGTTGGGATTTTCATTAAAAGTTAACAATCAATAATAAGCACTTTTAAGCGCTACATGAAAAGACGAACGAAAGTGAATTAAAAAAAAAGGGCAAATTATATATAAATTAAGCCTTTAATAATATTTCTTTAGAATGCTAGGAAGAGTATGGATCTTAACTTGAATACATATAATAAATCGTGGAGGGTCACCTCAATATGGTGTAATGGTTAGCAAGCTTGTGTCGCAAGCACAATTACGACTGAGTTGTGAATTCGATCCTCACTGCGTGCCCCGTACTTTCGGCCTTGTGCCATATCTAATCTACGCTTAGAAAATTACTACACGCACTTCAATGTGGTGTAATGGTTAGCGAGCTTGTCTCGCTAGAACAATTATGACCGAGTATTGAGTTCGACTCTCACTGGGTGCCCCCTACTTTCGGCCTTGTGCCACATCTAAGTTACACTTGGAAAATCACTATAATAAACCACGGAAGATATACAGATAATTTATGGACGTCCTGCATATACAGAGTGCGATGAGTAAATTGTTGCCATTTTAGATTTTTTTTTAAGTTTCCCGCATGCGCGTTGTTTGTTTTTGATGTTGTAGACTGTCCAGTATACTATGGTTAGCTGGGCACCGTTTGTGAGTAAAAAAGCACCATAAAGCAATTAATTCCGCCAGAAATTTAGAAATGGCGTGCTGTACTGCTTGGTATTTGCACCGGAAGTTACTATACGAACTTTTCAGAGTGTTTGGCTGTCAACTTGAGAACAGTGCAGAAAATTCGAAAAGAGTCAGATGAGTCTAATGGTGATTACGAAGTGATGACGAAGTTATGCCTCCATTTATTTTCACACAGGGCCTCGGACTCAACACGGTGGGTAGTGCTACCTTGCGTCAAGAGGGTGGCTGCTGGAAGATCTTATGTCTGGCAAGGGGATTCTGCACCATGCCATACAAACAGGAGAACCCAGTCATGGCTGTCAAACAGTTTTTCCGACTACATCACTCCTTACATCTGGCCACTTAACTCTCCAGACTGCAACCCTCTTGATTATCATGAGTGGGGCGCAGTTGAGCGAGAGATCAACAAAACTCCTTGTAACACCAAAGATAAACTGAAGGCATGAATTATGGCAACATTCACAAACTTAAAAAAAGAGACTCTCAAAAATAGGTATAGGAGTTCCCGAAGTCGTCGGGAGACCGTGGTTGAAGCCAATGGTGATTTTATTGAATAATATTTATTCTTTAGTATATCCAGATATTTTTGTGTAATTTTGGTAAATATATCTTGAAATGAGATATCAGTATTATTTTCAATTTGCGTAATTTAGACAATTTATCCATCGCATCTTGTATATAAGCAAATAAATATCACATATTTTTCAAGTTTTTAAACTAGTTGTCCGACGTTGGATTGTTTATATGAGAGATAATTTTCGAGCATCCTTCTAAAAAAAAAAAAAAAAAATAAATAAATAAATAAAAATTTTCACCAAATTGTGCCACGTAAACATTTTTGCCCTTGAAGTGAAGCAGGTGATTAAAATCAACTAAAATTACGCCATTTTCATCGCTTATGTCATGGAAACAGGCATTTCACATTAGTGACAAAATTTGACACTTTTCTAGTAAATTACTTTTGCTGTCAGTACTTATTCGTTTTTTTTTTGTATCTATTCTCTCCTTTGTTTTTGTTAAGAAATTGATTGCGATTCAAATCGCAAAACGAGAAACACGAATTCTCACATATGCGCAGAACCTCCCATATATATATATATATATATATATATATATATATATATATATAGCTATACCTTTTCAGGATTTTCCCTAATTTGACGTTGTATGTCAACAGGTTTTATATAATTACCGGAATGCTCTAGGTGTTCAATTCTGTCAAGGTCGAATTCATTGCGTTGTAAACAGATTAAAGCTTTCAAGAAAAAAAAAATATATCCACCTTCCTCACCAAAAGAATTTTTATTTTGCAATCATTTGTTGACAAAAAGCGAATTATGAGCGATTTTGTGAAATTCATTTTAGAGAAAGAAGGAATGGGTCGTTTCATCTACAGAGATGAAATTTTCGTGAAATACTTTAAGAATTCGCTGGATTAAAAACTTAATTTGCATTCCGTTTTGGACTTAACGGTTATTTACTTTACCTTTCTGTCTAATTTTAGTGACAATCACATTGACGAAGAAAGACTAGGTTGAACCAGTCTGTTTGGGTGTATATCAGCAGCGACTGTTCACCCAAACAAATTTTGTTAATAACAGGCTAATGTGTGTGTGTATTAAACAGTTATTATAACCTTAGTTCGTTGACAAGTTTTTTGAATTATCGTATACTTGTATTTTGATTGGTCATTCCAGCTTATGTAACAGCGTTTCCCCTTGCGAGGGTTGGTTAATTGAGTTGAGCCTTTTAAAATACTTTATTCTACATTCAACATCATCACTTGATAAGACACCAGAAGTGTTGAAACAAAATGGCTATTTTTGTAGTGATTTTATAACATATTTATGTTATAATTTTCGAATAAATAATTATATATATATATATATTACACAATTTTGGAAAATCCTTGTTAAAAACACAACTATACTTAAACATGAAAACGATAAACAAAAACTAAAAATTCTTGACTCTATATACATAAATCAGTTGAAACCTAACCTGAACAAAATAAACTATGAAAACTCCACAAATATACTTAAATGCCTATAATTGATAACAGACGCCATTGGTTTATATCAACGGCTTCCCATACTTAATACTTCTCGTTTTCACTCTCGCATGATCATATGTGATGTCATGGGCCGCGGTGCTATTTTCGCTTTCAGCGGCTCGTATGCACGAATTTGTCTTTGCTTGGAAATCTTCCATGCAAACAAAACAGATTATCATTGTTGCTATGTCAGTATATTGTTTAATTTATTGTAAGGTACTTGTCATCTCAGATGATGGCTTATGTAAGCCGAAAGCTTAGATAGGATTAAAAAATATGTGTCAATATGGTGATTTCTTTCGTCTTTCAATGAGAATATTATTAAGCTTATCAGACGACAAAAGGAATTTGCTTAAAATAGACATAACTTGTTTATATTATTTAATGAAACATGCATTAATGAAAAAATACTGCCTAAATACACACACATATATATATATATATATATATATATATATATATATTGATACATGTTTCATTAAATAATATAGACAAGAGTTGTCTATTTATTTTAGGTAAATTCTTTTCATATCGCCTGATAAGCTTAATAAAATTATCATTAAACGAAGAAAGAAAATCACAATATTGATACATATTTTTTTATCCAATCTTTCGGCTTATATATATATATATATATATATATATACACACACACACACACTGAGTATTTTATCACTTTAAACATTATTTTGAGTGGACGCTCCGTTTATTTATTAAACAGTATATTTATTTTATTTTTGTCTGCCGGTCTGAATATTCGAGAAATCTTATTAAAGAAAACCATGCGCTCTCCGGCAGGATGCGAACCTGCGTCCCCCTGGGCAGAGGGAAACAGTCGTTAAATCTGACGAGATCTAGCCTGCTGAACTACGGAGAACTTAGCCGAGAAGGCAACATTGAAATCGTGCCTTTAAGCGAAATTCCTTTTGCATATTTGTCTTTAATAATATTTCTCGAACTTTCACACAGATAGACGAAAATAAATATACTGTTTAATAAATATACGGAGTATACGACTAAAAATAACGTTTAATGGGATCAAATCTGTCGGATTAATAAAGAAAAATCAATTATTTCTTTAGAAAATACATACCACATATACTTTAGTATAGAGTTTTTATGATTTGTTTTTTACGCAAAAAATAGGGTTCACACTATACGAGAGTTGTGTGAAAAGTTTATAGGCTGACTATGAAGAAGTGATGTTAGAGTTGTGAAATCTTACATGCATTAATTTCAATTCTTATTAATAACTGCATTGTTTCTTTCCAGATAAACTGACATCTAACTGTTCAAAGAAGACTTCAAATGCAACTAGTAGCGACTTCTCTTGAACATGGGCAAAATTTGACATCGTGATGTTGTTATCAAGTACCTGTAGAAAAAAAGAGTTTTCCCTCTAAAGGCATTCATGCTAACATAGTTGCAATAGGGGATGATGCATTAACTTCATCAACAGTGCAAAAGTGGGCAACTGAATTCAGGAGGGGAAAGGGAGAGTCTTGCGGGACGTCTAGAAATTAAATAGTTTTTTATTCTTTAGGGAGCACGTGACCAAATTTTAAACTAATAAATATTTAGTCATTTCAAAAATTAAAATGTTGAATCTAGCTAGATGTAAGTACATTGGTATCTTATTTTTGTCTTTTTCTTTAGTTTCCCCTTGCTTATTAGTTTGTTTGTTTTTACAATTTTTACAACATGTACAAGGCCCAAGAGCCACTCAATATAGAGGGTTACAGAGTAAGAGGTAAGAGGCACAGTTTTTTGAGGATATACGGGGAAAATAGCAGATAATCAGAGACTTGAACTGGCTGAATGTAGTGATCGGGGAAGCGTCCTCTTGTGAGTCGATTCCAGAAAGCAGCGATTGGTTGGGGGGGGCAGTTGTTCACGAACTAACTGAAAATTGAACCCTTTATTTCACTCGAAAATTGCAATATGAGCTCTGGTCAAAAACATACAATGATAACAGCAAAAATTGCAATATGAGCAGTGATAAAAAAAGTGAGTGAATATATTAAGTTTATAATACCCAGAAATTCAAACACAGATGTCTTCAATGGCACAGTGGATAAAGGCGTTAGTTAGATCCAGTGACAGGACCCAAAGAGTGTGGGTTCAATACCTGTTTAAGGCGGAGGAGAATAACTGACATCCACTAGACATGGCACGTGGAACTAGAACAGTCTACCCAAGCGAGCGAAATAAAGGGTTCAGTTCGACATTCCAACTACCTGAAGAAGGCCGGAGCGTACAACGGCCGAAACGTTGTAATAAATATGGCGACAAAGATTAGGACAATAGTCCGAATAATGTAAATAACGAAATATAAATATTTTGAACACAAATGTATGGCTTCAACTACAAATAAAATGTACTATTGGTCATTTTGCTATAAAATGTAATATTGATCATTCTACTATGAAATGTATTGCTGGTCATTTTGCTATAAATAAGTCATTTGTTTTTGTTGGTAATTTTATGATAAAAATGTATTTTTATACTTCCATAGTGTTTTGTTTTTGTTTGATGGCAGGATCACTATTTGCCTATAATTGTGATCCTAACAGGTGCTAACACCCCGGGTCAGAGTGAATCTGGGAACAACAGGAAAGAGGGTGGTTCCACGCTCCTCAAAACCTCCAGTCTCACGATCAGAGGCCTTGCTGCCGGATGTAGTAGATCATCATACCCAGGACTAATGGAATTTGATTAGAAAATTTGATGAGTCTGCTGACCAACATATGAAAAGGTCATTGACCATTAAAATTGCTATTGCGTACAATGGCCGAAACGTGATAAATATGCCACAAAGATGAGGATGACAGTCCGAACAATGTAAATAGTGTAAACATTTTGCCATTCCAAAGATGGATTTTTTTCAGTGTTATCTACATTCTTACTTCCCTGATGAAGACTGTAGTCAAATCGAAATCTCGGAATACAAGGAAATTATCCGCACTTTCGCTATAACATCTTTATGTCTGCCTGGGGCACCTCGAGGCGGTGTAATGGTTAGCAAGCCTGTCTCGCTAGAACAATTACGACTGAGTAGTGAGTTCGATTCTCACTGGGTGCCCCCCCTATTCTCGGCCTTTTGCCACATCTAAGCTATGCTTGTAAAATCACTATCTGTATGCCTGCCTTCTGCTCATGCATGTTTATCGTTGGTACGATTTTGGTTGTGATCGAAGTTTGAACTTGATCGCGCCAATTTTCTTGCGGCTGTTACAATGTAAACATGACCGCTCCGACAGCAGTGTGCACCAAGGAGGAACAAATATGCGGATAAATTTAAACTTACCCTCTTACATAAACCAAGAATCACTCAAGATTTAGGGTTAGTTAAGGAGGTTGTTTTAAGGAAAAAGTGCACATTATGAGGCTATGGAGGACCGATAACTGTTTAGACTTGAAGTAGTTAAGATTGTAGCGATCGGGGAAGCATCCTCCCTGGAGTCTTTCCGAAAGAAACAGTTCCTAGGATGTTGTTGTCTGAGTAGAACTTCCGTTTTACCAATGTAACACAGAAGAAATGAGAAGGGGTTGACCCTGTATACGTTGAATGACGGGACCTAGCTGTGAAAGCCTGAATTGTTGGACACAAGAAATGTAACCCGTCTGAATATTTGTCCTGGAAATAACGACTGAACATTGGTTACTTCCTTTACAACTTCAACTCCACAATATGGTAACTAATTCGCCAACAAGAATTTCTTTTTATTTTTTAAAAAAAACTCACAACTTTCAAGGATTCAAATGAGCTTTCATCAGCGTTTTGATTTGTTGTACTGTCTTTAATTTTATTTATTCATTTTTTGCGATAGAAATGGCCAAGTAAAAGGGCACACATTGACAGGATCGTATATCAGTTTATGATTGATAGCGAGTCCAGCAGGACATTCAATGGAGACTACTTAAGAACTGACGGAGAGAAAAAAAAAACGCCATGAAAGATCCCAGTCGCCACAAGACATAATAAACGAATAACCCGGCAGTCAGTAAAAATAAGCAATTCACTCGAGTTTAGAATACAGCTGAAAACTGGAGGTTACGTGCAAAGTAGTCCACTCGTGTCAATGGAGTACCTAGAAAGGAAGGAAAAAGCGAACGAAACTATAATTCATCGTGAAACGGCTGAATGAAATGGCGGGAAGAAATCTCCATAGTCGAGTTAAGTGCTCTTCCATTTTGTTCGTTTTGAAGAATGGGCAGAGAGCGTCCGCCATAAAATGAAGAAAATACCCTCTCCATTCCGTTGTTGTCAGTCTTGTATAAAGTTCAGTAAAATTATTTCCGTTTTTCTCCTTCTAAATTCGTCTTGTTATTTCTTTTCATATCCATATTTTCCACATACATTTTCTTTTAACCTAAATAAATGTCACTAGTTTTATTCTGATTTTATCCTTGGTTCTGGGCACTGAATGGCGGCATGTCATTACAATTAACATATTTTATCTGTCAGTGAAGATTCTATTAAATGCTGATTTCCATTTAAGCCCGAATTTCAATGAATAATTCTGAATTTTAAAATAAGTTTTTAAATAAAAGATTGTAAAATTCGTTTCATTAGCAGTTTTTTTTCTATACAGTCGTGCATATTTTAGTGCTTAAAAAAAAAAAAAAAAAAAAAAAAATCAAGGAATTGTCGAGGAAAGGTCAATTGGACGCAATAAAAAAAAGCACAAATCGTGTGTACATATTTATTTAATGCCATATCTATTCAGGATGCAAGAGGTTATGGCCCTCCACAGATTCCTTTATTATGTCTAAATTGTGTTCTTGAGAAATATTCAGAGGTTTCCTTCTTTTAGATTGGTTGCTACCCATGGCTAAAGAGCCCAGTATCCTACTACTTAATCCATAGCTAATTGTTTGGAGAGAAGTCATGTCTTTCTGAAAGGTATTTTAAGTGTATTTACTTGGACCCCCCCACACACTCACTGAGTCAGGTTGTGACACAACGTAGGTTTTTAACGTGGGGACCCGAATGTTTTCACTCGGGCCGCTGGTCTAAGCTTGTCCAAGCTGGTCCAAGCTGATCAGAGCCGGTCCAAGCTAGTCGTAGCCGTGATACAACCAGTGCAGGGACGGATCCCTACACAAGGGATTACTTGAGCCCCCCCACTGAGTCAGGCTGTGACACAAGGTCAGTTTTTAACGAGGGGACCCGAGTGTTTTCACTCGGGCCGCTGGTCTAAGCTAGTCATAGTTGGTCTTGGCTTGTCACAGCTGGTCCAGGCAGGACAGAACCGGTCCAAGATAGCCGTGATACTACCAGCGCAGGGAGAGATCTCTACACAGGGGAAGTATCAACTGAAAGTTATTTTAAGCAAGTTAACGAAACCGACTAAATCGAAATTTGAAATCTGCTCGTCGATTTTGCGTGCCCATATCCGTTACACTACCCGCCCACACTAATTGTGGATAATGGATCGCGCCAAAAGACGGAGGTGAATCAATAAGTTCGTAGCCAGACACGTAGTTATCAGCAGATCAAAAACTGTCACCTAATTAATTTTTTTTTTTTTTTTTTACTGCTAATGGTTCTACTCGTGGAATATATCTTAAGACGGTTTTTTTTTTTTTTTAAACCGTCGAACATTAATTGTATTTTAACGTCGACTGCAAAAAACAGAATGCATGGTTGTTAGCAAAAGGATGAACCCAAAGTGCGAATTGCAAATCGGAGATACCAAAATCAAACAAATGCAGAGATCTGGAAGTGTTTTAACAGAGGACTGAAAGTGGGGCATTGAAATCCGAAGGTGGATTAGGATAACCCGAGATAAATTTCAAAAGCTAAGCAGAATATTAAGTAATACAAAAGCATTGTTAGAAACAAAGAACATGTACTAAACTGTTACGTCATATCTGTCCTTCTGCATGGCAGTGAGTGTTAAACAATCTCCTCAAAGATGAAAAGGAGACTTGAAGCAACAGAAATGTAGTTCAACAGAATTATGCTAAGGATATACATGGGAGCAGGGACGAAGTTTTAGAGAAAATGGAATCAATAAGAGAACATACAGGAAGAGAGTTGAAATTTCTAGTGTACATAATGAGGGCTTGGAAAATTTGGTACTCACAGGACAGATTGAAGGCAATAGGAATACAACGCATAACATACTTAGTGAACCTAATTAAATAGATGGCAGAAGAGGGTTTAGGAGAAATAACAAAGAAAATTTCTTAAGTGCTATAAAGGAGAGGAATTCGTGGAGAGCCATAATCGCCTACCTGATGAGGGGGACACGGCACAAAGAAGAAGCGCGTATTGTAATCTTTTTGCGTATATTAGCGATAAAATATTAAGATTGGTTTCGTATAAAAATTTTCAAATGTAGAATAGCCACAAATGTCACATAATTATCATGCGACATGACTGCGTAGAAAATTGACATTTCTAAAGTAAATTGTCAGTCTTGTCACTGCGAGAAAATATTTAAAATTATTTTGATGTTAAATGTACAAAATTTTCCTTTAGTCTTAGATAAGAAAAAACGCGATTGTAGAATTAACTGTTGACTTCATGGTTGGTCATAAAATGTCGTTTGGAGCAGCGTCCACGGCACACTGACCAAATATCTTGGCACGTGTTATATATACAGAGCTTGAAAGGTACGGGTGAATTGTATTTTTAAAGTGAAAGTTATTTATTGAAATATACATCGACTGCAGTGTTAAAATAGTTCCCTAAATCTTTTAGTGTATATATTTAATAATTAAACGTCATTTTAACGAAAGTTTGCGTTGGCTATTTGTCTTTTCGAATGCATGTCTTTGGGATATAGTGATTTTCCAAGCGTAGCTCAGATGTGGCACAAGGCCGAAAACTCACTACTCGGTCGTAATTGTTCTAGCGAGACAAGCTTGCTAAACATTATACCACCTCGAGGTGCCCCATGTCTTTGAGATATATCAGTTAAAACGTTAGTATAGGGGACTTCGTATTTGAAACAGACGACCCACGTTTATTTATTAAACAGTATATTACGGTCTGCGTAGTAGAGACAAAAATGGGTAAATAGAGCCTTGCTTATTGAGACGTTCTTCGTGGCCGAGTGGTAGATTATTCTAGGTGAAAGGGGGGACGCAGATTCGATCCCTACCGGAGAATATATTCTTTAAGATTTCTCCATAAAACTGTCCTTTTGACAAATATAGACTCTTGGATATATACACACACATATATATATATATAATTATTTATTTAAAAATATGATTCCAACACGCTACATAAGAGTTCTCATGTTTCAAAACATGAGCCTAAAACTTACACTTTCCTACCAATAGTAGACTTAGTAAAATATTTAATAAAAACACCCTAAAATTAAGTTACAGCTGCACTGAAAATCTAGAAAGTATAATAAAAAACACAATAATAAAATCCTGAACAAACCCCCATGCTTGAATAGTATTAATAAAAACCCTACACTTAAATTAGACAAAAATAGTGAAAAATTATGTGATTGTAGAAACCCAGAAGACTGCCCATTTGAAAATAAATGTCGCGTAAAATCTGTGGTATACCAATGCACTATCTCATTCATTGAGAGTCCTAATACTAGTATGATATACATTGGGTCTACGAAGAATGAATTTAAAGCCAGATGGAGGCAGCATAAGTGCTCTTTCAACAATATAAATAAAAGAAATCAGACATCTCTATCTAAATATTTTTGGCATTTGAAGGAAATGAATAAAACACCAAAAGTAAAATGGAAAATTATAAACAAAACTAGAACTTGTAAAACTTTGGATGACCCATGCCCTTTATGCCTACATGAAAAACTACACATTAAGTTTCTAAATAATAAAAATCTATTAAACAATAGACAGGAGTTAATGGTTTTTTGCCGACATCATCAAATTTTTGCATTGAATAATTAGCATAAACAAACAATAAAATAATTTTTAAATTCCATAGTCCTAATAAATAGTTTAAATGCCCTACAAAAAAAGATAACCCTTTATGAAGTCGTCAAAAAACAAATGTTAGCGATTTGCGACAGTTTTTATATACACAAAACCCTTTCAGTAAAAAAAAAAAAAAAAAATAAATAAATCTCCATAGACGCTTAACCAGACTAGACGATGTCATATTCCAAAATTATTCCAAAAAAATTTCGCTTGAAGATAAAACAGAGCTTAGTACTTTAATTCAATTCAAATAATTATATTGAAGTTTTCGGCTCTTGTTTTGAAACATGAGAACTCTTATGTAGCGTGTTGGAATCATATTTTTAAATAAATAATTATATTTATGCTCTACTTTTGTATTGAGCACTATTTTTTTAAAAAAATAATAACAAAAATACTAAAGAACTTTGGATTATTTACCTAACGAGTTCTTTCCTATATATATATATATATATATATATATATATATATATATATATATATGTGTGTGTGTGTGTGTTGGTAAATTTAAAAGCATAAGTTTTAAAGAACGCTTATATTTCGGAATCACGAAGAGACAGCTGAAATTCCTTGGACCCACGCAGACCATATTGATGGGAAGGCAGCGAGCCAGACGAGCTTGTGTGAATAGATGGCGGAATGGGATCGGGAGCCTTAACAAAGGGAGAAACAAAGGCTACAGGCCAAAAAAGATAGGGATTTTGCAAAGCCATGATCGCCCACGCCGTGAAGGGACGCGACGTATACAAAACGAATCCAGTTAAATGTTATTTGGTACGATAACAAAAGTTACACGCTTAGGCGATCATGTACTTTGACGAGACGTGATTTTTTCCCGCAGTCGGATGCCATTTTTTCTGCGGTAGAGCAGTTGCCATCCAATGCTATAGAACCCAGTCTGCCCTGCTATTTACCCATAGGGGGGGAAGAAGAGGATTCATACCCTTTTCTAACGGTATTAGCACGTAAGTGAATGTGATGGATTCGACTGGAATTCGAACTCGGCTCCCCGATTCCTCAATCCGAGTGTTAAAACACAAACACACACACACACACACGTGGTATGTCTTAAAAGTAACGGAACTGTGTGTGCTGTGTGAGCTATAGGCGAAAAAAGATGAGGGGGGATTATATTATTATTTTATATGGTACCTTGGGAATATATAATTGGAATATTAGCTTTCTGCAAGCATTGCGTTTTTTCATATACTTTTGTGGCAGGACAAATCGCGACTGCTTCACCGTGGCAAGGTAACTGCTCAAAACGCCCTGAGCATCAGGCAGTTTCTGGCCGAGCTGGAACAACCTCCCGACTTACCTAATCTTGCTCCAAGCTCATGGGGTGGGGACCGGTTTTGAAGGCGTGGAGACCATCAAGAGGGCCGTAACGATGGAGCTCTGCTGCATTCACGACGAATTCTTCCATCAGTGCATAGAAGCGTGACAAAGAAGGATGCAAAAGTGCATTAGACTCGAGGGAGATTACTTTGAAAGGGAAAACCATGTAGTTTGTTGTTTCGAATTGAAATAAATTGTTTGTGACACCAGGCCAGTTATTTTTCAGACCTCTCACACACGAAAAATGGAAAACAGTTTTATTGAAACTAGATTAGGTTACACGTTTCGCCTTTACTAGGCTTCATCGGATCAACAAAGAAAGAAAGAAATGTATGTGCGCGCGTATGCTTAAATGATAAATATTTCTTTCGTTTTTGATCTGATGAAACCTAGCAAAGGCGAAACGAGTGAGCTAATCTACAGAGTTGCCCGAAAGTTTTGTCAACGCCTACATAATATAATTTTCTATTTCAACGCTCTGTGGGGGTATTCCCAAGGAGAGAGTTTCAAATGAACGATACCAGAATACCCATCAATTGAAGGACGCCGTCCGGAGAGCCTTTGCAACAATCAACAAAGCTCAGCTTCGTAAAATATCACACAGGACATGGCGCCGAATCATTTTGTGTCATGGAAATGAAAGTGTTCATACAGACCTTTTCGGTGTGTGACAGCGTCAATGAAAGTTAATAAGCTGAATCCAGTACACGTGTTTTGCATTACTTGTTCTTCTATTCTCATTATTTTTAGTAGGCGTGAAAAGACTGTAGTTTCAATGAAACTGTTTTCCATTTGTCACATGTCTTCAAATTTTTTTCGGGATTCTGTATCCTATTTTATACACATATATGGAAATAGTGTTTATGTACATATCTTTGACAAACCTTTGACAAACAGTGTAACTTTTTACAAATGAAACCATTATAGGCCGTCCTCTAAAAGAAAATACGTTTATCGCTCCACTAAGCAGTCATGGGTAACTATGCCTTCGGCGTTTTCATTCGATACCGATGACCGTCTAAGCCAATATATTTACGAGCAGAAGCACATCGAAAAAGTACAATGTCTTCCGAGTATACGAATGAATCAATATGGACGTATCTCTTGCCTATATACATCCCATAAATTAGGTAGTAATATGACAGTCCGACGATATTGATGCTACAGTTTTAAAGATAGTAAAAATCATTCGCTTTTTTTTTCTTAACTGATTGATGCGCACAGAACGGTGGGTCAAAGGTTGTTTTACAGACGTCATCTTTTTTGGAAATTCCCTTAAAAGAATCAATTCTCTCTCTCTCTCTATATATATATATATATATATATATATATATATATAGGAATAAATTAATAGAAAATGGCCCTACAGACAGCAATTGAAAATCTTAGATTCCATCTAAGAATACTCTGTAGGCCAGCGTTTTTATTAAATAAAAGCAAATGAAGAGGATGTCTTTCTGTCTAATACTTCTCCATAAAATGTAGATACAATCAATTACATATTGATTCATAAATCGTCGAACCTTCTAAAGTTTCGACTTGTTATGGATCTATTTTAATCTCGCATTACTGGAACAGATGTCAATAATATTTAACCAAGACCTGGCTAGAATCAGACTTATCTAATTTTTGACGAAGACGCGGTATAAATGAAGCATGACTTGTCCCTGACGATCCATCTTTCAGACATCAGTACGCTTAGAATATTGCCCCCTAACGCTTCGAGTAAAAAAAACTCGTGGCACGGGGTAAATTTTGCCGAGGTTAAAAGTACGCCCTGGTAGTAAAAACCGGATAAGTCTTGTCTTGTAACAACGAAAAGTTTGCGTTGCGTTGACTGTTGTAGACGTAAATAGACGCTATCAAAATGCAGAAACGTTTATTTGCTTACCCCCTCCAAAGTTACAATTAACTGAGCCTCTATCTCATATACATACAGACATGTGCGTGCTGTTTCTTCTATCGGCATTTTACTTTCAGAAATGCCTTTAGCATAATTGATTGACTAACCTTTCCTTTTTAAATGCAATAGGAAAAGCTTCCTGGAACCGAATTTCTGTCTTCGGGCCCAAAACAGCGGAAATCGTGATTAGCGAGACATTAGTTTGTATTAAAATAAACAAGGCTGCGAGGGATTCTGATACTGTTTTCTACATAACATCGTCTCTTTAAATTCGTGGGTACTTTCCTGTTAATTCATCCCAAATAATGTAAAGTTACTTATCGCAAATATAAATTCACCCCCCAAGAAATAAATTTTTAATCAAATTTTTTTTTTTTTTTATTAAATTTTTGGTACACTCTTGAAATAAATCTTAAATCAAAATTTGTTTAGCTTACTTCGCAACAACTCCAACCCTCAAAATGAAAAATTGTGAAAAATCAGAGAGTTCTTCACATTTCGTAAGTACGAATGATATTCCTTAAAAGGAATTTTTTAACATTAAAAAAAAAAAAAAAAAAATATATATCTGTTTTTGTCTTATTTATCGGAGTGAGCGCGAACGTAGATTTAGGAATAGCGCGCCCAAGTCGCTCACATTTGGAGCGATCGCTAAGGTTAGCCCAACCGAAGTGCAATGGAAGGGTCTCTCTCTGGGAGAATTTGGTGTGAATGTTAGTAAATATAAATTTTTATTTTGGAGGGTGAATTATTCTGTGTTGAATTAACAGAAGAGATCAAATTCGAGAAATATTAAAGAATCAGTGATAACTAGGGGGGATTTAACGATTTCAGTGGGGGGAGAATTTTTTTTTTTTATTTACAGAATTTGGAGCCAATGACGAGTGTAAAACAACAAAGAAAAAAAAACTTCCATATAAAAAATAACCCATGTCAATGTACTAATATGGTACAGAATGAAGATATCCAAAAATATATTACTTGGAATGCACCTTTTGAATCGGATAATCTTGAAAAGGCCGCAGGGTGAATGACATTGTGCACAGGTAAAAATGGCACAATGTTCGGGAACAGCAGCAATAACTTAATGCTATAAATTTGGTTAGTTTGATTTTCTGTTTCTGCTGCTTTTCTCTTCATGTTGTTGATGCACTTCGTGGATGCAATAGCTGCATGATCAGGAGCGTGGTTGTGGTTTTTGGCTGTTAAAGCATCAGTTACATCAAGGGCCAGAGGTCATGGTACCTTTACAAAAAGATATTCTCTTAAGATATCGCCATTTAATAGTAGTTGACCTTGCAATCTTTTTTGTATACATGTGCCCTTGAAGATCGAATTCCAGTCGAATCCATTACTTTCACTTACGTGCTAATATCCTTGAGAAAGGTATAAATCCTCTTCTTTCTCCAGCTAGCAAGACAGACCGGGTTGCCTTGGGTCGCAACTGCTCTATCGCAGAAAGAAATGGCAACCTACTGCAGGAAAAAAAATCTGTTTCGTCAGTCATGTATCGAAAGATACATGATTGCCTAACCTTGTATCACGCATGGCACATAACTGAGTTATGGCTGTAAGCCACACCCATATGAAATCCTCAAATAACCATCCAGGCCTATGACTGCATCACATTGAAAAACCAGTTTCCATATGATCCCCCCAAGCAATGACATAATAGAGCATTAAAAAAATGTCATAATATATTGGTTTTCTTCTATGATTCCTCTTCTCCCCCCCCCCGCTACGTGTAAATAGCAGGACGGACCGGGTTTTATAGATTTGGTTGGCAACTGTTCTACCGCAGAAAGAAATGGCAACCTACTGCGGGAAAAAAATCTGCCTTGTCAGTCATGTATCAAAAGATACATGATCGCCTATGCGTTTATCACGCATGGCACATAACTGACTGACCCTTGGAAGCAATGTACCCTTCTTTATTACTTGCTATAACCTCCATGATGAGGTTGTGATAGAGCCACTGATATCAATGGTGTGTTTGACAGCTTCAGGACAACTGAACCCTCGCAGTTTTATCAGTGCCATTATTACCTAAATTCGGATGAAATCTGGTGAAAAGTGTGTATTTAGCAAAAAAGTTAGAAGCCACTGTTCTAGACCTTTTCGTACGTTTTCCTGGATTTTAAGATTAAATGTTCGATTTTTTCTCGACACTTTTCTACAGAGTTTATTTGCATATGGTTCAAATTTAACTTCAGTAGCTTAAGCCGAATAGATTTTTAACACATCTATCGTTGCATAGAAAATAGCTTCAAGTGATTAATTTTCAACAAGTCTATAGCTGCATAGAAAACTCAAGTTTTAACACCTCTATAGATGCATATAAAAGATACTCGGATATCTCACGAAAGCATATCTGATACGTATAGTTTGAGTGGAAAAATATCCATTAAGTTGCCCCTACGGCCCCTTTTATTAAATTGTTAGTTGCAGCACGAAATTTGAAATGTCCGGTACATCATTACGTCTTTTCGTAAGATACGAAAGGCTATTTTGTCACTTCGTGAATGCAAATCCAAGAAAAGCTCAGTTTAATGTCAGTCCACAAGAACGTGTACGTGTGAATAGTGGAAATTAACCATTTCTCGTGGCCTGTGCTCCGAAGATTTGCTGCAATAGGGAATTGTTGATACAGGCAAATCTAGAAATATTTTCTACTCAAATAGCTGAGATAAGATGTTATATGGTAACCACACATTTGTAAAATGCTAAGTTCATCAATAAGTTCTCGGAATGCATCAGTCAAAAAAAGTCTTTAAAATCTACGACGTCCTAATTTCACGAAATCCATATTAAGAAGAGAGCTTTTTAAATAAATTTATTAAATTAAAAGCACGCAAGATCACGTCATTTGGACTAGCGGAACACAATCTTCCTACAGATAATGTTATGCATTCCCCCCCCCCACAAGATGATCTAAATTTCTATTAATAAATTAAACTGACAAAAAAAAAAAAAAAAAATTTTTCTTAAAAACTAGTTTTGCGCCTTTTGGAAATTCAAAGGGAAAAATAATCTTAAAGACAAACCGATTTGTACACAGAAAGTTTTCGTTGATAAAACAATCTGTGTGTATCATTGTCAGAAATAAAATCTGGGGACAAAATATCACTGAAAGAAATCAGGATTTTCGTTAGGCAAAAGGCCACAGAAGAAAAAGTGACGTGTTAGATATACAGGAACTAAGCAGGAGTCGCCAAAATTATTTTTCATTAAATCCAAATATTGCTGGTCCACAACAGACCTGAAATTCCCACTATTCACACTGTCTTAGGGCGCCTCGGCGTGGTATAATGGTTATCAAGCTGGTCTTGCTAAAACCGTTACAACAGAATAGTGAGTTCGAGCCTCACTGGGTGCCCCCTAATTTCGGCCTTGTGCCAAATCTAAGCTATGCTTGGAAAATCACTGTAGTTTGGCACCTCGAGGTGGTGTAATGGTTAGCAAGCTTGTCTGGCTAGAACAATTACGACTGAGTAGCGAGTTCGATCCTCACTAGGTGCCTCATACTTTCGGCCTTGTGCCACATCTAAGCCTCGCTTAGAAAATCAATATGGGACACCTCGAGGCGGTGTAATGGTTAGCAAGCTTGGCTCGCTAGAGCAATTACGACTGAGTAGTGAGTTAGATCCTCACTGGTTGCCCCCTAATTTCGGCCTTGTGCCACATCTAAGCTACGCTTGGAAAAAAAAAATCACTATTCACACTGTCTTCAAGGTTAGCGTTTTAAAAAGTTTAGTGAATAAAGATGCAAACTAGGTGTCCTGTGAATTTTCCTCCTGGATTCGTGTGTATAAATACATTTTTAAAAAAAATACAAGGTGGTCCTAAAGTGTTGCCACATCACCCAACATAATTTTCTATTTCAAATGGCCGACACGAACTCCCACAGTGTGACAGCGTCAGTGAAAGTGAATCAACTGAATCCATTGCATGTGCTTTCTATTACTTGTTCTATTGGCCTCATTACTTTTTGGTAGTATTTTGCCATTTGACATCCCCGAAGGAACGAAATAGCGATTCGGATTGAAAAATCGGAGAGCCGGTTTCGAATTCCAGTCTGATCCATTACATTCACTTACGTGCTAATACCTTTGGGAAAGGTATGAATCCTCTTCTCCCTTCAGCTATGGGTAAATAGCAGGACAGACCGGGTTCTATAGCCTTGGATAGCAACTGTTCTACAACAGAAAGAAATGGCAACCTACTGCGGGAAAAACCTGCATCGTCAGTCATGTATCGAAAGATACTTGATCGCCTAAGCGAGTATCACGCATAGCATAAACTAACGGACTGACTTATCACTATAAACGTTGTTTTTTCTTGTGGATACTCGTATTTGAGTAGACGTTCCGTTTATATATTAAACTGTTTATTTTCGTTTACCTACCTAAATGTTCGAGAAATCTTATTAAAGGAAACTTGAGCTCTTCGGCGAGAATCGAACCAGCATCCTTCAGGGCAGAGAGAGCTACCGTTTAAACCAATGGCGTTAGCGACTTAACCACGAAGAGCAGTCGGTCTGGGAGAGTCCAAATTTCGTGCTTTCAAGCGACATTTATGTCCTAGATGTTTTTCATATCTGCAGTTTCGTATGTTATATATTTTTTTAAGTAAAAAAAAAAAAAAAAAAAAAAAAATTAAATTCTCTAATATTGTCTTTTGCGTATATCCATTTACACCTGAGTTCTTACAAGTTTCTATGTCAAGATATGTAAAGCGCTTTGCTGTTACATTATGGGTGGCAGCGTGCAAATCCCTCCTTTGGGAGATTTCACATTATTTATTGTCTCTCAGTTGCGTCTCTGTCCTTGGACAGAGTGCGCTCGGGGGCTTCTCTATCAAAGGACAGAGGGGCAACTGAGGAAAATTATACTGAAGAGGTGCCCAGCCCTGGGGAACGGCTGCCCGAGGCCTCGCCCTCCCATTGCACAAGAGGGAGGGATCGGTGCTCGCACTGAGGCCAGCGCAACCGACGGTTGCGGGGAATTTTTGTCCCTGCCCGAGTGTACGCGCTCGGGTCCCCACATTAATCCGACCTTGTGTCACATCTCATTCTCGTGGGGGAATGAGTAAACACCGAATTATGGGTGGCAAGCTATTCTGGAAACCATATTGTTGTGTAGGAACACTTTCGGCCTTGCATTAGAAAATCATTAAGCTTAGAAAGACAAGAGCACTTCGACGTTGTGTAATGGTTAGCAAGCTTGTCTCGCTAGATCAATTACGACTGAGTAGTGAGTTCGATCCTCACTGGGTGCTCCAGACTTTCGGCCTTGTGCGACATCTAACTTACGCATAGAAAAATCGTCATATTGTTGTGTATGAACTTCGATTTCGCCTGGGTGTTCGGCATTTGGAACTTCGTGTAAAAGAAACTTACTACATATGTAGTTGAACTTGTATTAATTCATAAACACGCATTTGTACCCGAGGAAATAGATTTAGGGGTGTGGGTTTTTGTTCGTTTATATATATATATATATAATTATATACACTTTTACCCCTCAAGTTTCTTTTCATACAAAAATCAAAAGAAAATTTATGAAACCCGGTCATCGAAAGAAAATCATTTTATTTTAAAAGTGTCTTATCCCAGATTCAGGTGCCAATAACCTATCTTTCTTTATTCTATTTCCAAAGTGGCAGAAATTACTCACTACTATTTGGCAGATCGACAATAAAGTGCTCAGCAATTCTCAGTTTGGTTTTATTTGAAGCAATAATCAAATCGGATTATGGCAGACAATAGATAACTCCCCAATCACTCTTATCCACACACGCAAACAACAAAAATCGCTAAAAAGGTATACCTCTCTAGATCTTATCCCTTTTATCCTTTAAGAACAAAAAAAAAAAACACATACACAAACTAAAAACGATATCAAAATGTTATCGTGAACGTATAACTTTGGTCACGATGAAAGCAAGGAACAAGCGAACATGTAGAGAACTCTGAAGATCTTGAATATGTAAAAATTTACTTACAGAACTGGTAACTGTCTGGTACCTGTTGTGAGAGAAAAAAAGAAAGCTTATTAATGATAATGTAAAAAGATGGCGGAATATATTTGGTAAAGCAACAACAGCATTTAGTATAAATAAGCAGACAAAAAAAAAAGTGTGGGAAGAGACTGATTAGCTAATTTTTCTCATAGATGTATCCATACAAGTTTAAAAAAATATGCATGCTATTCTTTTTATATATATATATATATATATATATATATATATATATATATATATATATATAAATCTAGTCAAACCTAGAGAGCCAGACAAACTTACCAAGGTTTCACCTAAGCGGATCGTCAGGGAAAGCTGGTTGAATTGATTACTCGTATCGGAGTTTTTTCTTTGGGCTTTGGACCTGTATGCCGTACGATTATTTTCGACAGACGTTCATGTTCCTAGCGCTTTCTTTTTTTTTAAAACCTTTTTTTCCTTCGAAATTGATTTTGATAATTAGCAAATCAAGAAACCGAAGGTTTTCCGAGACGATTGTAGTTACCTATATACATATATATATTATATATATATATATATATATATATATATTATATATATATATATATATATATATTATATATATATATATATATATATATATATATATATATATATATATATATATATATATATATATAGTGTAACCCGGATATAAGAGATATTTTCTCTGGTCCCAAATTAGAGCCTGTGTTAATGTACATAAAATAGATTAAACCCGGATATAAGAGACTTCTTCTCCGGTCCCGACAACTCTCTTATATCCTGGTTACACTGTATGTATATATATATATATATATATATATAATGGGAGGCGGGTACTGAAAAGTTGACGTTCCGACCCACCTCTCAGAATTAGTATTTCGATGACCAAAGATCAGTATATTGATTTTTTTTTTTTGTGAGACAGGCCAGGAGAATTTTATTTTTATCACAGACGTGTGCGCCATGTGGATATATGTATGTAAGAGTTCAGGTATGAAGAAAAAAATGTTTGTAAAAAAAGACAATATAAATAAAGGCAAAAAGAAAACTTTTTACCGACGCGTTTGTTCATCTGATTGACTCTACCAGGTCATATGTAAGGGTTTTATTTTGCAATAAGTATTTATAAACAGAAGTAATGAAATACCGTTAGGTTTTTAAAAAATTTTAAATTTACGAACGTTCAAATATTCTTCAGGCTATCTGTGAAAGTAAAAGTAAACTATGGAGGATGCGAAGTGATATAATTTAATGCTTAATAAACGAAAGTGAGTTATTGTTTAAATATATATAAGTAATTATTTTAATTTGATAAATTAATTATTTTAAGCAATAGGTTTCGAATTTAGCAATTTTTGTTTAATTTTTACGGCGTGGATACGGATTATATCATATAGGAAAGGAGATATTTTAAGAAATCCATGTCGCAGATTTGTTTTGGTAAGATTCAATTGCGACACACAAGAATTTTACATCGAAGTAAGTTACCTTCTTTTTTAATAAGTTAAAATCTAATTAACGTTCATTCCAACTTAATTTTTGGCCTTTCAATAAAAACAAAATGAATAACAAAATATATGTATTTTTTCCTCAGTTTCTTCTTTAAATAATTTTATAATTTTTAAAACTTAATATAGATTAAATTTAAAATTGGTAATTTTTAATTTTATAGTATAATTTAATATTAATTAGTTAGAATGAATTCTATTTTAGTCTAACCCTAACATTAAAGCATTAAATAATTATTATAGCCAAGTTCGTTGTCAAGTTTTTTGAATTCTCATATACTTGTATTTTGATTGGTCATTCCAGCTTATGTAACAGCGTTTCCCCTAGTGAGGGGTGTTTGATTGATTTAAACCTTTTGAAACCCTTTATTCTACATTCAACACCATCACTTGATAAGACACCAGAAGTGTCGAAACAAAATTGATATTTTTGTAGTGATTTTATAATATATTTATGTTATAATTTTCGAATAAATAATTATATATATATATATATATATAAAATTTAGGAAAACTTATTAAGACAGATCTGTATGTGTACAAACAGAAAGCGTTTCGTTTAGAAAATGACCAGATATGTTCAAATCAGAAGATTAAGGTCCTCAACTATATGATTTATATCTACAAATATCCTATCCCCAATATTGAACAATAGAGAGACAGACAGGTGGATCTCCTGTGCCAAGAGTCATACTAATCTTCCGTTAACATTCAACAAATTGTACTAGATTAGAATGGTGCAAGTCTCAGTGTGGAGTCCCTTTGCTTCGCTTAGTAAAAGCGGTGGAGGGATTAGTGCGAAATTCACACAAGTTATAGCGACCGGAATTCGAAATTGCTTCGGCGTTATGATATTTTGTCCAAGCGAGCCTTTAATCAAACGCTGGGTGATGGCTAGCGAGCCATCGTCGCAGGCTATAGTAGCGAGTTCGATTTTCGCTCGGTGTCTGTTGGCTGTGTCCTTGAGCTAAGTTTACTAACGATTTTCTCAGCGTAGCTTAGATGTAGGAGAAAACCGAAAGTGTGGGGAACACAGTGAGGATCGAACTCACTGCCGATTTGTAACTAATATAGCGAGGCAAATTTGTTAACCATTACATAACATCGCGGTGCCTAACTTATTAAACACGTATATACGCACATTATCGTATTTCCATCAGAATATTGATTTTTGGATACGAGCCATCTAGCCGAGAACGTCTCATCACCCTCTGGTGTTTACACACACACACTATATCTATCTATCTATCTATCTCTCTCTCTGTCTCTCTCTCTCTCTCTCTCTCTCTATATATATATATATATATATATATATATATATATATATATATATTCAGGTTTCAAAGAGATTTTACCTAATCTTAACTGTATCCGCAGCTGGTAATTCCGTATGCTTTCGTAAGTTTTGGCAACTGAACAATCAACAGGCGGTGGAAAAGGAGCGAAATAATTTTCCGGATTAAATAGCTATCCAGTAGATTATTACATATTTTGAGAATATGAGGGGGGGGGCAGGTATTGTAAAAGAGTAGCGTGTAATTAAAAAAAAAAGGTAATTGTCACATAGTCTATGTTAGCAAGGTAACTTGGATTTGTGTAATGATGGGTTGGAGTGGGTGAATAAAGCTTTTAAATTATCCCACACCAACTTTCTTGATCAGGAATATTTTTTGTGTCTACATGCATCCATTAATTTCTGTCTTATTTAACATTTTCACATCACCAGTTTCTTCTGAGATACATAAGTTACATCTACTGACTTTACCACCAAACGCATGTCCAGTACTTAAAATCACCTACTCAATCTTGAGATGCAATTGTCCCGCTTCTTTAACTTTCCTAGCTTCATAACGTCATGGTGTTTCCATACTTTTCATTGCTCATACCTAGTTTATAGTTGTAGTATCACGTTTCCCATTTTACCTCCAGTATTATCGTTATTATCGCCATGGATTATGGCCTTATACACAGCATTCTTTGTTAAACATTTAGCTTGAAATGGACAATCTTCTTTAATTCGGTAGTTTCGTATCTTCCCATTAGTTGCCGTATTGCCATTTCTTTTAAGAATTGTGGTTGCTAACCATTTTAGCCATATTACTCGAGCAGCTATCATTAACTTTTACGATTTTCTTTTTAAACATTTTAACAATTTGCTGCCAAAAAATCGCTTATCAGTTTCAGAAACGTTTTGCGACATTAGTTTTTACGGCACTACTGAAGTGGGTGTTGAATTATATTATCTTCCTGTTACACTTTCTTTTATTATGATGTGGAGACAGTGAGAAACTTAACCAGACATGTGCAGATGCCTGTTTTGTACCACGATGGTGTGATGTGGTTGAACAGAAACAACAATGACTTTTATGTAGAAATGAGGTCATTTGATTTGGCTGAATTATGTGAGCTAGTGATGATTTACTTTTTATGGGAGCTTGACCATTTGTTCGAACAGCGCGACGTGGATTTATATCGTGACGAAGGACTGATCAGACCGCATGAAAAAGTCCGACTGAAGCTGCAAATGTAAGACAATACATTAGTAAATTCTTTAAAATTCACTGCCCGAAAGTGAAAATAACGATATGTAAGAAAGCCAATTGCCTTAATATGACGTTGAATTTAATTAACTGCCTGTACCGGCCGTGCAGTAAAAATATGGGCCAAGCCAAAACCCAGAACTAGAGCCCACTATGCCTTGCTATTTAACCCATATCTGGGGAAGAATAGATGATTTCATACTTTTCCCAAGTGAATGTAACGAACTTGACTGGAATTCGAACTTGTTCCTTCGATTTCTCATTTCTGTAACCATTACACCACCTGCACACCCACATGCATAGGGGGAAAACGGCTTTGCCTTTTAAGATAAAATCTTTTCTGAGTAGTGAGTACGAAACTCACTGGGTGCCCAATAATTTCGGCCATCTTGGCTAAGCTTAGTAAATCTCCATAAATAAAATCTATTTTCTTTGAAGGCTTTTATTATTGTTATTATTATTATTATTATTATTATTATATATACATTCGTAACAAGGTTCACAAATTACTTCAATCACAGAAGAAAGAAGTGTTGGGTCTTTATTTTTAAACTTTAGTTATCAAATTTTTGTAACAGTGCCACATGCACGGTGTAACCATTGAACAGAGAACATACTGGTAACGAACTGCGAGACAAGCTTGCTGCTATTAAAAGCACGACAAAGCGCCCCCCCCACTAGGAATACGATAATATAAACTTACTTATCCAAGCCTGAAGCTCAGTTGGTTGGCCGCTTTTGCATTTGTCTTTTCGGCACTAAATATAGAAAAATCTCTTGCTGTGAGCTTAGAGAATTATAAATAATGAAATATATATATATATATATATATATATATATATATAATATTTACATTATACGTACTATTGTCCTCATCTTTGTCGCCATATTTACTACAACGTTTCGGCCGTTGTACGCTCCGGCCTTCTTCAGGTTGTTGGAATGTCGAACTGAACCCTTTATTTTGCTCACTGGGGTAGACTGTTCTAGTTCCCAATAATGTAAATAATGTACATAATACCTCATCTCAGAAATATAGACAGATACTGGAGGATGACAATCCAACCACCTAAAGAAGGCCGGAGCGTACAACGGCCTAAACGTTGTAGTAAATATGGCGACAAAGATGAGGACAATAGTCCGAATAATGTAAATAATGTACATAATACCTTATCTCAGAAATATATATTATATCAGGTGTAAATTAAGAAATGGACTTGGTCCGACAATATTTTAATAAAAACGCGCTGGATAATAACGTCTGGTCTTTGCGATCATTTGCACCGACAAAGAAATCGTGTATCGATTGTGACGTTTGTCCGAATTTTTCAGAAAATTCGTTCAAAAGAAAAGAACCTAACGGAACCGCTAATACAGGATGGCCACCAGAATGAACAAGGTCATTTACTGTTATATATCCTGTCTATGAACGAATTTATTCAAAATTTCTCTGTTTATTAAACAGCATTTAAATACTGAATTCGAACATTAAAATGTTCTTTAATTAATATATAATATCATATTTCAAACTCTATCAGGTGTGAAATTATTGATAATCTTCTAACATTTTAAGAAAAACTTGAAGGAAAAAACGTCTGTTTTGCGATATTTGCAGAAAAGAAATCGGGTAATTGAAGTTAAATATTCTAAAATCTAAAAAGAGTATTAAACAGGAAAAGAATTTCATTACGAAACAAATTTAAAAACTCTGTATTATTGAACTCTTACGTGATATCTGTTCTCTTGTATGGCAGCAAATGCTGGACAATGTCCTAATAGATGAAGAGACTTGAAGCAAAAAAAAATGTGTTTCTATAGAAAGTACTGGGGTAATCGAAGATATATTCTAAAATCTAAGCAGAGTATTAAACAGGAAAAATTTCGATAGAAACAAAGAAAAGGGCATTGAACTCTTACGTGATATCTGTTCTCTTGTATGGCAGCAAATACTGGACAATGTCCTAATAGATGAAGAGACTTGAAGCAAGAAAAATGTGTTTCTACAGAAAGTACTGGGGTAATCGAAGATATATTCTAAAATCTAAGCAGAGTATTAAACAGGAAAATTTTCGATAGAAACAAAGAAAAGGGCATTGAACTCTTACGTGATATCTGTTCTCTTGTATGGCAGCAAATACTGGACAATGTCCTAATAGATGAAGAGACTTGAAGCAAGAGAAATGTGTTTCTACAGAAAGTACTGGGGTAATCGAAGATATATTCTAAAATCTAAGCAGAGTATTAAACAGGAAAATTTTCGATAGAAACAAAGAAAAGGGCATTGAACTCTTACGTGATATCTGTCCTTTTGTACGGCAGCAAATACTGGACAATGTTCTAATAGATGAAGAGACTTGAAGCAAGAGAAATGTGTTTCTACAGAAAGACGCTGAAAATACCATGGACTGAAGATGACAAAGTTTTAGAGAAAATGGAAATAAAACGGGAACTTACTTAGCATCAGAAAGAGACAGTTGAAATTTCTAGGGCACATAATGAGGAAAGAGGGCTTGGAAAATTTGATACTCACAGAACAGATTGATGGCAAAGAAGGACAGAAGAAAACAATGCATAACATAAGTCAGCTTGAGTAAATGGATGGCGGAACAGGGTTTAGGAGAAATAACAGAAAGACAATGTTTCTTCAGAGCTACAAGGGACAGGACGTTGTGGAGAACCCTGATCGCTATACATCATGAGAGGATACGGCACATAAAGAAAAAGAAGAAGCATATATTGTTGTCTTTTCTGTATATATTAGAGTTTCTTTTAATATACAGTGTAACCCGGATATAAGAGAGTTGTCGGGACCGGAGAAGTCTCTTATATCCGGGTTTCTCTTATATCCGCGTTTGGTCTATTTTGTATACATTAACACAGGCTCTAATTTGGGACCAGAGAAAATCTCTCTTATATCCGGGTTTCTTTTATATCCGGGTCTCTTATATCCGGGTTACACTGTACATCACATCTGATGCCCTTGTCTATGATTTCTTGAAACTTCCTTCATATTTAGCCACGCGTGGAACTCGCAAGCCTCCGGTGAAGTTGATTAAATTAACAAGCATTTATAATTTTTTTTAAATTCTTAATTTAATTATTTATTCTTTATTTATTTTTTATCAGTTGTGGTGGTAACACAACGACTCAACTGATAGTAGCAGATAGGAAGGGGGGGGAAACTGCGAGGAAGGTAACCGACAAAACAGTGTCACACGTCCAACCTTCTCACGAGCAAAAAATAAACCCAAAAAACCCCAGTGATCGGAAACAAAAACGCGCCTGCTTTATACAGCCGAGGACCGACCACGATTTGCATGCGAATGACGAGACGACAAGATTTCGCGTTAACTGTCTGAGACTTCCTGGCATAAAACATGGGCGCCGCCATTTTGGTTCCTTTTTACCGTTGAGCAAACCGGAGTTTGCACATCGCACAGATTCGCAGGCGTTTCCGAGGTAGGCCATTTTCACAATTTTCCCCACATCAATGCATGACTATAGATGCAACAGTGAGTTCAGTTCTATGCTGACAGTTTCTTCTCTGGCGCTTGTGGAACTATCTTCTGTTTTTTTTTTGTTTTTTTTTTTTTTGCTTTCCAGTCAACTTTGACCTTCAAAAATTTAAATGTCAATTATTATCTTCTGTCGACCTAATTCCCGTTCTTTTATTGTTCTATCTCCTTGATAATGTTTTCTTTTAATCATTCTCTCAAACTCAGTATTCCCTTGCACCTTAGTGGCTTTACTGACTTGCAAATGATTAAACAAAATGTGCATTTACAGTACTATTTTATTGAATAAATCTCTGCGTTTTGCTTTGACGAATTTATTAAAGGAATGAAGTGCATTGCCAAAGCAACTTTTCCTTTTTTGTCAGCCCAGTTTATTAATATCGTATATTTTTAAACGTTTCACCCCAAGCAAGGCGGGAAGCCATTAGCACGCAAGGGGTTACAGAAGATTTAGAGCGAGAGCAGATAGGAGTGATAGAGGAAAGGATGAGGAGAAGGATAGGGGAATAGATCAAGGCAACTGGAGATGTCGATTGACATTACATTTGAATAGTTGGAGATAGCTATCAGGGAAAACAAGAAAACGGGAGGGAGTTCCACAGGCGAGAAGTGCGAGACATGAAACTACTGGGGTAGAAGATACGGCTACATTTAACAGTTTCGACAGTGAAAGGGTGATAGCGAGATGCCAGCCTAGTTGAATGCTTAAATTCATGAAGTCTGGGAACCAGCGAAAGCAGCTCATCGGAGCAGATACCGTGAAAGTATTTGTAAAAAAAAGATAGAAGGAGGCGACAGCACGTCTGTGAGAGAGCGACTACAGACGAGATGCTAGATCAGAGCCAATTATGATGCATATCCGTCTCCGGATTTTATCAAGAACCTTGAGACAAACAGAAGGGGTTCCAGACCATATATGGCAGCAATACTCCATGCAAGAGCGAATGGTTGATTTGTAGATTTGAAGGATCGACTCCGGCGAGAAAAATTTCCAGGCGCGGCACAGGGAGCCAACTTTCCTTGCGGTGGACGAAGCTATTGACTCAATGTATTTGTTTCATCTCAGGTCAGATTTCTGATTTATTCATTTATATATCAATTTTTTATAAGTTTCTATCTATATATTTGTATATAAAGCGTTTTGCTATTGGTTAATAATTTGCAAACGATTCTATAAGACTGTACTGTTGTGTAGCAACTTCGATTTTCTATCAATAACCGTTACATGTGTTTTTGTATAATGTAAAATTAGTTCAGACACGTACAGGTGTGTAATTAGAGGAACTATTAATGTGCAAATAAGCATTTGTACCAAAGAGTATAAGATATTTGTTTTGTTTTTTTTACAGACCTTTGCCGTCAAAACCTTATTTCAAGCGGAGCGATGACAGTGATTTTCCAAGCGTAGCTTAGATATGGCACAAGGCCGAAATTATGGGGCACCCAGTGAGGATCGAACTCACTATTCAGTCGTAATTGTTCTAGCGAGACAAGCTTGCTAACCATTACACCGCCTCGAGGTGCCCAAGCGGAGCGATTATATTCCGTGCCGGCAAGTGTGGCTTTGCATAAAAGATGAACTTAGTACATATCGTTATGTATTTGTAGGGAAATTGCAGTAATTCATGAACAAACATCTGTACCCGAGAAAATATAGTCCTGGGTATGACGATAAACTACATCCAGCAGCAAGAGAGATTGGAGTTTTTTTTTTTTTTTTTTGAGCGTGGAACAACCTCTTAATTGACCCGAAGTGGTAGTACTTGTTAGGATCCCAGCTATGGGTAAATAGTGAACTCCGAAACAGAAGTAAAAACACAAGGAACGCATAAAAATACAATTTTACAGTAAAAATACAGTAGCAGATATTTATTAAAAAAATTACCAACAATTCTCTGGCCATGGCACGCTAGTGCGTCACGGCACGCTGGTGTGCCACGGCACGCTAGTGTGCCACGCGATCCTCTTAAGTGTGCCGCGAAATATTATCACGGTATACAAAGACCACCGGTCACAGATTTCGCACTAAATAAGCTGCACAAATATTTGAATAGAAACATCGAAATAAACTAAGTTCATATTTGTGTGTCTATTCTTTTTTAAAATCTATTTCATACCATTTAAATGTATGCCCTTTGAAAATTTTGCTAGGTGTGCCGTTGCTTAAAAAGGCTGAGAAATACTGCGGTGTCATAAGAAATATCTCTGTCATGACGGTGAAGAAACTTTCCTAGCAATAGACCAAGCAATTGATTCAATATAATCACTATATTTGAAATAAGCTTTGGGAGACAAAGGCTTGTAAAAATAAAAGTCGTGAAAAAAAGATCAACATAAAAAATCTATAAAACTTGAAAAATAGCTTGAGGGATAAAAGTCTGTAAAAAAGAAAATCACACCCTCAAATCTATTCTCTCGGGTTTGGTTTGGCTGATTTTGTTTAGAGGCATATCAACTTCTGTGGGTTTATTTAATACTGAAATCTAAATATGCAATTTTAGGCCTTCAGCTACAGACATTTTGTACATAATTTTATACTTCCAGTGCAAACGCATGTTTGTTTTTTTGTAGATATATATTTTGTAAATGATAAAAATGTATTTCTTGTAATTTTACTATGAAAATGTATTTTTATACTTTTTTTTTTTAGCGTTGCATTATTTACTATGAAAATATATTGCTATTAATTTCACTACAAAAACTCCTTCCAGTCAATTTAAATTAGTTTTAAATTAGCTTTTGAAATACAGAAGTGTTTTGCTTATTGGAAATATGAAATTTAATCTGTTAGCTTGAAATTAAAACTAAAAAAGATTTTCCATTAAAAAAAAATCCTTTTAAATCTTAGGTATCTCATTTTCAGTGGAGTTATCTATCTATCTATCTATCTATCTATCTATCTCAGCCCTTTCATTATCTATCTATCTATCTATCTATCTGTCCGTCTCTCTCTCTCTCTCTATATATATATATATATATATATATATATATATATATATATATATATTTAATGAATCATTCATACAATAAGTAGATTAGTAAAGTTAATGATATAAAATGGCGGAATCCTTTCGCAGACAAAATTTTAAAGTTGCATTAACCTACGAACCACTCGATGAATGTTATGATCCTTGTTTTTAATAACTACAAGCTGTATAAGGTCTTTTTTTAAATCTGTAAGTACTTTCAACTGTACATTTAGTCGTCTTCAGGCATGGAAATTATTTTGTTTTTAGTAAAATCCAGGTAGCATTGGAGATGAAAGATTAACTGCGAATCGAAATATGTTTTTTTTTTTTTTTAAATGTGTTATTCTTAACGGATACAAACTTTTGGAGCGTGCAGTCGCAATGGTAAGGTTGAATTTTTTTATATCATTAACATTACTAATCTAATTTATGTATGAATGATTCATTGTAATATAAATTGAACTGCACCAAATATTATATATATATATATATATATATATATATATATATGAATAAAGACATATCAATTCAATCTTTACTTTCCTTCCTTCTATATTCCTTCCTTTTATTCTTTCTATTTTTAGCCTTTCAATCCTTACTTTCCAAAATCTAAACAGAGTATGAATGAACAGAGAGAAATTTCGGATCTCAGTGTCACACTTTCCCGCCTCTGTTAGAACATTTCCCATGGATTTAAATTTTTGCACTTATTTGATTTTAGCATCCCCAATCTGTAATATGCACTTTGGACTCATCTTTCCGATAGACACAGTACAATCTGGACATCACAGAAGAATCTAAGAAGTATAAATGCTGTAGGAAGATGTAGAGATGTGTTTACAAATTACTTTTTATATGAAAAATAAAATCATAATATGGAAACAGAGTAAGCGATAACTGAGCAATACTAATATTCGTCGTTGATTACATGTGCGATTCATAGTATCCCTTGCATCTTTCAGTATAACTACTTCTGTTGCTTCAGGTCTCTTCTTCGCCTGTGAGGAGATTGTCCAGCATTTTCTGTCATATTTCTTTGTTTCTAACGAATTTTCTTTTCATTTTCTTAATACTTTGCTTAACTTTTGAAAGGTATTTCTCGCTATACTAATGATACTTCGGATTTCAGTGTCGCATATTCCATTCTCTGTTAAAACAGTGTCTTCAAGTTGACTAATGTGAATCGCCTTCTGTATCAGTAAAAACGGATAAAAATGGCCGAACGGTATTAATGAGATTCCTTTGATGTGAAGTGAACACAGAAAAGAAAATTGAAATCGCGCGCTGCTGTGTGTCGAGGGTGGAACAGTTCCTGGGAGTGAGTTATAATAGCCCAGGTCTCTTGCAGAAAACGTTTTCTCTTCCGCATCATCGATTTCTTCCTCAGGTGATTCCTTTATTGACAGTGGCAGATCGATAATATGTCCACAGCCGATTCCGGGTCCGACGATCCCTTTCTCGTTTTGGAAGCTTCGTTCGCGTCTTACCATTTTTTGAAATTGTGTTAGAATATATTCGTGAGTTTGCTCGTCTTTTAGTTTTAGTATCTTTTTTTTGTTTTAATAATAATATTTTTCATCTTCAAATCGTGTGATGTTTTGACTTGTGTTTGATGAAAGTGTCAATTTCTGACTGGCCTAACTGGGAAAAAAAATACTGATTTGATCATAAAGAACAAAAGCAAATTGAATAGTGTTCGAGGAGAGAAAAAAGAATTGAATTAGGAAAATGGAAGATGAAAAAAAATAAAAGCATTGAAGAATTTACGGGGGAAAATTATGCAGAATTAAGATCGAAGAAGAAAATAAAGAAAGAAAAAAAGTAGTAAATACGATGAAGAGATGTAGACTACGAAGAAATGAATTTGAAAAAGAAAAAAAATACCGTATATACTCTTGTATAAGTCGACTCCATGTAGTGCAACTCCTGAATTTTTTTCATTAATTTAGATCTCTCCAGAAATTTCTTTTTACTGGTTACCGAAAAATCTATGATATCTAACCTCTCTAAAAAATTGGCATCACTATAAAGCGACCCTCTATTTTTTCAAAAGAAATTAATCATAAAAAATCACACTATATTCAAGTATACACAGTATGTAAAAAAATTATTGAAGAATAAGAATTCAAACGAGGAAACATGAAGTAATAAGTATGAAAGAAAGATTGATTTGCTTTTTTTACGGCTTATCAACCTTTTGCAGGATATGTAAAGTCAGAAAATATTTTTTTAGATAATAAAAGATTTTGGAGATAATAAAGATTTAGTGATGCAAGACGTACTAATTAACTACACGTAAGTGAATATAACGAACCCAACAGTAATTGGAAATCGGCTCTCAGATTAACAATTCAGAATTATAATCTATAATACCAACCGCACATCGAAGCTTACAGCCCCTGATGTTCCCCTGTCGTCACCCATCTGACCAGGGCCGACGTTGCTTAACTTCGGTAATTGTACCGGAACCGATGTTTCAATATTATCTATAATACCAACCGCACATCGAAGCTTACAGCCCCTGATGTTCCCCTGTCGTCACCCATCTGACCAGGGCCGACGTTGCTTAACTTCGGTAATTGTACCGGAACCGATGTTTCAATGTGATACGGCCGTTAGCCATGAAATGAAGAAGATTACGAAGAAAAATCGACAGAAAAACAGAAAGAAAATATAAGCGAGAAAAATAAAATGAAGCATAAAGAATGGCAAGTAGAAAAATTAGAAGGGCTAAAAATAGAAGGAAGGAAAGTAAATATTGAAGGGCTAAAAACAGAAGGAAGGATAATAGAAGTGATATAATGGAATATGCGTACACCTGTGTTCCCCGTCACTGGAATATGATTGGCTGGTGTCCGTCATAAATACCGACGGACGTGTAGGTACGACAGTCTATAACGGCGCCTATTGGACTACGCCATTGATCTACACTTCTTACCTGCGACTATGACGCGTACCAGTCGAATACTGCTACCGTATTCTACTTGGTTATAGTAGCCAAAACCATTTAGCTACTTCCTTCAAATATATCCCTTTCCGGGACATATCAAGAAGGAAGAAAAATAAGAATTGAAGGGCTAAAAATAGAAAGAAAAATAAGGAAGAAAATTAGAAGGAAGCAAAGCAAGAATTGAAGAGCTTACAATCGAAAGAAGAATAAGAGGAAGTAAAATAGAAAGAATAGAAAGAAAGAAAAAGTATAATGAAGGATAAGAAAAAGAGAAAAATATTGGATGAAGTTGGATAAAAGAACGAATAAGGTTATAAAGTATACATGTGTAGACAAAATAAAAGAGTAGAAAAAAGGAATGGTTAAACGAAAAAAAGCTGGGGGAGTCTGCAAAGACTGATGAGCATGGTGTGTAGAATGAAAGCGAAAAAAAAAAAGGTCAGAAGGTGCCAAATAAAAGAATAGAATCAAGACAACGCAAAAAGATTTAACACCACAAGACGGAAGCTTTCATGACGAAAGATAAAAAAAAAATGGAAGAAAAAGTTAATTCTGGAAGTGTCAAAAGCAATAATGTTTTTTTTTTCTTATTTTCAATGGAAACGTGAAATACGGAATCTGTTAAATAAATAAATAACCTGTGCCAATCTGTAGTAAATCCGAATATCACTAATATCCTTATCACGTTACACGTGTTAAGCAATTGTATTGGTTCATTCGAAATAATGTTATTGAATTTTTTCATTACAATAAACGACTGCTGTACGTGCCTACGTTCTTTATGTGTATTTTAAGTTGTTCCGAAAATTGTTCATTTAGGATATGCGAGCGTCTTTCGATACACGTCACATCCGGTGTCTTCGTCTAGGATTTCTTGAAATTGCCTTCACGCCAGTAACGTGTAAAACTCGTAACCTTCCCGCGAAATACATGAATTTTACTAGCATTTACAATTTTTGTTTTTAATCCCAAATTTCATTATTGGTTTGATTTAAATCAAAGGGAACATAATGAGGGAAGAGGACTTTGAAAATTTGATACTCACGGGACAGACTGAAGGCAAGAGTGACGAAGTCAAATAACCTATAAGCTACCTAATAAGCTTGTGCAAATGAATGGCAGAACATGGTTTTCAAGAGATATCCATAAGAAAAAAATAGTAAGAGCTTTTTTAATCATTTCGCAACAAGCAAGGCGATAATACAACTAGGACGCAAGGGGTTACAGGAAGTGAAAGACAATGAAAAGACCCTAGGACAATAAAAGAACAGATTTTAGTTAGATAGAATATGGCGATTGGTTGTGTCTTTAAATCCTTTGAAGATTGTAGTTGACAGGTAAGCAAGAAATCGGAAGGGAGATACACAGGTGGGAAGCGCGTGAATAAACTATTAAAATAGAAAAGACGGTCCCATCGAGCTACTTCAACAATAAAACGGTCTAGTTGCCAATCAAGTAGCACGCTTAAATATATACAGTCATATATATATATATATATATATATATATATATATAGTAAACCCTAGAAAAGCCAGACAAACCTACCAATGTTTCACCTAAGCGGATCGTCAGGAAGGCCGATCCGCTTAGGGTGAAACCTTGGTAGATTTGTCTGGCTCTCTAAGTTTAACTAGGTCTGCTCTACTCATTGTATTGAGCACTTTATTTAGTTGTTTTGGATACACGCATGGGTTTATTTTTCTTTGGGCCTTGAATTCGTATGCTGGACGATTATTTTCGGTTAACGTACATGTTCTTCGTTCTTTCTTTTTTTTTATACCTTTTTTTCCCTTTGGTATTGGCTTGTTTATTTGCAAATCAATACACCGAAGGTTTTCCGAGCAAGTATAGTTTCTTATACTTATAAGATTTCTATTAATAATATATATATATATATATATATATATATGTATATCTATATATATATTTACGGACACTTCCGTCGGTTTCGACGTATGAGGATCTGACAGCTTAATTGATTCAGTTATGAAATTTTGTGCGATAATCGTAAGTGGCACTTAAGACCCGCTAGTCAAAGGAGGCCATATATGGAGCAAGAGTGAGGATTGTGAGATGAGATCACTGTTAGATTGGCTGACCTTTTAGATCTTGTTCTCGCTTCTTGAGATGATTCGGACAAGCAGAGTGAAAAATGCTGAGACCATTAAAACACGTTGATCGGCATTTTACCCGCTCCAAAGCTAAGCGCTCAAGGGTGTTATGTGGCATATTGACTGCTGCCAAGTTGCTTTTCAGCTTGTCTTTGTATCTTAGCCATGGGCGTCCTACATTCCCGCATCCCTGATCTAACTGACTGTACATTAGGATCTTGTCATCAGACATTCTCAAGACATGACCAGTCCACTGCAAGAGAGACTGTATGAGAAAAGTCTCGATTCCTCCAATATTGCACCTGTTAAACAGGTCTAAGTTAGATGTCCTATCTTGAAGGTTAACTCCATATATATATATATATATATATATAGATAGATAGATTGATTTGTTTGTTTAACGGCATATCAACTCTTTATGGGCCATTTAATGCTGAAATTGAAATAATTTGAACAGAATTTTACGGCTCCAACTACAGATTTAATGAATTATTGGTCATTTAGCTTTAAATTTGTACTGTTGGTATTTTTTTTTTACTATAAATATGTATTTTTATTTTTGTTTTGGTTTAGGGGTTCAATATCTGCCCATAGCTGGGATTCTAACAAGTGGTATCACCCCGGGTTAGGGTGGACCCGAGAATAACAACTAATTAAGAGATTGTTTCACGTTCCTCAAAATATCCAAACCCCCGATCAGCGGCCTTACTGCTGGATGCAGTTTATCATCATACCCAGGACTTATACAGTCGATATATAATGAATAACACACACATACTATATATATATATATATATATATATATATATATATATATATATATATATATATATATATATATATATATATATTGAATAAGTCCGGTGGAGGACGCAGAAAGTGGAATCAGCGAGCTGATTTCAAATTAATTTTCATAATGGTGGGAACAGTCATTTCCATAAAAGATACATTCGGCGTTCATTGACTGTCGGCTGAAATGTGAAAATTATTTTATTAAAACAATTAACTGTTATCACTCTTTTTAATTCTGATAGGAGTTTCCTTGCAAAACTTGTTCTTGTTAATAAACACGTGCAACAAAATAAATCCTTACATTTGCCTCAGAGGACGGAAGCGCATCGGCTAAGAAGGGTTTTTCCTTTTGTCTTTTCATTCTTATATATATATATATATATATATATATATATATATACCGGGTGTAACAGCAAAATTATTCAGATCGTTTAACGGTAAAATTGTTCATTTGTTAGATTAAATTCTGAAACGTTGTATCTTAGAAATGATTAAAGATATCTTACTGAAATTCTCCGAAGTTTTTATAAAACTGTTGCACTATATTTTAAGCAATAAGAATGTATAATTACTCTACAAGCTTAACAGAAGAATCGTGATGAAATCGTTCATAAACGAAAATGACATGTTCATTATAATTAATCATATCTAAGGATCGGAAGTTCATGAAGTATCGAAATAAAGTTCAAAGGTATACATATTATTCCAGGATCATTTTCCAACTTATTCAAGATGATCTTTGCCCTCTCTAATCTTCTTTCTGTCCTGGAGTAACGAGAAGCCTTACACGTTTCACGTACGATTTCATTTTCAAGTATTTTTTCACTGCTCTTTGGACTGTCATAGCTGAAACTTCTCTCTCATGTTCCAAACAACTTATGAATTGAGTTGGATCTTTTCTAATTGATCGCTTTAGATCTAAGTTGAAATGATGATCTCTTTTCCTGATCCAGTTTTCATCTCTACTGTTCCCTCTTTTCTAACCTTATTAACCGTTCTCTTGATGGTTCTTGAATGGACTTTGAAGATGGAAGCCAGTGTATGAATGTTGGTACCATTACTGAAGGCCTGAATGATCTTTTTCCTTTCAGCATTGCTCAATTGTGAAGATACTAGGTCTGACACAAAACAATTTTAACCGACTCTCTTTTTAGTTGAATAACTCAAAGTGTTTTTCAGTGATTCTTACGACAAATGGTGTCAAGATGGCTGAACATCTTATCTGAAAACCTGGAAAAAAGAAACTCAGTATTGTAATTTTTTCAGATATTAAACATTTTTTGAGGCAGATAAGTATGCTGTAACACGATTTGGACAAATTTGCTCTTACAGCCGGTATATATATATATATATATATATATATATATATATATATATATATATATATATAATATATATATAATCAACTAAACAATCCCTTCAGAATAAAATGATAAAGGAAATCCTTTCTAGATAGGAAGAAACCCCATGACGACTGAATAAACCAGAATGAATTCGTCACGTCAATTCAGTTTGGCACCGATTCAAGATTCATTTTTACAATAGATATTCATCCAGGCCACTTCAATCTTCTATTTACTGAGAGCCTTCAAGACGTGTGCGATTATGCCCCACCACAACCTCTAATACCTTGTACTTCTTAGCAGCGTTTGTCTCTTTGCCAAGCCTACAAATCCCGTTCAGACATCCCTTCGCGCAAGCTGGTCAGGTGAGTGTCCCCAGTGCTTCTTTTGCCTATCTTTTGCTGATAGAGTAAACTCCTACTTCACTTGTAATAATTACCACGAATAATACATAGGAAAAATTTCAAGGAATTTAATTAAAAGATTATATGAACACAAAAGTGATATTTGGCAAAACAACACACTCAGTGCATTAGTTGTTTAACGGAATGAGTCTGACCTTAAATTCAATTAAAAAAAATGCTACTTTAATTAAAAGAGAAATCAATTTACTAAGACGAAAGTGTATAGAAAGTCTTTTAATCGTTAGATCAACCACAGTAAATTTGCGTCAAGGTTCTTACAACATGTCACCTTTCTTGACAGATCTTCACAATGTGGGATATCTAATAACAAAGGTGATATAAAAATATAAGCAAAACTAAATCCAAGCACATAGTTAAAAAATTGAATTAAAAGTTTAAAATATCAGTGTCTCCTACCTTTCGTGCGCATGTGCAGTTACATTAATAGAAGCATCACATTAATTCTAAAAGACGTAACGCGTCACACAAATGTTTTTCACGTTGTTATTAATTTTCCTAACATTCTTCTGGTATAGAAAAATCTATCTATCTATCTATCTATCTATCTATCTATCTATCTATCTATCTATCATCTGCTATCTGCCTGCCTGCCTGCCTGCCTGCCTGCCTGCCTGCGCACAGTGAAGTAATAGATAGCAGCTTGGATTGAGGAATCGCAGAGCCGAGTTCAAATTCGAATCCATTACATTCACTTACGTGTTAATAACCTTGGGAAAGGTGTGAATCCTCTTCTTCTCCATCAAGCTATGGGTAAATAGGAGGACAGAATGGGTTCTATAGCCTTGGATGGCAACTGATCTAGGAGAAGGACAACTCTGAATTCAAAAACCTGCAGAGGGCCGTTTGGAGACCTTGTGGCACGTAGTCCACCAGGTCTCTGTATTCGGCCCTTCAAAAAGTGTGGATGGTCCTGCACAAAACCTTCACTACTATAATCAATTCTCATGTGCCGGTGTCGGACTGTCGGCTTCCTGGGAACTGATCTGCTTTACCCTCATACGTCGAATTCGACGGGAGAGTCGACTATATATATATATATATATATATATATACAAATCCATAACACCTATCAAAATACGTACAACTTTAAATTTAACGTGCTTATGTGTGTGTGCGTGTGTGTGATTGGATAATGAATATGTTTGCTGTAAGCTATGGATGTGCAGGTGTTGTAATGACTCGGAATTATTAATCGGAGCCAATTTCCAATTCCCGTTGTTATTCATTATATTTCACTTACAATTTCACATACGCAAATACTCTTGTGAAATATATGAATCCACCTCTTTCCCTCCAGCTATGGGCTAATTAGTAAGACTTGTATCACTAAAGCATTATTATTTGCTACAAAGAATTCTAACAATCTAAAAATAATTTCTGGCTTTAAATAACCCGCAAAGATTTGATAAGCCGTAGAAAACGAATCTATCAACCAAAATCCCAAAATAAGAAAGGTATACAGAAGCATCATGATCAGGTGCCGACTGATTCTGTACGGAAGGATCACAGAGACAAATGTAAATAGACAACTGTTACTTAGAGCAACAAAAGACAGGAAGTTGTGGAGAGTCATATTCGAACGTGTCTTGAAGGGCGCTGTCATATAAAATAAGAAGGAGAACACGCATAGCCAATGTCTGTCTTTTCTTGTGGCATCCAAGTCGATTCCTGAGACACATCTCATACGTGCGAACGCCTTTAGCCGGAAACCGGCTGTGCGGTGTGGATTACTTGATCAGAAGATATTTCTAACTGGGCTCCCGTAAAAGTTTATACATTGCTTTTATCAAAATCTTTTCATCATATATTGCACTTTTGGCTGTGATGCGTGTACCCTGTATACCACTATCTGTCTAGGTGTCTTGACATGATGGACTTTTTACATTACTGTCCCAGCGTCAATTTGTTGCCGATTTGATTTCTCACTACTACTAATAAAGTTGATAACCTCTATAATTATAAGGATATGGAAACTGAATTTCAAGAATGTGGAATTTAAACACAACCGTTATTCCAGTAGTTATAGGAGTGCTGGGGGGATTAAGATTGTTGATACAAATGTTAAAAGAAAAATCTTTGAGAATCTATCTTTATCCGAAATAAATAAATAAATAAAAAGTTTGTGTTATTGAGATTTTTTGTTTCTTTTTAAATTATTTTAGGCTACTAAGTGTGGGATAATATGAAAAATTAAGATGAGCGAACAATAAAAGAACAGGGACTAAGATGACAGAATATAGCGATTGACATTGCATTTAAATTTTTGAAGATCAAATTTGACAGGAAAGCAAGAGAGTTCCAAAAGCGGTAAATGCAAGAGAGAGAGAGAGAAAGTGAGAAAGAGAGAAAGAGAGAAAGAGAGAAAGAGAAAGAGAGAAAGAGAAAGAGAAAGAAAGAGAGAGAAACTGTTAGCAGAGAACTTACGGTTATATCTAGAAATGTCAACTGTAAAATGATGGGACCTAAACGCCAATCCGGTACTGTGTTTAAATTCTTAAATTCTAGGTACCAAAGAGGAAAAATCATTAGAACAATTACCATGCAAATATTTATAGAAAAGGCAGAGAAAAGTTACATTACGGTAGTTGGAAAGAGACTGAAGCCGAGATGCTAGGTTAAGACGAATAACATTGCAGATTCTTACGCTAAATACATAGAAGAATCGTCGGACCCGATGTGGAAGCAATATTCCATGCATGGACGAATGGTAAATTTGTAAATGCCGTACTCCCAAGCTACAATTTCAATAACTTCGTCAGAAAGATTTTCATTTATAATTTGTCTAAGATTAAGTCGTTTTTTTTAATCATTTCACCCCAAGCAAGGCAATGAAGAACCTAGGATGTAAAAGTTTACTGAGTGTTAGAGAATATGAAAAAAAAATACTATTAAGGAGAGACGACATTAAAAAAAATCAAGAAGGCAGAAGATAACAATTGACATTGCATTTACATTTTTGAAGATCAAAATTGACTAGGAATTAAGAAGCTCCCATATTGTATTTATTTCTACGTTAGGCCTACTAATGAGGTCCTCGTAGCTTAGCATATGCGCTGTTGATTTAAGACGTCTAACTCTCTAGTCTTTTTCCTTATCCAGTATTTTCAATTCACTCCACAGGGGCTGATGACAAGAGGACAGAGGGAAATCATAAATAAGCTACCTAATGAGTTTAAATGAATAGATAGGGAATGGGTGATCATTTAGACCTATAAGAGAAAAGGTGTGAGGACGACTCAGTAAAAGGACACACCATATAAAAGAAGAACTAGAGATCAACTGATCATGATGGAATCGCTAGAATCTGAACCTCATTATGTCAAAGGTCAAACGTTATCGATCCTCCTTAAATCCATAATCTTCACTTCCTACCACCTACACTTTTATTCATATCAGACACCTTACTCTTCATGACCTGCTAAGAATAACCACTTGTTTTGAATGGCTCTTCAACCACACACACACACACACACACACACACACACATATATATATATATATATATATATATATATATAAGGTATGATGTATGTGTGTGTGTGTAACGAATGCACGGCCGCAATTTTCGACGGATTTGCACCAAAATTTAATTGCACATGCTCCATGTTAGCGGAAAGGCCAAAACCGACGTTGCATTTCCCAACTCCCATCGATAGTGGAAATAATAGATTTTTTCATGCTTCTACGGCAGTTTTCATGTAGTTTGCGGTCATTTTGTACTGGCCAGAGCGTGAGCCTATAGCTGGCTGCCACGAATAGGCAGGAAGATTCTATTGGCCAGCGTGAGAGCCAACAGCTGACTGACACGAATGTTAACTAGCATGCTAGCATGCAAAAAAAAAAAACCGATAGCTGCATTCGTCACAAGTGGGAAAATTTTAAGTCTGTATGGCACTTTACTCTAATTGGCTCATTCGCTTGCTTAAACTCAACGTTGATTCTGATTCCGCAGAACTGGGTTGGGTGTGAAAAAGTATTTGTTGCTAACATTCTTTTTTCATTCGTTTTTTTCCAGTTACGAGTCCTTTTTTAAAGCTGATCGTTTTGTGTTCATTTTGTTTAGTTCTTTTTTTGTAACAGATTTAATGTTTAGTATAGAGCTTAGAAAAAATTCGCAGTGTGAGATAGGCAAGAAGTAAGGCATGTAGCAACATCAGCATGGAAAAGGCACCCCTTTAAAAGCAAGGAAGGTCAAAAATATTTTAAGTCAAGTGATAGCGATTGCTGTATGAGTCGTACGATTTTTGAATCAAGCACGAGCAACGCCAGGCCATGCTGCTAGTATATATATATATATATATATATATATACATATGAAAATTTCTCTGAGTTAACCTGTAGAAAAGACAATATTTATAAATATAAATGATAATAGAAAAACTGTAGTTATTGCTGACTCGTTTCGTCTAATGTGGACTTTCTCAAAGCAAAAAACGAAATGAATTTAATTAAAGAAAGTAACTAATAATAACGAAAAACAGAATGTTCTTAGCAACGCGTCAGCAATAACTACAGTTTTACTATTGTCATTTATATATATATATATATATATATATATATATATATATGAAGAAATATACTTTTAAGGCGTGCTAAATTTATGGGATAAAGTGCTCAGTATCAGAGATAGAGCGTATGTAAATAAATAAAAAAGTGAACATTGAAGTCAACACACAGAGGCGACAGGCTGGTTCATGCTGGATGCAATTGTCAGACAATCAAAATGGTTTTATTAACATTTATTAGAAAAAATAAAGAAGAAATAATTAATATTTTTTCCTACTGCTGATATTACCTGTCATGTGCGGTGAATTAAAAAAATGGAATGGCCGCCTTCTTACGACAGTGAGTCCGTATGATCATTATTCAACCTACCGTGATAAATATTAACTGCTTGGCTAGTTTGAAATCTGTGATCCATAAATTGATTCGCCGCTAACGAAGTCATTGATCTTTAAGCAATTACGCACAATTATTTACCATCTGAAAGATCTCCTAATTAGGCATTTTTTTTAAAATCTTCCTACGCACTCCTGCTTTGATAAACCTACAGAAAGCTTAGAATTGGCCAGGAAGATTGTTCGGCTTTCATCACTATAACAAGACCCCCCCCAAAAAAAAAACCCAAAGAATTAAAGGAAAGAATAAAAACAAAAAAAAAATAAGAGTCAATTCCTGGATCAATCCCTTAATCCTTTTTTTTTCAGATTCATCAATTAACCTGGTCAGGGATCCAATACGTTGATTCGTCGTTTTATCCGTCGGGCAACTTACACTTTGATCGGTGGCGCACGGGTCTATTTATATTGCACACACCAGGCGGGGTGCAAGCATTGATTAGGCCGGCGAATCACCGAAGCAGTCTATGAACCTGCTCAGACATATGTCCACAAATGTATTGACTTCTTGGCGGATAGCTGAGCCAGATTCAATTCTCTCTCTCTCTCTCTCTCTGCTGTCGCCAATATTAAACAAACGGAACAAATCAAGATGAAAATATACGCTGATCAACTTTCCAATCAGTCTATATTTAGAAATCTGACATGTGTCTGCAAACTCACGTGTGAAATTCCGAGAAACGATAAGAAAGTAAATGGAAAGCAGATATGTGTTTTTCGAATTATTTTACTTACGCTAATTATTTATTCTAATTGGAATAATCTTAGATAACTAGGAAGATGAGACTTTCAGTTCATATTGCTTGTAAAGAACAAAATTGAAAAAAAAAAGCAAAAAAACCAAAAAAAAAAAAACCCATAAAACTCTCTATTTATGCTAACTCTTTATGTAATCCGTAATTTTTCCTGGTAGGACCTATGAAATAAAAACTGTCTATATTTCTGAGATGAGGTATTATGTACACTATTTACATTATTCGTACTATTGTCCTCATCTTTGTTGCTATATTTATCACAACGTTTCGGCCGTTGTACGCTCTGGCCTTCTTCAGGTGGTTGGAATGTCGAACTGAATCCTTTATTTCACTCACTGGGGTAGACTGTTCTAGTTCCACGTGCCATGTTTAATGGATGTCAGTTATCAGTTATCTCCTGTTAATTCTTTTTCATGTGCCGTGTCCCATCAGACCGCATGCGATCATGGCTCTCCACAATATCCTGTCCTTTGTAACTCTTAATAAATTTAGTCTTCTGTTATTTCTCCTAAAATCTGTTCCGCCATCTTCACTACGTATGTTATGCTTTGTCTTCATCTGTCCCTCTTGCCCTTTATCTGTTCCGTGAGTGTCAGACTTTCCAAACCCTCTTTCCTCATTATATGCTCCAGAAACTTCAACGGACTCTTCCTGATGTTAAGTATTAATTTTTTTTTCTCCTTTTTCAACAAAACTTCGCCGTTGCTCACCTTCATTCGTGGATTACTTATTAAGTAATCAAAATGTCTAGTATATACCCATATCAGTATTGAAAATCTGTCTACATTTCTGAGATGAGGTGTTATGTGCACTGTTTACATTATTCGGACTAATGTCCTCATCTTTGTTGCCATATTTATCACAACGTTTCGGCCGTTGTACGCTCCGGCCTTCTTCAGATGGCTGGAATGTCAAACTGAACCCTTTATTTCGCTCACTTGAGGACACCTGGCACAGTGGATAAAGGCGTTAGTTAAATTCAGTGACAGGACCCATAGGGTGTGAGTTCAATACCTGGTTAAGGCGGTGGAGAACTTGGAGAGGGGAATTAACAGGAGATAACTGATAACTTATATCCATTAGGCATGGCACGTGGAACTAGAACAGTCTACCCCAGTTAGCGAAATAAAGGGTTCAGTTCGTCATTCCAACCAGCTGAAGAAGGCCGGAGCGTACAACGGCCGAAACGTTGTGATGAATATGGCAACAAAGATGAGGACAATAGTCCAAATAATGTAAATAGTGTACTTAAAAAAGTTCACTCACTTTAATCATTACATACAAAATAGCATCGAAAGGATTCTGGTTGAGGATAGGATAACGTAGAATAGCAGCCTTTTATATTTTTAATAAAGGTCGAAATTTTAAATGATCTTTACATAAAAAGCAGATGGATGCTTCAACGTGGTGTAATGGTAAGCAAGTTTGTCTCGCTAGATAAATTTACGATTGGATAGCGAGTTCGATCCTCAGCCTTGCGACATATCTAAGCTACGCTTAGAAAATCGCTCTCTAAAAACCAAAATTGCAACCTCTTATATTTTAACAAAAGTAATTTTAAATCAACATCACAGGAATTATATACAGTGTAACCCGGATATAAGAGACCCGGAAATAAGAGAAACCCGGATATAAGAGAGATTTTCTCTGGTCCCAAAGTGTTCCCATACCAAAAATAGACCAAACCCAGATATAAGAGACTTCTTCTCCGGTCCCGACAACTCTCTTATATCCGGGTTACACTGAATTTAAGAGATAATCTGAGATATGTATTACATCGACTTTATTGTATAAATATTAGGTTGTTCGGAAAATAACGCCCTATTTTAGAATAAACATTTTGTGTTCTAATATATTATTATAATATTTGCACAAAATATATTACTCATTCTTAATGATTAAAATATCCTCTTTCTTAAATTTATATCAATCTCTTTTCGGATTTAACTTAAAACATTATATACCCGCCATCTTGAACATTAAAAGAAAGAGGTGAGTTTACTTTTATAAAGTGAGTTCAAGCTTGATCACAATGCTTCTGAAACTGCTGCTAGCATTAACAGAGCATAAGGTGAGGGGCCCTAGAAGTAATAAATATATTCCTTTTTGTTTTCTAATTGAACACCTTTCTGTAATCAAACGGAAATCTCGACGTGCATTATGCAATTTAAGGTAAATTCATGAAAACAAAACTGGGATCAATTAGACTCACGCAAGAAACGTGCAGAAATGATTCGTAGGTGTTTACTTGAGTCGCTTTGTGCCATTAATTTAAATTCAATCAATTATAACAAATATCAGACTAATTACGTAGTTAATTAACTGATCCATTAGAGTTAGATGTCAGTATGCAACGTTTAGACATACGTACACACTTAAACATGCTTATGCCCGTGATTAAGCGTGTATGTACTTGAAAAAAAAAGGAAAGGAAATTAAAACATTTAATAACTAAGCTATGCTCATACAAGCGTTTATATTGCCGTATCAAAGAGCTTGAAATGTGAAAAGAGACTTTAAGATTATTCATATCAGAATAAAGCTAATTGGTATCTGATAATGCATTCCATAAATAAAGGTCGGTTCCGGCAGTGAAAATAATTTATCTGATAGATGCACCTGAATAAATATAGAAACAATCCTAGTGGTTAAAAACAACGGTTCATTTAACCGATAGTGGTTAGGGGATTCTCCGGTTGAAATACCACGTCTTTGTCTGCAACGAAAGAAAAAAGTTTTTTTCCTGTGGCAGATAGCAAAATACAGAACGCATATCTATCTTTATGCTAGAGAATTGTTGTGAGACCGTAACATGCCTACAACATGGACTCTTCCAGGACTATATGAAGTATGCGATATAACACTCTAAGAGAGAGAGAGAGAGAGAGAGAGAGTATTCTAATACTGTAGTATCAGCTGAGTACGACTACCAATATTGGACACTAGCACATAGAGAGAGAGAGAGAGAGAGAGAATATTCTAATACTGTAGTATCAGCCGCGTACGACTACCAATATTGACACTAGCACATAGAGAGAGAGAATACTGTAGAGAGTACGACTACCAATATTCTACTAGCACATAGTATTCTAATACTGCCGCAGCCGCGTACGACTACCAATATTGGACACTAGCACAGAGAGAGAGAGAGAGAGAGATTCTAATACTGTAGTATCAGCCGCGTAGACTACCAATATTGGACACTAGCACATAGAGAGAGAGAGAGAGACTAATACAAGTATCAGCCGGACACTACCAATATTGGACACTAGCAGAGAGAGAGAGAGAGAGAGAGAGAGAGAGAGAGAGAGAATATTCTAATACTGTAGTATCAGCCGCGTACGACTACCAATATTGGACACTAGCACATAGAGAGAGAGAGAGAGAGAGAGAGAATATTCTAATACTGTAGTATCAGCCGCGTACGACTACCAATATTGGACACTAGCACATAGAGAGAGAGAGAGAGAGAATATTCTAATACTGTAGTATCAGCCGCGTACGACTACCAATATTGGACACTAGCACATAGAGAGAGAGAGAGAGAGAATATTCTAATACTTATAGTATCAGCCGCGTACGACTACCAATATTGGACACTAGCACATAGAGAGAGAGAGAGAGAGAGAATATTCTAATACCGAGAGACACTAGCACATAGAGAGAGAGAAGAATATTCTAATACCGTAGTATCAGCCGCGTACGACTACCACTATTGGACACTAGCACATAGTAAGCTCCGCTTACACTTACACTATCTTTGTAACCTTTTTGTTTAATATATCTTTCTGACCTCTAATCCATGTTCCATGTTTTCCTTCCGTGCTCCCAACTTTGGGTCCACATCAAGAATAAACTTCAGCCCCATTCTTCTTCTTCTTCTATATGCCGTGTCTCTTCAGGATATACGCGGTCATGGATCTCCACAAGTTCCTGGCCTTTGTAGCTCTTAATAACTTTTGTCTTTTTGCCATCTCTCCCAACCCATGCTCCGCCATCCATTTACTCAGGCTCGCCAGGTAGGTTGTGTGTTGCTTACCTGTGTCTCTTATGGGTAGCAAATTTTCCAAACCCTCTTTTCTTCTGCCACAGACATTTCAACTGTTTCTTTCTGATGTTAAGTTTAAGTGTCCTTTTTGTTGCTATTGTCTCTAGAACTTTGTCGTTGCTCACATGTTTGCGTCATGGTGTTCTCAACATCCTTCTGTAGAACCACATTTCTGTTGCTTCTGTGAGAAGATTGTCCAGCATCCACTGTTATATAGAAGAACTGATATTATATAACATTTAACTATTCTTTTCTTTGTTTCTAACGAAATTTTTCTGTTTCTTAATACTTTGCTTGGCTTTTGTAAGGCATGTTTTACTATCCAAATAAACCTTCGAATTTCCCTACCGCACTTTCCGTCCTCTGGTATTACGCTTTCCAGATATCTAAATTGTTGCATCTGATTGATTTCGGTATCTCCAGTCTGTAATTTGCATTATAGGATGCTACTTTTGCTAAGAGGGTCATCACGTTCTTTTATCATTGAAAATGTAACGGGTTTTCCGACACACAAACACACATAATGGCTGCGATTCTATTTCCAGCAATGGCATCGCTTGATACATCTTCAAATATGGACAGCAAGGATATGGCTTTTTAGTCCTGCTAAGGTCTTACATTCTCTTGCGCAAATGTGGCAACATTGGGCGTCTTTTGCAATTTTCTAACCTAAAAGAACAGTACAATCTACTGCGCTGACAAGTTTACAACAGTTTGATCTGTGTAGGATCATTTACTTATATTTATTTCGATACTAGCAGTAGAGCCCGGCGTTGCCCGGGGATGTAAAAGTAAGAGATAGATCAAGTATCGACTATCATAAAAACTGAAAAATAAAATTGACAAAGATTATTGTTTAAGGTTGACGGACACGCATGTCTTAATTAGTTTTTTTTTTTTTTTTTTTACGAATTTATCAAACCCAAACTCAAACAAAAACATTGTTTTCAATCGTTATGAGTCTACCGATTGAATATAATTTTATTATAAACAATTGTCTTGTAAAGGGATTTTTAAAGCATTCTGAATGTAAAAATATAGAAAAAATTGTGTAAGACAATAAGAAACACTACCTGCCAAAAAAAAAAAGTGAAGTTTTGTTGAAATCGGTTGAAAAATGTAGGAAATCCGATCCCATATATAAACGAACACACAAACAACCTGGGTTTTATAATAAGTATAACTCGATATGAGTTGACCCCCTTTCATTCTCGTGATGCCTCTTAATCGTGTTTTCAAATTGATTTCGTGCAAAAACAATTGTGTTTTTCCAAATTTTGGCGCTGTCAGAACCACCGCAAGGTAATTTTACGTAGTCCTGTGAAGTTTTGTTGAAATCGGTTGAAAAGTGTAGGAAATCCGATTCAATATATAAACGTACAGACACACACACACACACACAAAACCTGGGTTTTATAATAAGTATGATTATTTTAGCTTTATATAATTGTATAGCTTAAGTCATTCTAGGATCCTATTTTCCACTAAAACTATAACCAAATTTACAGGAATTTTATCTTTATCTGAGACGTTTCGGGCAAGGTACAAGAGAATGTTTGATTTTAAACTTAGCTTTTAACGATTGTCTCGGAGATGAACACAAATAAATACTTGGTTTTTGATGTTATGTAGCTTTTATCCAGACAGTGATACCACAAAGATAGAAGAATAATTAAGGGACATTAATAGCAGAACTCACAGACAATACAGCAAAGGATAGCGGGAAGAAGGGAATAATCATCAATTGTAAGAAGACAGAATGTATGATCGCCAGCAAGAGGAACAACCCCAAGGTGCAAACCATGAATTGGCGGTAACTAAAAGAAAGCGATAAGAAAGGACTAACTATCAATTGTAAGAAGATAGAACATATGTTTGTCTATATCTCTGAAATGAGGTATTATGATTATTTACATTATTTACATTATTTGGACCGTTATCCACATCTTCATTGCCATTATTCCCAGGACCGTTATCCACATCTTCAATATATACTTGTACTAGGAGAATTGAGTTAAAGGAAATAACTGGGAAGGGCATGGCACGTGGAACTAGAACAATCTACCCCGGTGGACGTAATAAAAGGTTCCGGTTCAATTCCAATCATCTGAAGGGCCGGAGCGTAGAAAGGCCGAAACGCTGTGAATATGGCAATAAAGATGATAACCCGACTAATGTAAATAGAAACTTTTACATTGTTCGGACTATCAGGATAAATTAGTGGATAAAGGCGTTAGTTACAGTGACGGGACCCAAAGAGTGTTAGTTCATTAAGGCGGTAGAGAACTTGGAGACGGAATTAACAAGAGATAACTACACCCATTAGACATGGCATATACCCCAGCGAGCGAAATAAAGGGTTCAGTTCGACATTCAAATTTGAAGAAGACCAGATTTACAGCGAACGAAAAGGTTGTGGATTTTTTAACCGGAAGTGTTCCGTCAATGAATGCCCTAATATTTCCACACTTTTTTTTTTGTCATCTGTCTGTACTGACCTTTCAAACCCAATTGTTCCGTATTTAGTCGTTTAAATTACGTAATAAAAATATTTTTTACTTTTAACTAACGAAAACAACCTAAAATAACCCAAATGTAACGAGGAAACTAGTATTGCTAGAAGTGTACACAAAACTAACGTGTTTGTTTCTCTATTAAATAAATATTTTCAAATGATTTAACTTTAATTTCCAAAATAATTTTCAAATGATTTACTTTTATTTTCCGCATAACACATTAAAATCATTACATTATATTTTTTAACTTATGTCTCTCCTTTTATATGATATATTTGTTGGGTGTTTAGAATGTATATATTTATATATATATATATTGAAGGCCCTAGAAACAGCCTGACTTTGATTCAATTTTCACTTTTAAAATTTAATGGTTTCTGATATTGAGCTTTAGCCCATTTTATATATATATATATATATTTATCCATAAATATATATATATATATATATATAGACAGACACACACACACACAGAATATATATATATATATATATATATATATATATATATATATATATATATATATATATATATATATATATATAAATACAAATGTTGTATTTTTTTTAATTTTAAAAGTCTCTAATCTTTCAGCAACATCTCATCAGGAGACAATCGTTGGATTAGAAAAGAATATTAACATATTGAAGAGCAAAAAAAAAAAAAAGAAACACACTAAAATAAAAACAAATATACTGTAACGAGGGAAGGGATCGTGTAAATAAATTAGCGAGGACATATCCTCCAACAGATTCATAGAGCTTTATAAATTACAAGTATATATTGTAATGACGAATATACTTGTTTGTTATTTTAGTGTGTTTTTTTTTTTTTTTTTGCCTTCAATATCTTAATATTCTTTTCGGTTGTCCCTGATGAGATGTTGGCTGAAAGGGCCCTAGAGACTTTTAAAATAAAAATCAATGGTTTTGTTTTTAAAACTATATATATATAGAGAGAGAGAGAGAAAGAGAGAAAGAGAGAGAAAGATTTTAAGTGTCCCTGTATTTTTAATTTTCTAATCTGACAAACGTAGTTTAGACATTTCTGAACAAACTGGACGCCATGTATGACATCCATATGAAAGTCTAGATCTGACGAACTTTCAGAGGGTTCCTTATATACAGGGCATGTCCTGTAAATGTAATTTGTCCTTGTCCCGTACTGACCTTTCAGTTGTACATTTTCAAATTTAAATAATAATAAAAATATATAATTTGCTATCTTCTTACGGTTTATACGTAACTATACTTTCTTTTCTCAGATTCCATTGATGAAAATAATCCAAATGTAACGAGGTAGTTGGTAGAAGTTTACACAAAACTGACGTGTTTATTTATCTGTTGTTTGTATTAAATAAATATTTTCAAATGATTTCACTTTTACAGAATTTCTTTGTCTTAGTTTGTATTAAATAATTTTCAAATGATTTTAATTTTATTTTCCTCATAACCCATTAAAATCATTGCTTTATGGTTTTAACTTATGTCTCTTCTTTTATATACTACTAGACTACCCGTAACTCGTTGGGTCACTGACGGTTCAAGTTATAAAACATTGAAGTTGATTTCAACATACCATTGAAATGCAAGTTAATTTCATTAAGATTCAGTTAAATATTCCAATTCGTTCGTGTTATCATCGGTCTGGTTTACAAGTTTATGTTTACTGAATGTTTACAGCATTTAATAGGATTAGAACACCCGGGATAAAACCATTAATTTTAATTTTTTAAATATGCTAAAAATGATTTTTTTTTTTTAATATTTAAAATATTGTTTGTTTAAAGAAGGCTGAAATATAAATAATTACTCTACAAACAACTGGACGAAACAGCAAAGCGGGATCTCTTTGTGTATGTCTTTAACTTAAAAATATTTTAATTAAAAAAGTGTGTTTCAAGAAAGTTAAATAAATAATACTTATTGTATAAAGAAATCGCATTTTTAAATCTTGCTTACTTAAATCAGATTAACTTAAATCCTTATGCACTGGACGGACGCAGCTTACAAGCACGCACGCAATCCCAGACTTTAGTATTATAAAGATAGATAGATAGATAGATAGATATTAGTCATGGTATGTAGGCATATATATATATATATATATATATATATATATATTATTATTTATAAAAAAAAAATTTATAACATAAGTATGTTATAAAATCACTACAAAAAATAACCATTTTGATTTCATCATCACTTGATAAGACACTGAGTGTGTATAACAAATCACTATTTTTGTAGTGATTTTATAAAATACTTATGTTATAATTTTTTTTTTTAAAAATAATAATTATATATGGTCTACTTTTGTATTGAGCACTCTTTTAAGAATAGTAATTGTTGGTTATTGGAATTCATTCCGTATATACCAATTATATATTTAATATATATATATATATATATATATATATATATATATATATATATATATATATTTCAAGAGAGAATGAAAGAGAGGGGAGAGAGAGGAGCAAGATTTTAAGAGCGTCCCGTATTTCTAATTTTCTAATCCGGCAAACCTACTTTAGTCCGATGAATTCTAGAGGACTAAACACGTTCTCGTATGATCATCAAAGTTAAGCAACGTTGAGCCTGATCAGTACCTAGATGAGTGACCACTTGGGAATACTAGGTGCTGTAAGATTTGATGTGCAGGTGGTGTAATGGATAATGGTTCGGAATCGTTACTAGGAGAGTCGAATTCCAATTTCCGTTGGGGTCGTTATATTCACCTACGCGCAAATACCCCTGGGAAAGGTATGAATGCACTTTTTTCCCCCTCAGCTATAGGTTAATTAAGAAAATTTGTATCACTAAATTTTTTTAAAAAATTCTTACAATCTAAAAATATTTCCTGGCTTTAAATAACTTGCAGAGGGTTGATAAGCCGTAACAAAAACAAATTGAATCAAGAAATCCTATTAATCTGTTAATTCGATGGAAATATTTTATTGTTTTCATTCACTTTGATTGGTAGCTAAAATCTGTGTAACTACACACACACACACACCCACACAGAAAGAGAGAGAGAGAGAGAGAGAGAGAGTCAGACAGACAGACAAATGGGCAGACAGCCAAATGGACAGAGAGAACTGGCCAGTAAGAATTAATTAAAATCTATTTATAAGTAACTATAAAGCTGTTATACTGGAACATACCTATTCTATTATTAATAGACTCTTCCACCTATAATAAGTAGTAGTAGTAGTAGCAGTCGCCAGTGAGCTCAGTGAGTTGGTGAGTCAGTCGATGTCGGACATTAAAGTATCAACCACCACAACTAGATTGCTGCGTCATTAACCATTATTTCAAGTTCCTAACGTTTTGTACGTCGAACCTTTTTAAGACCGACTTAGTGAAATACAAGCCTCCACTGTGAAACTACTCTATAACAAAAGCTAGATGGAATGTGTTGAAATTTCTAACGCAATAAAATATATTCTTTTTCTTTCCATGTGCCGTGTCCTTTCAGCACATAGGCGATCATGGCTCTCCACCTCCTTCTATTCCTTGCAGCTCTCAACAAGTTCTTTCCCTCTGCTATTTCCCCCAGACTACGTTCTGTCATCCACTTGCTTAAGACCCGCTAGGTATGTCATGCGTTGTTTTCCTTTGTCTCTCTTTCTCTCTATTCGACCCGTGAATACCAGATTTTCTAGGCCCTCTTTTCTCATTATGTGTCCCAGAAACTTCAGCTACCTCTTCCTGATGTTAAGTATAAGCCTTCTCCTTGTTTGCATCCTCTCTAAGACTTCATCATTGCTCACACGCTCGGTTTATGATATCCTTAGCATCCTTCTGTAGAACCATAGCTTCGTCGCCTTGAGTCTCTTCTTCATCTTTGAGGAAATCGTCCAACATTCGCTGCCGTAAAGAAGGACAGATTTCACGTAACAGCTAAATATTCTTTTCTTTTCGTTGCCAAAGAAATCCTCCTATCTCGCAATACCCTGCCCAGCTTTTAGAATGTGTCCTTGACCATCCTATTACGTCTACGGATCTCAGCATTTACCGCCCTGCTGTCATGAATTATTACTAAACGGGGCTTCTAATAAAGTGTGCACGTCTCTTAATTTTCAAAGTGAGGCGATCCTGAGGGAATTAGAAGTCCGACCAGGATTCATTATTGGCAGCCACAATCTTGACAACACTAGATATGCAGACGACAGTTTTAATTGCAGACACAGAAAGGAAACTGCAAAACTCCTACAGAAGGCAGTGAAAGAAAATTAAAAGAAAGGACTAAACATCAATTGCCAGAGGACAGAATGCATAGTTGTTAGCAAAAGGAACAGCTCAACATGCAAATTATAAATTGAAGATACGATAATCAAACCAGTAAAAAATATATATATATATATATCTGGGAAGTGTTTTAACAAAGGACGGAATGTGCTTCGACGAAACATCAATTGCAAAAAGACAGGAACTTGTGGAGGGCCATGTATGACTATCAGCAAAAGGAGGAGTCCAACATGCAAATTACGAATTGGGGAGACCAAAATCAAGCAAGTACAAAAATATAAATATCTTGCAAGTGTTTTAGCAGAGGACGCAAAATGTGACACCGAAATTCGAAGACGTATTGAGATAGTGAAAGATGCTTTCTTAAAACTAAGCGGAGCATTAAGAAACAGGAAAATTTCGCTAGAAACAAAGAAATAGAGTAGTGAACATAAAAGCCAAAATTTACTAAGAGCCACAAACGACAGGAAATTGTGGAGAGCTATGATCGAACACACCTTGAACTGACATGGCACATAGAAGAAGAAGACTTTTCGCCCGTTTATTCGACACCGAAATCCGAAGGCGTATTGAGATACTGAAAGATGCTTTCTTAAAACTAAGCGAAACATTAAGAAACAGGAAAATTTCACTAGAAATAAAGAAATAGAGTTATGAACGTAAAAGACAAAATTTACTAAGAGCCACAAAGGACAGGAGATTGTGGAGAGCTATGATCGCCCACACCCTGAACTGACATGGCACATAGAAGAAGAAAACTTCCCGCCCGTTTATTCGACACGCAAGAGTACTCATCGACGTCTCGATTCTTTTTATGTGTCGTGTCTGTTGGATTCATATATTTTGCATTTCATGAATACCTACATATATGTATAATCATTAAAATGCGTATCACAGATCTATGATTATCTTGTCTTTCAGCTAAACCTAGCCTTTGGCTGACAGCAGATTAAATGCCTACAACCAAATGACCCGGGTCGCTATAGAAACACTCAAACTATGATAGATGGGCACACAGCTTCCATGTCAGATAAGACCAATTTTCTGTTCTCCATTATCAAATAGTTCCATCAAAACGCAATTTGTTTCCCAGCCTCGAAAGGAGTTTGTCCGCAGGCGCAGCCGACAGAGGGAGTTAGCAGAGACAAACGTAAAAATAGAATGTCAAGTGTTAAGGTTAAAAGGTACGATGTGTTGCTTATTTAACAAGTCAGGTTACAAGTAATCATAATTCTCCACTTTGAGGAGGAAAGACGATGTCTGTTTAACCAGAAGTCAAATATCTATTGAAAGCTTTTTTTTTCCTGTATCTGGCATTGATGCACTATAAAATGAAGTAAAGGGTAGTTTGAAGTTATAATAATTTTCGCTGATTGACAAAGGCAAGATAACACTTCCTTCTCTGAGACAATGAACCCTTCCTTACCATGTCTCTCTCCATTTTCGCTTCCGCTGAACGCGGTCTGGAATTATTGTACATATCATGCTTTATTATGCTGAAGTGTCTGCTTAACTGTTTGTGAAGTGGCTGGCTGTAGTCCGAGGTCAGATATTGACGTACATCAGCGGTCAGCTGATTGTCATTATGGCTGACATTGTTAATACTACTACTGACATGCAGTGTCTGTAGATGAGTGACGAAGTTGTTGTTCCAAACACCTACAAGAGGCCGGGTTCTTCTTCTATTTGTCGTGTGTAGATGTTAACAAGGTTGTGGGGTTGGTGTGTATTTTTTAAGCGAAGGTGCGTGTGCAATATGTAAACAAAGACGATAGAAGAAACATAAAAAAATCTTGAGTTTCTGCTACGTACATTTATTTCTTTTATGTTGACTGTATCAAAACAAAGTTCAATGTCTCTTGATTATATCCTTTAGGGCGTGGGTAATCATGGCTCCCCTGTCCTTTATAGCTCTTAGTAAATTTTGTCTTTTCGTTATCTATCATGGAGGCACATTGCAGTAATAGATAGCGGCTCGGATTGAGGAATCGGAGAGCCGAGTTCGATTTCCAATCGAATCCATTACATTCACATACGTGCTAATATCCCTGGGAAAAGTATGATTCCTCTTCTTCTCCACCCCTGCGTGTAAATATAGCCTTCTAGAAATGGCAACTGATCTACTGCAAAAAGAAATGGTAGAAAAAACCTGCCTCGTCAGTCATGTATCGAAAAGATACATGATCGCCTAAGCGTGTATCACGCATGGCATATGACTGTAGAAGATATGGTGGAGTAATGGATAGTGTCTCGGATTGAGGAATCGGAGAGCCGAGTTCGAATTCCAGTCAGATCCATTATATTAACTTACGTGCTAATACCATTGGGAAAGGTATGAATCCTCTTCTTCTTCCCCCACCCTGCTATGGGTAAATAGCTGGACAGACCGGGTTCTATAGCCTTCTATAAATTGGCAACTGGTCTACCGCAGAAAGAAATGGCAACCTACTGCGGGAAAAAATCTGCCTAATCAGATACATGATCGTCTAAGCGTGTATCACGCTTGGTTAATAACTATGTGTCTACCAACCTGTTACAGAAGTTCTTCAGTTAGAGTAAACACTGTCCCCCCCCCCTTCTCTCTCTCTCTCTCTTGTTTTCAATGTTCTGTAAGTGTCAAATTCTATCTTCATTATGGACCCTAGAAATATTCAACTGTCTTTTTGATGCTAAGTATAAGTGTTCTTTTTGTTGCCATTATCTCTAAAATTTCTCGTTGCTCGCCTGTTTGGTTCATGACATTCTCAGCATCCTTCTCTAAAACCACATTTCTTCATCCGGGAGACTGTCCAGTATTCACTGCCATATAGGGAGAACTGATATTACTTAACCGTTCCCTATCGCGCTGTTTCTTCGGATTTCGGTGTCATACTTTCCGTCCGTTGTTAAAACACTTCCCTGATATTTAAATTCTCCTTCCTTGCTTTCCTTCGCGAAATTCACGTACAGCATGATCAACAAAACGTGAATGGCGTGTCGCTCGGAAACATTACCATTCAAAAAAAAAAAAAAAAAAAAAAAAAATAATAATTAACCTTCTACGCCGGCGTAATTTTTATCATTCCGAAAAAAAAAGGATTCGCTGAACCGTGTTCGAATTACTTCATATATTTCTTATGAATAGCATGAATGTATCGATCCAGGTGCCAGCTTCCATCGCGAGCTATATTCATCATAGACCCACCCCGATGTTCGACAAAAAAAAGTTATGTGTTAGTTATTATATAACCAATCTATTCTTGAATTATTACCCCACCTATCCAGACACCAAAATAGCTGATATATTCGTTGTCATCTTTGATAAACGAAAGTCCGTCAGTCGTCTGTATAATCAAATTATTAGGCGGATTTTGATGCAAAAAAAAAAACCCAAAAACGCTGTTTCAAATAAGGTTCAATTTTAGGAATCAATATATGCTACTATGTTCATTCGTTGTAATACTCTAATTAGCTGTTATTTATTTCGGCAACAATCCTTAAGGAATTCAGTCAGTCGTAAGATTCAAGAGCCAGAAGCGTTTGGTCAATCGTTTGGTAAGCGGTCGAGTATTTAGAGTTACGTAACCTAGCAGATCTAACACGTCCGAATTTAGAAACATATACTTTTCTTAAACTTTTCGATATCTGCCGTCTCTTTCAACTTTTTATACTCTCCACTAGTGCTTCCAGTCGATTATCTAAGCCAGATTCCAGTGGCGGTAATGTTTCCAGATATAATCTGCCTTATAGGTTTTTATTACCACAGACAGACCTTTGGATAGGGCTTTCTTATATTCCTAGGGAATGTTAGCCAATTTCCCCAGAGAAGAAGAAGACACTTGAAATGACAAAAGTGTCGTTTTACAGACGAATTCTCATCACGGATTGAACATGCAAGCAACTGGGAATTTTTAGGGGAAAAAATACGTACTACAAGGAAAATAGTGTTAACAATCAGAAAGAGATAGATTAACTTTCTGGGATACCCAATAAGGAAAAAGGGTTTCGTGAATTTAACACTTTCGGAATATACTAGAAGCAAGTAGAAACAGAGAGAAAAACTATTAGGTTGGTGCAAAAATAATGACGTAATAATGTCGTTTTTGACGTATTTTAACGTCAAAAACGACATTCTTACGTCATTATTTTTGCACCAACCTAATAATTGATTTTGATTGAATGAATGCAGAACAAGCACAAGGAGCTGTAGTAAAGAGGCAAGAGTTATTTAGAACAAAAAAACAAACAAAAAAAAAACAAAGAGGAAGTTGGGGAAAGCCATGATCTCCCACCTGTTGAAACAACATAGCATATCAAAAAGTAAAATATTCTTCGAGTCTGACATGAAGGGGACTTTTTTTTCTTTTTCTTTTTTTTCGTTATATACTTTTCTACATTTGCATGGGGTGCGTAACAAAACGGAGCAGGGTCAGGTACAGATGCTATCGGAAATGGCCAGAGAAAATGCGCTGTTTCGTGGAAGGCAATCCGGATATATGCTACCGTGTTCGTGTGCTGTGGAGTGCTCTGATTGGCTGTTATTTATTTGGGCAGCAACCCGTAAGAAAATCGGTCAGTCGAAAGGTTCAAGAGCCGGAAGCGTTTGGTCAATCGTTCAGTTTGCAGCCGAGCATTTTGAGTTACGTGACCTAGCCGATCTAACGCTACCGAATTTATAAATATATCCTTTTGTTAAACCCTTCTCCTGTAAGAGACCAGTTCTCGTATGGACGTTGCGAAAAGTAGCTTTAATACTGAAAACTACCCGGATGTTGTAATATCGACAACTCCTTTTTGATCTGTTCCGCTGAAACATTTGCATTTGGAATGTTTACTATAGTTTCATAGCCGGTGATACCGGTACACTTCGACGTCTTAAAAACAAACCAAGAACGGGTCGTTATTTATTATCTTAGTTTGGCACAAGGCCACAATTATGATGTGCCTAGTTTGAACAAACTATTCAGTAGCAATGATCAACCAAATTAACTCGTTAACTATTACACTACTCTGCTGCGTCTTTTTTATATACTAATGTCCACTAATACAAGACCTGAGGGCCACTCAAGGCAGAGGGTTACTGAATGTGGTGCATGATATAAACCTAAGAAGAAGGAAGTGAAGATCATAAGGGTACGGAGGACTGACCGTAGAATTGAAGAGGTTAAAATAGCAGTGTTCGGGAGAGCATACACGCGGGAGTCAGTTCCACAAAGAGACGGCTCTTCGATGATTCAGCACTGTGGAAGTAGCAAGGCGGGTCTTGACAGTAAAGGTATCAACTGGTCGAAATAAAAAGAGGAGCTAATCTGGACATTTATCATGGAAATAGCGATAGAGTAGTGGTAGGCTTACAAAGTTGCGTCTGTGTAAAAGAGAGTGAAGAATGGAAAATAAGTAACCCACATTTTTTTTAAGCGTTTCACCCCAAGCAAGGCGAGAAGCCACTAGGACGCAAGGGGTTACAGAAGATTTGGAGCAAGATCAGATAGGAGTGATAGAGGAAAGGATGAGGAGAAGGATAGTAGATAGATCAAGGTAACTGGAGATGTCGATTGACATTACATTTGAATAGTTGGAGATTATAGCTCTCAGGAAACTGGAATGGGAAGGGAGTTCCACAGGCGAGAGGTGCGAGACATGAAGCTATTGGAGTAGAAGAGACGGCTACATTTAGGAGTTTCGACAGTGAAGGGGTGAGATTAGGATGCCAGCCTCGTATGGCGCTTGAACTCATGAAGTCTGGGAACCAGCGAATGCAGCTCCTCGGAGCAATTACCATGAAAGTATTTGTAAAACAGACAGAGAGAGGTGACGGCACGTCTGTGAGAGAGCGACTGTAGACGAGATGCCAGAACAGGGCCAATTATATTGCATATCCGCCTCTGGAGCCTATCAAGAACCCCGAGGCAAACAGAAGAGGCTCCAGACTATATCATAATTGCACAAACGATTTTGAACTCCAACAAGGCTCGAAATTGAAGGATTGAGCAGTTCTAACGCAAATATGGCAGCCATACTCCATTTTTGGTCTGATCCGTCTTTTGTTAAGCATGGAAGACTGGGTCAGCTGCCTCCTAGAACTTACGTTTAGTTTTCCTTGAAGCTTACTATATGCAATATACATCTGAAGAAGGTCGAAGTGTAGACCGGTAGAAACTTTTTATTTTGCCCCCCAAAATAAATAAGTTTGATAGTTTGAAAAATTAACTGAACTGTTCAAATACCTCGTCCCAGAAAATCCAGACAAATGTGTTTTTCTTTCTCTAAGGCGGGCTTACAATAACGCAG
>CAHIKZ030001469.1:935000-1062500 GCA_903632075.3 Acanthosepion pharaonis | reverse complement strand
CAAACAATCACCTGTATTGTTTGCCTATTTATCGATCTTATTCTTTCGGCATTTTTTTTTTACCAATCATTTATATTCTGATCAGCCGACCAATCAGCTTTATTGACCAATCCGTTTTATAGTACGGTATTTCACCCAATCAAGACATGCTTCACCAAATCCAAACAGACTCACTAATTATTTTGATGCATCTCGTTTAGTGTTATGCGACATTTTCTTACCAATCAAGCTTGTTCCTCTTTCAACTGATCATATTATCGGTTACCAAACGCTAATATTTGATACCTTTTTCGATCAGTGTATATAGTGGATTCTGTTTAAAATGAAACCTCTGTTACAAGGAAAAGGCGCTTAATAGGTCCAATTATTCAAGAACAAAATTAAGCATAAGTAATATCATTTTTATGCGAATCCGTTTAAAAGGAATAACTGTTTATAAGAACCAAAATTCGTAATCCTGATCTATTCCGCTAACATCAAACTAACTATATTATTCCACTTAGATCAAATTATACAGTAAACTTTGATTTATTCCCAACACTACCCTTTTGGTAACTCTGACCACTCTGTGGTAGCTATTGATATTTCGTCCCGGTCATCTATTAAACAGGAGCCCATTATCCATAAGACCTCTTTCCGTTACGGGCATACTGATAGGGACTCACGCCGTGATTTTCTTCTTGACGCCCCTTCGACTGATATCTTTAACCTCCTACTTGAAAATTGCGCCTTTTGAGTTTTCTTCTTGGGTCAAATCCAATATGGACGCTTTCATCCTTTTTCGGAAATAGCAGGTGAAACCTCAATCCTCTCTATGGCTCACACCAGCATGCTCGGCCGCTACAGAACACAGGAAACACTATTTCCGTCTATACCAGTGTGACAGCTCTTGTCACAACAGTCGCCTATTCGTTGCTGTTCGTAATGAATGTAAGGGAATCCTCGAAGGAGCTAGGTCCCTGTTTGCTGAGAGAATGAGGAACCGCATAGCCTCTAACAACTTTGGCTCTCTTGATTATTGGCGGCTCTGTAATAGGGTATTAAATAAGTGTAAGGTCTCTATTCTTACACTCTACAATCTGCTGATAAAGCTGAATGCTTTGCCGGTAAATTCTCAAAATCTACTTTTGACTCATCTGGAGTATCGCTGCCTAACTTTCTGCTTAGAAATGAATCTCTGTTGAGTGATATGCATATAACCCATTCCATGGTTTCTGCTATCATCTCTAACCTGTATCCCCACAAAACATGTGAACACGATGGTATCTTTGTCATAGACATTAAGAAATGTGCACTCGAACTGGCTCCTATTCTCTCTAAATTCTATAATAAATACCACGCTGCTTCCTGCTTTCCTGTATGCTGGAAGTCATCATTTGCTGTTCCCGTTTTTAAGAAATCAGGTGAATCGTCCGACTCTTCCAACTATTAGACCATTAGCCTTCTATCATTTTGCGTTAACTCCTAAACGCTCTAATCAATGCTGAAATAGTTCATCATCTCTCAACGAAGGGCCTTTTCTTTGACAAGCAATATTGATTTCCTTTCTCCGGGTCTACTGCTGATGTATGACGATAATTGCGGAAAAAGTCTGTCTCTTTTGGCATAACTCCTAAAGGCTCTAATCAATGCTGAAATGGTTCATCATCTCTCAACGAAGGGCCTTTTCTTTGACAAGCAATATTGGTTTCGTTTCTCCAGGTCTACTGCTGATGTATGACGATGACGATAATTGGCGGAAAATCTCTCATCGCAGAACCTTTTGAAAGCAATATTGGTTTCTTTCTCCATCTCTTTTGGACGATAATTAAAAGTCTCCTTGGCTTAAAAAGGCTCTAATCAATGCTGAAATAGTTCATCATCTCTCATCGCAGAACCTTTTCTTTGACAAGCAATATTGCTTTCGTTTCTCCAGGTCTACTGTTGATATATGACAATAATTGCGGAAAAAAGTTTATCATGCTCTAGGTAAAAACGATGAAGCCAGGGCTGTAGTATTGGACGTCGCGAAAACTCTTGACATGGTCTGGTATACAGATCTTCTCCACAAGCTGAAAAGTTACGGTGTCTACGGACACATTTTTTATTGATCCAGTCTTTCATATCAAATCATGAAATGAAAGTTATCCTGAATGGCTACTCCTCTAGATACTTTCGTACTAACGCAGATGTCCCCCACGTATCCATCCTTGGTCCTAGTCCGTTTTTAATTTTTACTCAAAATGGCATACGAGGTTCAAAACGATCTCAAGTTCGTCGTTAAATCGAGCAAAAGAAGGCTTGTTAATTTAAACGCCTACAAAAGTAAACTTCTCTCTGTTAATCATCTGAGAGACCCCTCCTCTGCCTTTTATCAGCATGGCTGATGCAAACCCCCGGGAGACGACTCGTTGTACATTGGGCTAACGTTTTCAGCTGACATGAAGTGGAAAGACAATCTTGAATCTAGTGCCAGGTCAGCTCCTAAGAAGGTCGGTTCACTGTGTCATACGGGACAATATTTTTCTCCAGAATCAATCTTCAAATATCTATAAGTCTACCATTTGTTCATGCTTAGAATATTGCTGCCACATATGGTCCGGTTCCCCTGCAATTTACCTTGAGCTGCTTGATAAGATCCAAATGAAAAATCAGCAATATTATTGGTCCTGATCTGGCGGCTCGGCTTCAGTCATTATCCCACCGCCGTAAGAGTACCTCTCTGTGTCTTTTCTATAAATACTTTCATGGTAATTGTTCGGGTGAACTCTTCACTGTGGTACCTAGACTTTATGAATTTAAGCGCCGTACTCAACTGGCGTCGAGATCTCATCAATTTACAGTTGAACTGGTTAGATGCAGCCGTAAGTTCTATGCTAATAGTTTCTTTTCTCGCATTTCCCACTTGTGAAACTCCCTTTCGGCTACATGGTTTACAGCCAACTTTAATCTGCAAAAATTTAAATGCAATGTCAATATCCCTATCTACTGTCCACCTGATTTCTCTTTTCTCTTTCCATTCATAATTAATGTTTCTTTTCCTAATTCTTCCACACCTTGAAAGCCCGTGTGTCTTAGTGGCTTTACTGCCTTGCATGGGGCGGTAATGATTAACATATATATATATATATATTTATATATATATATATATATATATATATATATATGTGTGTGTGTGTGTGTGCGTGTGTGTATGTGTAAAAATATATAGAAAATAGGAAAGAACTCGTTAGGTAAATAATCCAAAGTTCTTTAGTATTTTTGTTATTATTTTTAAAAAACAGTGCTCGGTACAAAAGTAGAGCCTAAATATAATTATTTATCTAAAAATATGATTCAATCGCTACATAAGAGTTCTCATGTTTCAAAACAAGACTTGGTACTTTAATTCAATTTAATTCAAATAATTATATTGAAGTTTTTGGCACTTGTTTTGAAACATGAGAACTCTTATGTAGCGATGAAATCATATTTTAAATAAATAATTATATATATATATATATATATGCATATATCTTTATGTTTATATCTTCCTAAGCATAGTATTAAGAACTAGTAATATTCCGTTAGAAACAAAGAAAAGAGTGCTGAACTATTATGTAATATCAGTTCTCCTCTATGGCAGTGAATACTTGACAATCTTCTCACAAATGAAGAGACTTGAGGCAACATGAATATGGCTCCACAGAAGGCTGCTGAGAATACCATGGACTGAATGACGTATTTTAAAGGAAAATGGAAGCAAAAAGAGTACTTTTAATTAGAATAAGTACGAGACAGTTAAAATATCTAGAGTACATATTAAGGAAAGAAAGCTTAGAGAATTTGTCACTCCCGGGACATATTGAAAGCAAGAGGGGCAGAGATTATGCAAATGGTTGGCAGGACAGTGAGTAGGAGGGATTGCAAAAAGACAAACTTAGAAACACTATTTAAATTATTCGGACTATTGACCTCATCTTTGTCGCCATATTTATTACAACGTTTCGGTCGTTGTACGCTCCGGCCTTCTTCAGGTGGTTGGAATGTCGAACTGAACCCTTTATTTCGCTCACTGGGCTAGACTGTTCTAGTTCCACGTGCCATGTCTAATGGATGTCAGTTATCTCCTGTTAATTCCCCTCTCCGCCTTAACAAGGTATTGAACTCACACTTTTTGGATCCTGTCACTGGGTCTAACCAACGCCTTTATCCACTGTGCCATCAAGGACACATGGCACAGTGGATAAAGGCGTTGGTTAGATCCAGTGACAGGATTCAAAAAGTGTGAGTACAACGGCTGAAACGTAATACATATGGCGACAACGATGAGGACAATAGTCCGAATAACGTAAATAGGGTACATAATAACTCATCTCAGAAATATAGACAGATACCATCGTCTTTGTTTTCCATTTTGCAACCACGGCAATGAATATGCAGCATGTGATTAAGCAGAGCAAGTTTTTCACGTTTATTGCGGTTTTAACCTGATTAACTAAATCTAAGCTTTACTTTTTTTCTTTAAATTGCTCACACCAGTAATAACCGGTGGCTTAAATCGCATATCACGTGACAACACGTCTCCTACCCCCCCGCACCTCCACACAGCATTCTTTTTAGAATTCTAGCATATTCAGTAATCTTGTCGTCTGGATGGTCCCGACACTATCCTTTGAATTTTAAGTGTTACAAAGATAGGAATTTGGGAGAGCCGTGATCGCCCTCGTCCTGAAGGTGTGAAACATATTTTGTAATCTCACCGTACACAGTTACTAATAAACTAAGAATATTAAAAAAAAAAACACTTTACTTTTTATATGGCATTATATTTTCCTATTTCATCAGAGTTATTCAACCATGTACGTGGTGGACTTCATCGATTCTTAGCCTAATACATTTAACAAAATCCATGTTCTGTGTTTTAAACATTGAGATATCTATTTCAGAACATTGGTCGGATGGAGCAATTTTTAATACTTCCCTGTACTTGCTATGAATACGAATTTTTGTGGCGGACCCCTTACTTTTGACCTTCTGCCATTATCAGCTGAGTAAACCTCATTATACGGACTTTTATTTAGTTTATTGTATTTTTTAATCCACCAATTAAAACTGTTTTCCTTCCCAATGAGGAAATACTTCCCACAAATCAAATTATGTTTTGAAGTTCGTTTATGTTTTTTTGTTTTTTGGATTGTTTTTTTTTTTTTTTTTACTTCAGTTTCTTAAAAAAAAAAACAAAATAAAATTTTATGACCCATCGTCTTTGTTTTCCATTTTGCAACCACGGCAATGAATATGCAGCATGCGATTAAGCAGAGCAAGTTTTTCACGTTTATTGCGGTTTTAACCTGATTAACTAAATCTAAGCTTTACTTTTTTTCTTTAAATTGCTCACGCCAGTAATAACCGGTGGCTTAAATCGCATATCACGTGACAACACGTCTCCTACCCCCCCCCGCACCTCCACACAGCATTCTTTTTAGAATTCTAGCATATTCAGTAATCTTGTCGCCTGGATGGTCCCGGCACTATCCTTTGAATTTTAAGTTCCTCCATTTTTTTCCGGGTCTCGTCGGAACGTTTTTCTGTACTCTGATAACGACTAACATGACAGTCATATTCCTCAGTTCTCTCTGGCAAAATCAATATACTTATGTATCTTTTCACTTTCTTTCTTTTTTTTAATCTTGTATCCCCTCATGAGTTAGGCGAATATTGCTCTCCACAACTTCCTCAGATCTCTGGCAAGGGCAATCTAGTTGTTCTCTTCTACTTTTTTAAAAAACAAATCTCGATCTCCTGACTTTCAATGAATTCCTTTTATTTTTTTTTATCTGTGAACTCTCAAGGCTTATTGGGAAATATCTATATCGCTATCTATAGCTGGCCACTCGTATTCGAAGATACCCATCTACTAGAGCGGCTAGCGAATCCCTATTGCAGATACTTGCTCAGGTGCATTTCTGTTTATTCGACACCTACAGAGCCCACCTGTGGTTTATACTGCAACTGAGCAGACCTTAGTTACAGTTTCTGGGAAAGAGCATGTTATCTAGCGTGATCAATAATTTGAACAAGGCCAGCAAGCTCAAGCCCTGACTTCATGCTAGCACAGCTATCGACACTCCCCAAGGGTTCCGTTTACCCAATTTCACTTAAAACCTTTTTCAAGGATGCCGCACGCTGGGATCAACCCCTCCAGCCCGATAACACCAGGTAGTCTCTCTCCTGGCAAATCGACCATTGTCTTAGACTGGCTGCCACATAAGCCAAGAATGTTTGATGATTCTCTAGCATAGATTCTGGTCTGTTCACATAGCATTTGTCTGTATGGTCTAACTGTAGTCGCTTGCACAGTTCCTAGTGGACGACCTTTCCAACCCAGTCAGCCGTATCTGGGTTAATTTGTTACATTCACTCATGATGTGGTTGATATTGTTTTAGTCGTGGATCAGCCAGTGATAACCAGATAATTGTCGGTTGTAGAATATGACTACGCAGAGACGTCTTCAAAATTTCGAACACCGAGTGGAGGTGTGCCGCCGAAGCCTTGGCCGACATTTGGGCTATATTATTTTTCACAAATAATTGCCATGACTTAAATAACATTATCCAACTGAGAAATAAATAAATTTTCACCAATAACACTGATTTATTTAGTGCTGACTTTGATCCGTCTTAAGGAAACACCCTTTATAAAACTAGACATATGTCTGCTTTATTTACAACATCAGTGGATCTATGTCTACGTATTAGATTCTAGTATAAAACTGGATTTATGTTTTCCTTTTTTATTCTAGAGTAAACCAGACCTATGTCTACCATTTAGACTCTCCTGTAAGAATAAACCAGACCTATGTCTACCATTTAGACTCTCCTGTAAGAATAAACCAGATCTATGTCTGCCTTTTTTACTCTCTTGTAAGACTAAACCAGACCTATGTCTACCTTTTTTACTCTCTTGTAAAAAGTAAACTAGACCTATATCTACGTTTTGAATCTCCTATAAGAGTACACCAGACTCAGGACTATCTTTTTGACTTTGATGTAAGAGTAAACCAGATCTATGTGTACCTTTTTGACTCCTCTATAAGAGTACAACAGACTTATGTCTACCTTTGTTACTCTCTTGTAAAACAAAACATATGTCAATGCTTTTTTACTCAAGTGTACAATGTAACCTGCATTTTGCGTTCGTTGGATTCTTTTGCACTAAAATACTTTTGAGAAAGAATGAATCCATCTCCTCTCCCAACTATGGGCTAAAAAGTAAGAATTGTACCTGGAAAAGGCATTGATATTCTAAAAATTAATGCAATATTAACTAGCATAAAAAAGTATTATTATTACAATCCCAAAATATGTTTCGGCTTTTGGGTTGATAATCCGTAAATAAAATCAGTAAAACAAAGTGTGCATTTTGACTTTAGTGTAAAACCGGACCTATGTCCATCTTTTCGACACTAGTATAAAACGGACCTATGTTTACCTACCAATTAATTTGTCGGAGTTAACTCCTCCTTAATTGTTCAAATTGTTCACTAGGGGGCGCTCTCCTTACACTATAAATAATGGGCGATTTCTTGCCTCGTTCTCTTTTTCTTCATTTTCAGCGAAGACATCTACAATGTAAGCTCTTGCAGAAGATTGCGTCTTCTCATTTGCGGGAGACGCCATGAACATTATACACACATACACGTACGTACGAACATCCACCAAAATACAAACTCTTTACGTTCACACACAAACACGAATGTTAATGTCTATCGTAAAATTTTGTTGTTTAATACATATATTTGTTGATATATATATATATATATATATATATATATACATATATTGATTTATTTAGTGATATATAGTGATTTTCCAAGCGTAGCTTAGATGTGGCACAAGCCCGAAATTAGGGGACACCCAGTAAGGATCGAACTCACTACTTAGTCGTAATTGTTCTAGCGAGCCAAGCTTGCTAAACATTACACCGCCTCGAGTCTTGTTGGTTTTCTTTACACTTCTTTATGGTGGATTCAATCTCTGAGTCCGCCATGTTCTTGTAGTTGGACCTTCTTCTCTAGCAGGAATAAACATACGTGTTTCTAATTTAACAACACGTAAACCCACAGTTCGCTACAAATTTATTGCAATATTTGTTTTTATAATATTTGTTTTATTCAGAATTAAATAACCTAACAAGGGTTAAATTAACTGATCTTCCTAGTGTTAAAAGCGCTGGAGTTGAATGTTATTGTTAACTTTTAAACCAACAGATAGACATAATGTCTTATCACTAGCCATATGCATTCTTTTATTTGGCGTTCTATTACTATTCAAATAATTAGCACGAATGCATTTTTAGAAAATCAGCATTACTTGACTTAGATCATCCAATAAGAATAATTGCTTATTACCCAATCGGAATGAAAAGTAACTGTCTGTTGTATTTTTTTTCTTCGTTGGTCAGCAAGATTTTTTTTTGTTTGTTTCTATTGAGAACCTGATCTTTTGATCGCATTTACTTTCTGAGAGATTTTTCCCCAATTGAAATGAAATCGTTTGTGTAAATTGCATCTCATCTCAGACACAAGCTTCAGTGTCTGCTTGCCTGCCGTGGCAGCTGCTGCTGCTGCTTCTGTTGCTATCGATGGTGCAGAGGAACAGCGATCGATAAATAAGCGGTTGCAGTGTTCGGCTGCTAGCAAACAATGCGGCAAGCTTTTGCAACAGTCAGATAGAATTGTTCACTTGCAAGTGATTGCTGGTGCCGATATGAATCAATGGACGAGTGGCGGAGATTGACAAAGGGAGATAATCGTTGCCCAAATTTCAGAGGTGTGTGTGTGTGCGCGCTTGTAAGGATGTTCCTGATATTGTTTTGATAAACGAGAGAAAAGAAAATCAAAATCAAAATTCAACGTGTTGTCGAAAAGAGGTTTTATTGATTCTAGTTTGAATGTTAAAGATGATTGATTATAATAGATAAATGTTAAAGATAAAGAGGTCTAGAAGTCGTTAACTTAATGCAATGAAAAATCCTCTTTTTGTTCTTTACAGCCAAAAATTGTCCAGAACTAAAATATTTACATTCGCTAATCACTAACAACAATAACAACAAAGGAATAATAATAATAATAATAATAATAATAATATATATATATATATATATATATATTCTGTTTATATATTATTTTTATAGATACAAATATTTAAGTAAATGGTCTGTTTATAATAAACAGTATTAACAACATTTACCGGCTTGAATGTTCGAGAAATTTCATAGGAAATATGTGTCCTCTGACAGGAATCGAACCTGACGTGCTATACTATTTAGCTACAGAGGAAGCGTTTGGTTAGCAAGGTCAAATTTTCTAACCAGACGCTATCTCTTTAGATAAATGATATAACCCGTTAGGCTATATGACGGTTCCGTGTAGGATACAGGTTCGGTTCCTGTCAGAGGGCCAATATTTTCTATGAAAAACTATTCTAAATTCAAAAGAGAAGGTAACGAGAAATCACTCTAAATTTTTCCAATAGGTTTCTAATTATGCAGGGAGGTAGACAGATTGTGCAGATACTTAATATTTTACAAACAACCTGTAAAATAAACTACGAGATGATAAATTCTATTTCCTAGACGTAACTCGTTTATTCCAACAGCAAAAAAACAAAAAAACAAAAACACAAAAAAACAAAAAAAAAACGCAGAGCTGCTTGCTTCTTGACTTTTACATTTTTTCCTTGAAAACGAACAACGATGGACGAAAATACTCATAACATTACACACGATTTCGGCAAATTTCCATCTGACATAAAACGCCTTAATTTGGCCATAAAGAATCTACAGACATTCACAGTTCAGACTTGGATGGCGGTTAGTCTAAGAGACAGAATACTCTTAATTCAAAACCGTGTAAAAGGTACGGGAAAACCACTCTTATTTTCCCAATACCTAGCTAATTAGATAGATAGATAGATAATGAATATACTGAGATAGATAGATAGATAGATAGATAATGAATAGACTGAGATAGATAGATAGATAGATAGATAATGAATAGACTGAGATAGATAGATAGATAGATAGATAATGAATAGACTGAGATAGATAGATGAATAGATAGATAATGAATAGACTGAGATAGATAGATAGATAGATAGATAATGAATAGACTGAGATAGATAGATAGATAGATAGATAATGAATAGACTGAGATAGATAGATAGATAGATAGATAGATAATGAATAGACTGAGATAGATAGATAGATAGATAGATAGATAATGAATAGACTGAGATAGATAGATAGATAGATAGATAATGAATAGACTGAGATAGATAGATAGATAGATAGATAATGAATAGACTGAGATAGATAGATAGATAGATAATGAATAGACTGAGATAGATAGATAGATAGATAATGAATAGACTGAGATAGATAGATAGATAGATAGATATAATGAATAGACTGAGATAGATAATGAATAGATAATGAATAGACTGAGATAGATAGATAGATAATGAATAGACTGAGATAGATAGATAGATAATGAATAGACTGAGATAGATAGATAGATAATGAATAGACTGAGATAGATAGATAGATAGATAGATAATGAATAGACTGAGATAGATAGATAGATAATGAATAGACTGAGATAGATAGATAGATAATGAATAGACTGAGATAGATAGATAGATAGATAGATAGATTTATTGTGCAAATATTTCATATTTCACAAGTACACGAATCTAAAGACTGTTTGGCATAAAAATCATCATTCCCTTGCCTTTTTTTTCGGTTCGAACATCGATGTCAAGCGTTCACGGTATTTGTTAAAAAATTATTTCACTCCAAGCAAAACAATAAAGCCACTAAGACGCGAGGGGTTACTTAGTGTTAGAAAATATGAGAAAATTAAAACACATTTAAGGAGAATGAACAATAAAAGATCAAGAATTAAGAAGACAGGAGATAACGATTGATATTTCATTTAAATTTTTTGAAAATCAAAGTTGACTAGAAAACAAGAAGCAGGATGCGCAACTATCACCAATTTGGCCTGTAAAATGTGTGTGTATCTTTGAGAGAGAAAAAGAGCAAGAGAGAGAAATTTACAAGCTCTGTTTTCTTTACCATACCTTTATCGCTTCATTCTTTTTTGTATATCTGTATAAAATACTCTTAATATAAAAAGGGACCTTAATAAATGAGGCGGTGAGATTTTTCTCAATATACAATAAAAAATAAAAGTGGAAGATCGGAAATCATTTGAAGGGTCAAAAATTGTGAAATTAATAAATGGGGTAGTCGTAATAAGTGTGAGGTCGGAAACATTTCCTAAAAAAAATAAAATAGAATATCATAAAAGTCCTTCTGCGTCCATTAGGTCCCTAAGAGTAACTTCACCTGCGACGGATTGGTGACAGACAACCTTTACCGATGTTAAGTTATCGACGTCACTTATACGAGATGCAGTGTATGTACAGTTGTACTAACAGCTTCACTTCAGCTAGCCAATCATCCAGTGTGATTTCACCGTCACACACTTATCAATACCTCCATTACCGTACATGACATCACCATCCAAGCTGATGTGGCATGAACGTCATCCGGGGCTTGACAAATAAGACAGGAAGAGAATCTCAATGTTTTACCTCCATATTTAATCTCAACTGACATACTGTCAAGAAGAGTTACCGTTCCTTATAACATCAGTGTACAAAGTGGCTGCTCCTTATTCGTTCCAACGGTTAGGTAGTTTGTCATATTCGGAAATTGTCATTGTTTCTCTACAGTCAAATTTTTAATAAGACTTTTAAAGCGTAGTTATTGATGCATTATTGTGTGTCAGTTGGGATGTGCATCTCGTGTAGTGGTTATCGTGGCGGGGACAATGACGGCGTGCCGAGTTCAATTTCTCTTCGAATATGTTTCGTTTACTTTGCACTAAAGCCTTTAGAAAAGGCATGGATCAATCACCCTTCAGATATGAGTCAAATATCAAGGTAGGCTTGGTTTTCTTGCCTCTGCTGGTAATTAGCCTAGGAGAAGGAAATGGACCGATAACGGGTTATTATTTTAGGAAGGACAACACGTATAGAAGAAGAAAAACATTGAATACGTAACCCAGTTAAATAATAAGGCAAATAATATGATCTTTAGTTTAAGCAGGGCAACATATCTAGGAGAAGGAAAACACTGAATTCATTTCCCACTTAAATAATAGGGTAAATAATATGTTCCTTAGTTTTGGTAGGAAAACTCATCTAAGAAAAGGAAAATTCATAGCCCTCTTAAATAATAGGGCAAATAATAGATTCTTTAGTTTAGGTAGAACAACCCATCTAGGAGAAGGAAAACACTGAATTAATTTTCCACTTAAATAATAGGGCAAATAATACGTTCTTTAGTTTACGTAGGGCGACCCATCTAGGAGAAGGAAAACGCTTAATTCATATCCCACCTAGATAATAGGGCAAATAATATTCCTTAGTTGTAAGGTGACCCGTTTAGTGGGAGGGAAATACTGAATTCATATCCTACTTAAATAATAGAACAAATAATATGTTCTTTAGTTTAAATAGGACAACCCGTCTAGGAGAAAGAAATATATATATATATATTAGAATTAACTGAGAATGTTTGATGAGGCTTTATGGTGGCAAATAAGTCGTTTAATGTCAAGTGGAACCTAGTAAAGGATCTTGCCGAAATTGTGTGTAATGTTCCAAGTACTTCAACCATCGTTGGTTGTTTTCAAGGAAAATGGTATAAAGCAGTTTTGCGTTTGTGTTGTTAGCTCGGGGAGGAGAAGAGGATTCATAACTTTCCCAAGGATATTAGCACGTAATATAATGGATTTGCCTGGAATTAGAACTCGGCTCTCCGATTCAGCCGATGTCTGTTACTCTACTTTACCTCCTGAATTGAGTCGCTACAGAAAAAAAAATGGGGAAAGGGGTGTGAAGCAAGGGTGTGTCTTCTTCCCAAATTTATTCCACTTCTACAGTGACGCTATCTTAAGGGAACTGGAAACTGTTAAGGGGTCCACCCCTTTTTTTCATACAAGTGGACTCGACGAGTGTGTACTTGTACTGCTGCCGGTGAATACCCGGGAGTTAGACAGTAAGAGAGATACACTGATACAGTGAACAGTGAGAGAGTGAGAGTGTGAGGTAACCACCTTGTAGGAGTCACAGTTGCGAGCACGTAGACTCAGAAGGAAGTCCTACTTCAATACTGAATTTCCCAGACTGTATATATATTATTATTGCTACTAGCCGCATTTCTGGATCTACTAACCGTATTACCAATTGTATTATTGTGTAATTACATTTATTTGCTATATTTCATTCCTGCGTTTGTCATTCATTTGAGACCGGATTTCATCTCGGAATCCACAATAAAAACCCTGCCAGGATTTATTATCGGTGGGTGCAATCTTAACAATATAAGAAATGCAGATGACACTATGTTGATGGCCGACACGGAAAACAAAACTGCAGCACCTTCTAGAGAGGATGGTAAAAGAAAGCGAGAAACAAAAGGATATTAAACATTAACTGCAAGAAGACAGAAAATATGGCCACCAGTAAGAGCAAAAAGCCTAAGATGTGAGTTACAGATTGGAGACATAAACATCAAACCCGTACAGAAGCTTAAATATCTGAGAAGCCTTTTAACAGAGAATGAAAAATGCGACGCCGAAATCCGAACACGGACTAGCGAAACAACATTTCAAAAAGTAAAGAAAGTGCCGTTCACCTGTTCAAAAGACCGGAAAGAAGCATGAACCGGACGATAGGCGAATCTATCTATTATTGAGGGAGAAAAGTAAATAAATAGTAAAAAAAAAGATTTCAGTGGAAACGTTAGAAGTACAGAATTAACGTAGAACTTAGAAGGAACCGGAATCCCAGTCCTAAACAGGAAACAAGGGACAAACCTCTATTTCTGATCAAAAGACGAAGGAGGTGTGTGAACCGGATGATATGCGAACCTATCTACTCCTACTGAGGAATAAATTAAAAATGAATCAATAATAGAAAAAATTTCAGCACCCAATAAACCAGAATATATAGGTCATTTTTGCATTACCAGACCCAAGTTAGTCCTGAGTATGACGATTAATTACATCCGGCAGCAAGACCGCTGATCAGGAGACTGGATGTTTTGAGGAGTGTGAATCCACCTCTTAATTGCTGTTGTTCCCGGGTCCACCCTGACCCGAGGTGGCACCACCTGTTAGAATCCCAGCTATGGGCAGATACAAACACAAACAAAAACCCTCACATTTTTATAGTAGAAAACAACAACAATACAATTTTAAAGCAGAATGAGAATTTAAATTGTAGTTGAAGCCATAAAATTGTGTTCAATGTATTTCAATTAAATTTCGGCATAAAATGACCCATAAGGATTTGTTGATATGCCGTTAAACAAATCAACCGACCCAAATTGATTACACCTGATGTCGCTAATTTGGCTCTTAAACAAACCCATATATGATTTTGCATTAGTTGTATTGTCGTTCGGGTTAGATTTTTTAGTCATAGGCTAATGATCTTTCTTTCTTAATTGCAGTCTCCTATGTGGTGTTCATTTTTATATATTCCCACTGAGGATGTTATTGGAGTCGAGCATGTGTTCTGATTCTTTCAATCGCCTTATCATACAGTCTTATTTTATATTATTGGGATTTAATTCCATTGCATTGTGACTTTTCCTTCTCCACAAGATCAATCAGATCTGATTTTATCGTCTCCTCGGCATGGCGGCTTTCTGATGTTTCCCGACCCTTACTTTTAAAGGATAGTTAAACTAAACTTTTTTTTTTTTTTATCAACAACCTCTTTGAATCAAAATCAGAATACTTCATAGAGAATTCTCTAGTGCGAGAATTTCGCGCGCGCTGACAAAATGAGAACTGTCTACCACACCACGTAGATTGAATAAAGTGTTAAATTTCAAAACTCCCTAAAGTTTTACAGCTAAGATAGACACCTGAAGAAGGCTATAAGATACAACAGCCGAAACGTTATGACTATAACGAAACTAGTTCACGCAAGTCAGCTTATACAAATGTTTTCTTTCTTCGTGCATTTAAAACGAGGATATGACGGTAAAGTGAAGCTTGGCGCTATAATGTCTTTTCTTTTTATAACATACAATTGACCTATGTTAAAGATGAATAAGAAGCCAAATTAATAAATTTGTGAATTCTTAAAATGTAAATTAAAGTTTTGTTATATACCGTATCTATGAACACTAATGGGTATGTCCCAATCCTCATAAATACGTTGGACACTAAGTGAAGGTAATTAGCTGTATAATTAGTCCACCGCTAGCAGTGGTTTACCTACTTCACGCCGCTGGCGAGTATTGTATTTTGTTGATGTTATAAAGATTACCATTTCATGTCCAACCTCCGTTTTGGTTATTCCTCATTCAGTAACCCTTCCTAGGTTACAAAAAAAATTATTTTAATAAACATGTCTCTTCTTCCTTATTATACTGGAAAACTGCTTCGGCAATAATAAAATTTGACGATGCCAAACCATTTAACAAGTTTGCTTTTGCTATGCCTCTTTCTTTTGAGCAGTCACTTTTTAAACACTGGATATTCCTCTACAATACAAAGAATTGATCGTCAAGATCTTTCGAGAAAATCTGAAGTTTCTCTCATTATGTCATAGATACTTTCGTTGTAATCTTTTGTCTTATTTTAATTATAGGAAACAGAAATAAAAGCTGCGACTGTAATCACAAACATCTTCAAGACAGCAAATGGAACCTATTATAAAATCATTAAATAAATATATTTTTTTATGAAATCTGTAAGAGAGAGAGAGAGAGAGAGAGAGAGAGAGAGAGAGAGAGAGAGAGATGTTACGAAAACCGTAAACTCTAAATGAAAAAGTACTAGTCAAAAATTTCGACGCCGGAATTTAATATGTTACCTAACTTGCTACTTACAAAATCGCATGAATTGTCTCGTCTGCTACTGCAGGAAAAATAAAGCCAAGCAAATTGTTGAAACAAAGAACGCTCCGGAATTAGCAAATGCAGTTTCAGACGGACGAATGAAGTTAAGTGTTTCTACAAGATGTCACGTCGAAAAAGTAAAAAAAAGAAAAAAAAAAAAAGGCTACAAAATAAAAGAGTTCATGTTCCTCTTTATTCTTTTTCTTAAAAAAAAACAACAAAAAAAAAACAAAAAAACAAACAAAACTTATTTACTTTTTCCGAGTTTTGTAAGTACTATCTGATGGGTTAATCTATTGGAGTTTAGACGGTACTGAGAATATGCCTTCGTGAGAAAGGAATGGCGAAGCTGAAAGTGATGTAGAAATGTTTTACAGCGGAGAAAAGCGGAGACTCATTTTAGTTGATGTAATGTAGTAAAAGCAATCGTAGTGATCTGCTTGACAAATCGGATTACGCAGAGAAACGGGCGCGCAAACTCACAAAAATAAATACGCGAAGAATCATAAACATTTACAGGATCTTAACTCAGAATAAGTGCCCACACACAGGTATATATATATATATATATATATATATATATATATATATATATATATATATGTGTGCGACTTAGAAAATGTTAAAGAAGACACTAACTAGTGTTGCGTCGATATTAGTCTACAAGTAAAAGTTTGTATGTGCATGTTACAAACACGCACAGAATCAGAAACAGAAACACACACACAATCATATATGGACATACACAGATACTTACACACACACACACACACACACATAGAAATCAATTGCCAATTTGTAATGTTTATTCATTTAGCAAGATTTTGTGAAGCGGCTATTGTTAAAACATGCAATGTTAATGCTAATGTGTGTGTGTGTGGCGCGCGTGTGGGTGTGTATAGATATATGTCTATATACATATGTATATACATACATATATATATATATATATATATATCTTTATACATATATATGTCTATATACATATATATGTGTGTCTATATACATATATATGTATATATATATAAAAAATATGTATACGTATAAATATATGTATACATATATGTACATATACATATATGTACATATACATATATATATATATATGTACATATACATATATATATATATAGATAGATAGATTTATGTATACACATATATATATACATACATATAAATACTTACATACATATATACATACAGACATACTTGCGTATATATAGAAACACACACATTATATGTATATATATATATACACATATATATAGTGATTTTCTAAGCGTACCTTAAATGTGGCACAAGGCCGAAAGTAAGGGACACCCAGCGAGGATGGAACTCACTACTCAGTAATAATTGTTCTACTGAGACAAGCTAACCATTACACCACCTCATTACACACATTATATATACATATACACGCATTGCATATGTACATACATATACACACACACACACACACACACACACACACATATATATATATATATATATATATATATATATATATAAATTAATTGATTTAAAATATGTTTTTTTTGCTACACAGTTCTAACCATGTTTCAAAAATGGAAGCTAAAAGCCCCGAATTTAATTTTGCAATTAAATTAAAGACATTAGTTCCATTTCATTACAAAATTAAATTCAGGGCTTTTAGCTTCCATTTTTGAAACATGGTTAGAACTGTGTAGCGAAAAAACATATTTTAAATCAATTAATTTATAATATTAATGCTCTGTAAATTAACATCGAGCACTATTTTGTAAAAATAAAATATCTATAAGAACACCGGATTATATATCTTACTGTTCTTTCTTTTATTTATATACATACATATATATATATATATATATATATATATATATATATATATATATATATATATATATATATATATATTCGGGGACACCTGTCTACTAGGGTGACTAACCAATCCTTACTACACACGCCTCCTGAAGCACAATTGTATTTCTTCGACACCCACAGAGCCCACCCGTCGATCGTACTGCAATTATGGTGAGCAGATCCTTTCTGAGAGATAACGTGTTATCTAGCATGATCAACAATCTGAACAAGTCCAGTACTCTTAAACCCTCGTTCACGATGACTTATGACTTCGTGCTAGCACAGCCACCGACGGTCCCTAAGAGTTCAGTCTATACACATAAATATATACATATATTTAGAAAGTTTTAAATTACTGTTTTTAAACTACAAACTTCCCATGATTTCTCTCGAACGGTCATATCTGCTCGAAACGTATCTTAACGTAAACAAATGACATCATATATTATGAAATCGACTAAGCCCGACAATTATTTTAATATATTTTTTGTTTGTACCTTATTTTTATAGATACAAATATTTAAGTAAATGCTGTTTATAATAAGCAGTATGAACAACATTTATCAGCCTGAATTTTCGAGAAATCTCCAAGAATATATGTGTCCTCCTATTGTTTAAGTATTCAAATTTGTGAACACACACACACACACATATATATATATATATATATATAAATAAAAAGAAAGAACAGTAAGATATATAATCCGGTGTTCTTATAGATATTTTTATTTTTACAAAATAGTGCTCAATGTAAATTTACAGAGCATTAATATTATAAATTAATTGATTTAAAATATGGTTTTTCCGCTACACTGTTCTAACCATGTTTCAAAAATGGAAGCTAAAAGCTCAGAATTTAATTTTTGTAATTAAATTAAAGACATTAAATGTCTTTAATTTAATTACAAAATTCTGAGCTTTTAACTTCCATTTTTGAAACATGGTTAGAACTGTGTAGCGGAAAAAAACCATATTTTAAATCAATTATTTTATAATATATATATATATATATATATATATATATATATATATATATATATATACATACAACATGTGATATATATACATATATATATATATATATATATATATATATATATATATATATATATATGTGCTATCTCAATTCATCAGGGTGTAACAGGACTTCTAGACCTACGTTTCAGTTTTTTAGATATATCATCCATGCAACAAAACAATTCTATGCAGTTATCGGTGTCTGTTTGCGTTTGAAGGAAGCACACTATAGCGAAAAGCAACCCCTTGTTCAGATAAAAAAAGTTTCTAATATACCATGGAACGCATGTCCCATCTTGAGTAAAGCTCAGTTTTTGATGATCAACTTTGGGCTTGCTCTTCCTACTGCATCAGCATTGCGCCTTGTTTGAACCTCCACATGACGTAAAAGCACTTCTTCTTTTCTTCACCTCAGTTAAGATCTTTCTCGGTACTCTTCAGTCAAATGAAAGGCGCTCCATAGTCGAAATGGTGATTTAAGCTATCTGAGAATGCTACGCCTGATTTTCGAGTTTACAGACTTTGATTGTGAACAAATTGCTCGGATTGGTCGAGTAGAGGACAGAAAGACTGGTTGTGTATGGATGAACTTCCGCGATCTTTCGAGTGCAATTCTTCTTAAATTAACTATTAAACATTACTCTTCAGAGTAGAGTAACCATCGTTCGTTAACCATTGCTCTTCAGAGTAGAGTAATGGTTAACGAGCTAGTCTGGTTGACCATTACTACTGAGTATCGAGTTAGAGCCTAACTGGGTGCCCTATAATTATTATGATATTTCTCATTTGAAATTGCTTGAAGCTTAGTGACAAGTCAAAATATCTAGCAGAGCGCAAGGATAACTGGGTTCATGCCTTTCAATATCAGAAACTGCTCTTAAACATTTTTTTAAACAAAATTCGAACTCAGACCGCTGGATTTGTATTCAGACACTTATGTGCCATGCGTGATACACGCTTAGGCGATCATGTATCTTCCGAGAGATGACGCGGCAATTTTTTTCCGCAGTAGGTTGCCATTTCTTTCTGCGGTAGACCAGTTGCCATCCAAGGCTATAGAACCCAGTCTGTTTTGCTATTTACCCATAACTGGTGGGGGGGGAGGATTTATACGTCTCCCAAGGGTATCAACACGTAAGTGAGTGTAATGGATTCGACTGGAATTCGAACACAGCTCTCCGATTCCTCAATCCGAGCCGCTAACCATTACTCCTGTGTATTACAGGTTGATAGCCTTTAAGCCATAACCGCATCTACAGTTCACAAATATATGAGTATGAAAGCATGTATACGCTATTTTTCGATAGACACACACATACATACACACATGTGCATTCGAATGCAAACACACATACATTAACGTATGTAAGCACACATATGTACACACATACACATGGGCAAATTTGAACACTTAAGCAAGAAAAAAAAATTTCCTAAATGTTAACAAAGTTTTTTCTAATCAAATTTGTATTCACAGGACAATGCCCCTCCATCGACTTCCTTAGTGAGTGCAGAGAAAATTATCAAAATTAAATAAATAAAAATAAATAAATAAATAGTTTTCTGTAGGCTTCTCGTCTTTTCTCGCAAAAGCTGTAAAATTGTTAGAAAGATTCACCGTTAGTGGTTATCTTTGCCGGCAATTCCGGACTTCGCCATTGGAATCCAATCCAAGTACGAAATCTCCGTTAATGAAATAACACGGGACGCTGTTACTTGACTCACAAATTGATCGTATCGTCACGAACATGACTTAACCATGTACTTTATCGAAAGGTTTACTGCACAGGGGAGATAATTGGACTAATCCGATAAAGCCATTCGAACTTCCTCATTATCGCAGATTTTACAAGACTATGAATATTCGGCAGACAGCTAAGTCGAGATAAATAGGGAGAAACGTTCTACGGTAGCAGTCCTTTAAATATAACTTGGTACATAGTAAAATACGACATGTCCTCAATCATTGTTCACCTTTTTAAGTACGGCGGCCAAATCGTAGAGTTTGCACATTTTCTCGGGCCAAAGAAATAAAACAGTTTTATAAATGATTGAATAAAATTTAAACGAATGAATGAGTACATTTTTTATCTTTTCGGTAACCGCTATGATATTGTTCATAACGAAATAAAAATGTAACCACTACAATGGAATAACAATCTTCCATAGAGAAATTTCATATAATCCTTAAAAACGTCAGACTAATATCCGATATTTTTACGTTTTGTTCGGCTTAGTTATCTCCGTACTGGCTACATACAGAGCTACGGAGCTCAGTCTACCCCATTGTTCTATGTGGCATTGACTCTACAAGAAGGTTCATCCACCCCTGACCAGAAAATCTAAGTGTGTGCACACATCTAGATTTAGACGTTTACTTGCCGATGATCCGACCATGCAGCAGGCAATACTTAGTCACATGATACCAGTGGCACACGTAGAGGCACCGGACATGAGTAAACAGAAATTATCCTGACGACATCAATTCTCAAGTAGGCATCTACGCAGACGATACTACCATTTACTCCTGTCTCAATAGTAAATCCAGCATTGCTGACAAAGTTAATCTGGTTGTTGATCTTGAAAAGGACCTCCAATCTGTGGTTGACTGGGGCAGGAAATGGCTTGTGAATTTTAATGCATTCAAAACGAAATTGCTGTCATTTACTCACCACAGAGAAACGTCCCTGCCTCCTATCAACATGGTTGATTCTCTATTCCACGAGAGTACCTCACTTCACCTTCTTGGTTTCACGTTTTCCACGGAGCTGAGGTGGAACAACTACATTGAATCAATAGCTGCATCTACTGCAAGGAAAGTTGGTTCTCTGTGTCGCACCAGAAGGTTTTTCTCGTCTGAGTCCATCCTTCGCATCTACAAATCTACCATTCGTCCATGCATGGAATACTGTTGCCATATATGGTCTGGTACCTCCGCTGTTCATCTCGAAGTTGTCGACAAAATCCAAAAACGAATATGCAAAAACGGTCCTGACTTGGGCTCTCGACTCCAGTCATTTTTTCTCACCGACGTAATTTGCCTTCGCTTTGTCTTTTCTATAAATATTTTCATAGCATCAGCTCTGACGAGTTTTTTTTACTGGTACCCCGGCAGCATGAATTTAAATGTGTTACTGGGTTGGCATCTCGGTCCCACTCTTTGACTGTCGAAACAGTTAAATGTAACCGTTTCCTCTACTCTAACTGCTTCTTCTCCCGCACTTTCCGACAGTGGAACTCCCTTCTTCTTACTTACTTGCTTCCTTGATAACTACAATCTTCAAAAGTTTAAATGTAATGTCAATCGACATCTTCTGTTGCTTTGATCCCTGTTCTTCTTTTTATCCTCCTCCGTTCTTCTTTTTATCCTTTCATCAACACTCCCCAATACCCAGTCATTTCTCTCACTTACTGTTGTAGAGTAGTTTTCACAGTCACTAAGTCGGCTCTAAATTAGGTTCGACGTACAAAACGTTAGGAACTTTAAATAATAGTTAATGAGGCAGCAATCCAGTTGTGGGGCTCATACTTTAATGTCCGACATCGACTGACTCACACAGCTCACTGAGCTTCACTGGCGACTGCTACTACTACTACTTATCTGTGGGAGAGTCTATTTACAACAGAAATAGGTACGTTCGGGTATAACACTTACTATTGTGACCAAGTAAATGGTTAAGGAAATAACAAAACAAGTGTTACAGATATATCATATATTAAATAATAAGTACAAAAGAAGATTATTACACGACTAGTGAGTGTGTGTCGGTTGATCCAGCGTTCAATCTAATCGACTGTTGATATTTACCAGCCTCCCCATGAGGTTGGATGTGACACAAGATCGAGTTAAATGTGGGGCAACCCGAGCCAGTAGGCTCGATCAAAAATTACCCGTAGACCCCGTATTAAACGAGGTCGGGTAGCTGTTTCCCCAGACGAGACTCTGCCCTTCGACATAGATTCGTCCAGAGATCCTCTCTGCCCGGGGCCAGAGAGTTTGACCAGCACAGCTGGAACAGATCTATTCGACTGTTCCCCCAAAGCCTTCTCACCTACTAGTAGGCGGAAGAGTTCAACATAGACTCTTTAGAGGGGTGAGACTACAACACTTACATTTTCTGTAGTCCCCTGCATACTAGTGGCACTCCTGCCTTGCTTAGGGTGAAATGTTTTTTAAAATAAAATTATAACATTTTTTTTTTTAAATTCTAATTTTTTTTTTTTAAATTAACGTTTAGAATATTTACTGCTTTTCTGTTACATGATCTGGGAATTTGGGGAATTTCCTTTTGCCTTTGACCTTTCTACCAACATTAGGATAAAGCTTGACCAGTACTTAGATGGCTGATAGCTTGGGAATACCAGGTGCTGCAAGTTCTTAATGTGCAGCGGCTGGTGGGATGCACAATGGCTCAGAATTGGTAGTCGGAGGGCCAAGTTTAATTCCAGTCGGGTTTATATTCCAAATGTCCTTGGGAAAGGTATAAATTGGTATGGGTTAAATTCACTTATATCAGCAAATCATCATTAAAAACATATTTTACAATCTAAAAAAATATTTTCTGGCTCTAAAATACCTGCAAAATGTTGATAAACCGTAAAAAACCAAAATCAGCCGAAAAAAGGTATAAATCTACCCCTTTCCCCCAGGTATGGGTTAAATAGTAGGATTTATATCAGCAAATCATCATTATCTCCAAAACATATTTTACAATCTAAAAAAATATTTTCTGGCTCTAAAATACCTGCAAAATGTTGATAAACCGTAAAAAACCAAAATCAGCCGAAAAAAATAAATTATTTAAATGCAAATCATCATTAAAAACATATTTTACCTAAAAAATATTTTCTGGCTCTAAAATACCTGCAAAATGTTGATAAACCGTAAAAAAACAAAATCAGCCGATTTACCTGCATTAACCTAAGCGTCGTGAGTTCGATACTCACTTGTACCATAATTTTGGCCTTCTACCAAAACTAAAGTAAGCTTTGTAAATAATAGCGTCAAAGCCAGTTGCTAATATTTAGTTCGGTGCGTAAATAACGTATCCAAATATAGCAAAAGAAGAACGGACAGTTATTTGTCTATTTTATTTCGTAGTTCTAAAATTGGTTTTTACCGCCCTCCAAGATATTTTGGATCATTCCTACGGCTGTAATCTTTATGTTAATAACTGTTACATTCCTATTTCGAAGTTTCCGAAGTTCCTGAATCGGAATTCTTCTCTCAGTCTATCTCGCTCTCCGTATCTCGGCCGGCCTGTCATTTCTTTTCTTCTTCTTTTTTTTTTTTTGTTCAAGCGCGCGGGAACGTTTAAAGGGTCGACTAAACAAGACTCAACCAGTAATGCATTGACAGAAGGAAGTTCGGAGAGGCAGGCTGTAAGACAACTGCGTCATATGAAGCGAGAGAAAAAAAAGAAAAGAAAAGAAAAGATGATTAAGACATACGAAAAGAAAAGGTCAGATGGATGGGCGGATGCAGTCGTAGAAAAATGTAAGGAAACAATATCTTATGTTACCGACAGCTGAAGACAGGTCGTGTAGAAGAATTTTTGTTTGAAAAGAAAAGGGATAAAAGGGGAAGAAGAAAAAAAAAGAAGAAAGATAGACAAAAGAGTAACCAAGAATATTTGATGATGCAATAGAAAAAAATAAAAAATAAAAATAAAATAAACGAATCACAAACCGTAGGGGAAAAAAAAGCAACAAGAAAAAATGGGTAGGCTTTAAAAAAAAAAAAAAACAATATAAACGGAAAAGGGATGGAAGAAAAAAAAATTCAAGGAAGAAGAAAAATGAAAAAAAAAAAAAAATGAATTGTAATAAGAAAAGCGAAGATGCAAAAATCTGGCGAGATATAATAAAGAGATTTAGGTGGGGGGAGAAAAAAAGTGAGAGAATAAGAATTGTTGAAAAAGTGGCAGAAAAGAGCAGTGAGAACAGAGAAAAAAGAGAAGAAAAAAAAGAAGAGAAGAGTATGAGCGAGAATAATAAAAGCAACAACGCAAATATCAAAGAAAAGCGAAAGGGCAAATGAAAATGGAAGAAAATTTTAAGCCCGATATAAGGGAGTGGTGAAAAGACAAATATGATCGAAATGGAAGGAATAAGAAATACTAATCTAAAAAAAAAAAAAAAGGTGTAGTAAATGCGAGAATCAGAGAAAAAATTTTTAAAAAATGCAAGAACACGTATACGAACAAAAAAAAAAAAAAAAAAAGTAAAAAAAATAATAAAAGAAAGAATACAAATGTCAAAGAAAAGCGAAGACACAAATCACAATGGAGGAAAAAAAAACATTAAGCAGATATAAGAAACGTTTGAAATTGGAAGGAGGAGTAATAAGGGTGGAAGAAAAAGAAAAGGAAAAAGAAAAAAAAAACAAGAAAATTGATGACGTGAGCGGGAAAATACAAAAGAAAATTCAGTAAAAATTTCAAGGAAAGATTTAGAAGCAGGCAGAAGGAAGAGATGTGAAAGGCCCGGATGTAAATGAGTGACGTATGACAGTCTGATAGAATTGACATGTTTGGAGTTATATTTCGATCAGTTTTATTGACAAAAGATCAGCCTAGCCTTTCATGCTGTAAAAGCGATACAAGTTCATTTTCACCATTGCATGAAAATGCCTTCCCTCTCTCTCTCTCTTTTTTTTTTTTTTTTTTTTACGTGTTTCAGTAACATTTAGGATATTTTTGCTTTTATTAAGTCCACAAAGGAAATAACAAAATATATTAAGTAACTTGTAGCTACCATGGTCAGTGTTTCAATTCATTCTCCAGCGAAAAGATATTTTTTTTAACTATTGCAGATGTCATTTGACGTGGGCACGTGACGTAAAACATCAGTTTGTTATACAAATAATTACTGGCGAGTTCGAGCCATACCAGTTGCAGTTTAGGTTGGTTGACTCTTATTACCGGGTACTGAGTTCGTTTTCTTACTGACCGACTTCGACACTGCTTAACTTCGGCGATTGGTGTTCTCTCAGTGCCATTTGAATATAAACCCGTTTCCTTGGATCATGTTCCCAGTAACCTTTTCACGGTTTCCGTCGTTCCGTTGTCTTTCTTCATCACTAACCTCTTGCGTTGTAGTCACTTTATTGTTACAAATTCATGACGGTCGTCTTCGAGTATAGAATCCAGAGGTTAGCAGTGAATATTTCGGAGACAGTAGGAAAGCGTAGTTCAGGTTAACAGTGGATATCGCAGCAAAGTAGCAGAGCGTAGTTCTTCCTTCTGTCATCTTCGCCTGACAAGTTGGCACTAGTCATTCGGGTAGGGTAAACAAAAATGGACGCCTTTATACACGACGGATACAATGTTCTGCGGCTTCTGATTGGTTAACCTTCTATTGGTGGACTATAAAGCAAGTGAAGGCATTTGGACTAACTCACTACTTATATATTCATACATATACACAAAAAACTGTAACATTTATAGCCTTGCTTGGGGTGGAAAAAAAAAATCGTCTTTAGCAGCCAGGATCCAGTGCGATCAAGTTGAGGTGTTCAGCTCGGTAGCAAGGAACAGAAGATCAGTGTTGGAATGATAGTTCCATGAATTTGGTTCTACCACTACGTGAGAGTTATGAAGAATCATACAGATGAAAAACTGCACCCGGCAGCAGAAATTTGGAGGTTTTGAGGAGCGTGGAACCTCATCTGAGTTGTTTTCTTCTCAAGTCCACCCTGACCCGGAGTAGTATTCTAGCACCTTGGGCAAATAGTCAATCCTCAAACAGAAACATAACACAATGCAAGTACAAAAATACATATTTATAGTAAAGATATCAACAGTGCATTTTTATATAGAAAAATGATTAACAATATATGAAGTAAAATGACCAACTATACATATTGTTATGGGACCTACCTTTATGGACTAAATGGACTCGTCCTATTACTATATATACGGGAAGATTATGCCTCTCAAGGGAGCTGCCTACAGTTGGCCTGTTCCAGCTAAACAGTCGAATTCCCTGCCTTCGGGCGGAGTGGAACCCGGACGAGACCCCGCCGAAGGACAGAGTCTCGTTCGGGGAGGTTGACTGCCCCTGAACCAGTTTATGCGGGTTCAAAGAGGGATTATTTTTGGCCGAGCCTACGGGCTCCAGAGAGCCCAGGTTAAACCGGCCTTGTGCCACATGTAACTCTCATGGGGGGGGGGTAACTAAATATCGCTGTCTACAGTTGACCTGTGACAGCTAAACAGTCAAATTCCCTGCCTTCGGGCGGAGAGGAACGCGGACGAGGCCCCGCCGAAGGGCAGAGTCTCGTTCGGGGAGGTTGACTGCCCCTGAACCAGTTTATGCGGGTTCAAAGAGGGATTATTTTTGGCCAAGACTACAGGCTCGGAGATCCCACGTTAAACCCGGCCTTGTGCCATATGTAACTCTCATGGTGGGGGGTAACTAATATCGCTGTCTACAGCTGACGAGTTGACTACTGTACTTTGCCGTCAGTGGGATGTGCAACACTTTTGTATTCGTTCTTTTTGTTTAATAATATGTTTTCACTAAATTGCTGAGTTCGAGTTTTCTTTTGGACCTATTCTGGGTCCACGACACCTATTTATAATAAAATGGCCCACAATACATTTTATTCATAGTTGAAGGCATTCAATTTAAAGTATTGCATTAATATTTTAGCTTACCTTTTAAAAGTTTAATGATAATTCTTCTGCCCCCACTTAATTTAAAAACAATTAAATTAGACCCTTATTTTCCGTACAAACAATTATTTTTTATTTCATGGATAACTTTCGCTGGATTTCGCAATTAATTTCGATTATTCCCAAATTTATTTCCAAGTTATAAAAATTGTTATCGTACAAAAAAATTCGTCGCAAAAAAATCACATAAAAAATCACAGAAAAAATCACAGAAAACAATCACAGTAATGAAAAAAGGAGAACACAAAATTTCAAGATTGCGGGTTCGGATCTGGCCCGGAATATTTTTAATTTACTCATGGACTCGGCTTGATTCCAAAATGGTACGATATGTTGGGCTACGGCCTCTTGGAGTAAAGTTGAAAATGTATGACACAGTGACACCCCAACATTTGCATTTATTAGATAGATTAATATAGAAGCAACAGAATCTTGGGACCGTTTATTCATTTTTATTATAGAAACTCTAAGGAAACAAAGTTCTCAATACCTCTAGAGTATGTCCATTTTCTTTTTCTGGTCCAGAAATAAGTTAAGGTAAGGATAAGAATGATTGAGCACATGTACTTATTTCATGGGGGAAACTGAAAAACACTTCCTAACGCTACGCGTTGGAAAGTGGGAAGAGTGTTTCTTTTTCTACTCCAGGAGTAAGTTAGGATAAGAATGGTTATACTGGTCGCGCTCGTCAGCTTTGCACTGAGTTGGAACGACCAAAGAACACGTTGTACTTACTTCATCCGTCAGCGATTGAGGAAAGGAGACGTTTTCCGTCGGGGACGTCTCTAACTACGTTATGGAGTAAGAGGAAAAAAGAGAATTCAGTGTTCAGTCGATCGGGGAAAAGAGACATTCCCCAGTTGGGAAGATTCCATTCACGTACTGATATATCTTGGAGGAATTGGCGGGGAGAGAAATAGGAAGGAAATGTTTGTATTTTTATAGAAGCTAAACAGCTCCGAAGGCAAGTGAGTGCTAAAATTTCCGGTTCCTTTATTATTAGCATCATAAGAAAATATTTTTCTTTTTCTTTTATTCCTTATTATTATTTTATTACACGACTAGTGAGTGTGTGTCAGTTGACCCAGCGTTCAATCTATTCGACTGTTATATTTACCAGCCTCCTCACGAGGTATGATGTGGCACAAGGCCGAGTTTAATGTGGGGCAATCCGAGCCCGTAGGCTCAGACAAAAATTTCCCCATAGACCTGGTATAAAACGGGGCCGGGTAGCTGTTTTCCAACACGAGATTCTGCCCTTCGACATGGTCTCGTCTGGGGATCCTCTCTGACCGAAGGCAGAGTTTGACCAGCACAGCTGGTACAGATCTGTTCGACTGTTAATATTTAACAGCCCCCCCACCACCACCACGAGGGATGTACATGGCACAAGGCCAAGTTTACAGTGGGTTCTCCGAGCTCGTAGGCTCGGCCAAAAAGATTCCCGTAGAACCAGCATAAACGGGTTCAGGGTCTGTCTACGTCCCCAGACGAAACTTTGTCCTTCGGCAAAGCCTCGTTCGTGTTCCTCTCAGCCGATCAGAGAGTTCGACAGTTACGAACAGTTTGGTCGACTGTTAATATTTAACAGCCCCGCCCCCACGATCGATGTATGTGGCACAAGGCCGAGTTTACCATGGGTTCTCCGAGCCCGTAGGCTCGGCCAAAAAAAATCCCTTAGAAGCCGCATAAACGGGTTGAGGGACTGTTTACCTCCCCGGACAAAACATTGCCCTGCGGTAAAGGCTGGTCCGGGTTCCTCTCTGCTCAAGTTCGACAGATGAACAATCTATGCGACTGTTTCCCCAAGGCCTTCTCTCCTACTAATCTTATAGTAGGCGGAAGAGTCCAACATAGACTCTTTTGAGGGAGGACATCACAACAGATACACCCCAAATATGTGGATGTTATAAAAAAAATGAGCTAAACCTGAGTTACCTTCATCCACACCTAATTGAGTCGAATCAAAGGAATAGTGATCAAATCGTTTTCCCATATTGTTTAAAAGTCTCCGGTGATAGACACATTTGTTGCTTTCGCCTGAACAATTTTATATTTTCCCGTTGTGTTTATATCCATATCACAACAGCTATATTCCTCATGAGTCTGTTGAAATGAATAGTAGTTGTCTTTTCATTTCTGGCCTAGCACACTAACACAAAATGAACCATTTTGCCAGTAGATTCTTCTTTCACTTGTTTTTATGCTTTACTCATATCGATTTCCGCCCCGCCCAACATGTCTGAGACGCTCACAGCATGACAAAGTCGCTTTTATATGCGCCGTTTTTGGACATTGATAATTCCGATCCCCTTGTGTTTCGGCAAAGAATTCAACAAACTCAAGAATATACAATTTTTATTCTTAAAATGGCCCCAAAGCGTCAAAGACAACGTGGGTTAATTAAATTTAAACTTCATGAGTTACGCTATCATCTGTTAATGACAACAACAAGACCCAACGCCTATACCCGTGCCCACAGTGCTTCTGGGTATTTTCTCCTTCTTGCTAGTTACGAGTACAGTTGGATAAGCATATGATGAAGCGTTTTGGGATAACCAAAGATGTCTTCCAAAAGCTAAGCAAAGTATTAAGAAACAGTAAAATTTTGATAGAAACAAAGAAAAAGTGATCTCAGTTCTCCTATATGACAGGGAATACTGGACAATCTCCTCAAAGATACAGAACAAACAAATGTGGTTCTACAGGAGGATACTGAGGATACCATGTGAGCAACGACGAAGTTTTAGAGAAGATGGAAACAAAAAGAAACTTATACTTAACACCAGGAAGAAACAATTGAAATTCCTAGGGCACATAATGAGGAAAGAGGGCTTCGAAAATCTGATACTCACAGGACACATTGAAGGCCGATGGACAGAGGAAAACAACAGAGAAGTCAATGATCTTGAAGAAATGGATGGCGGAACAAGTTTTAGGAGACATAACAGAAATACAAAATTTATTAAGAGCTACGAAAGATAGAAAATTGTGGAGAGACATGATCGCCTACGTCCTGAAGGGACACGACAGATAGAGAGAGAATGTTAATGTCAACTAGTAGAAATTGTTCATTTTAGCGGTTCTTGCTTAATAAAAAAAACAACTAATTTGCTTCTTCCGCTACTAAAAATCAATTTTAAAAATAACTTCTTCGTTATTTATTTTCAGTCTGGTGTTTTTTTTCATTTTTATAAATTTTAAATTCCACCACATGGTTATTGAAATGTGAATGTGCGTGTAGCGTAACGGATAATCGGTGGTGAACGCGGAAAGCGGAACTGTGTTCAAATTCAGGCCTCACTCGTTTCGTTCAATTTCGTACTAATCCCCTAGGGAATGGGACGAACACACTTCCTTTCACTACTCCACTGGTTAACTACCGAAAAGATGTTGATCAAAAAAGCAATTTACATAATACCAGGAGTAATCAATAAATCATAGGCATCACTGAACATCTAAAAATATAAAGGGTATGGAGTAATAATACTATTTCATTGGCTTCCATTTTGGTTGTGAAGTCTTTATCTCTGTTTTAATTAATCTCTGTACATTGTTTCAAGACTCTTGCTACATTGCATCTTACCAGAGCCAATACGTCCTTTCTTTCTATGTATCGTGTCCTTTCAGGGCGTAGACGATCATGGCTCTCCACCACCCTCTATTCCTTACAGCTCTCAACAAGTTCCTTTCCTAAACCACCTCTCCCAGACCACGTTCTGTCATCCACTTGCTTAAGGCTGCTAGTTATGTCACGCGCTGTTTTCTCTTGTCTCTCTTTCCCTCTATTCGAGTGGACGCTTGAGAATACCAAGTGTTGTAAACTTGGATGTGCGGGTGGTGTAATAGACAATGGTTCGAAATTGTTAATCAGAAAGCCGAGTTCCAATTTCAGTTGGCTCCTTTATATTCACTTACGTACAAATACCCTTGGGAAAGGCAAAAAAAATCCACCTCTTTTCCACTCAGCTGTGGGTTACTTAGTAATGTATACATTATTTCTTTTTATGTGTCGTGTCCTTTCAGGGCGAAGGCGATCATGGCTCTCCACTTCCTTCTATCCTTTGTAGCTCTCAATAAGTTTAGTGTCTCTGCCACCTCCCCCAGACCACGTTCTGTCACCCACTTGCTTAAGTCCGCCAGGTATGTCATGCGATACTTTCCCTTGTCTCACTTTACTTCTATTCGACCTATGAGTATCAGATTTTTCAGGCCCTCCTTCCTCATTTTGTTTCCCAGGAACTTCAGCTGCCTCTTCCTGATGTTAAGTATAAGCCTCCTCTTTGTTTGCATCCTCTCCAAATTATTGTTTCCACATTATTAATTTACTTAAGTATTAATTTGCTCGCTAGCTATGGGTGGAGAAGAGGTGGATTTTTTGCCTTTCCCAAGGGCATTTGTACGTAAGTGAATATAAAGGAGCCAATTGTTTTAATTTTTATAACTGCTTTTTCTTTCTAATGGTAATGAATTTAATCCACCCGATTTCACTATTTTAAGTTTTCTATTGTGAAGTTTGTTGAATATAAGGTGGCCATTGAACGAATGTCAGGACACAGTCGTGGAGTGATTCCTTTCGATGTAAACGGTCAGACTATCACCTCCCCCTCCCTCGGTCTTGGGTTTAAACATAGGGGAGTTGTCGTAGAATTTACTCTTTGCTAAGTCTCGACTATGAACTACGTGCTTTTTCAGTTCAGTCCCTGTCTCTAAATAGCCTGCACGTTTCTAAATTTCCTTCTTGTATACCTTTTTGGTTTTCCAACATTTTTTTTAACAGTTTTCCAAATTGAAGTGAAGCGAATTTAATGCCCCCCCCGTTAGTATTTTAGTAAGGGGCAACGGGACTTATACGATGTTAAAACTTAAAACCTAATTACAAAAAAAAAAAAACATTTTTTCTCAGCTTTTCGGTAAGTATTCCAGTTGAAATGTAGATGACTAAACCGACTACTCCACTCCGAGTTTCGAATGAGGCGTCTCGTTAACAAGCCAGTAGGGTGGAAAACAAGACCTAACAAAGGGAGACAGAACTCTCTGAGTCAACGGCAAGCTAACTAGAGGTGGTTTCTTCATAAACCAACCTGGAGAAGGCAACTGGAAATCACTCAACTATCAATCACAAGACAAATCATGGATAACAACTCAGAGCCATTGAATACTAACTCCGAACCTTCGATCGGGGGGCGGGGAGATGATTAGGTTCCTAGGGCTAGTACTTCGCTATCTTATGAACATTTGATTTTTTTTCTATGATCTATTATGATATGTCTCTAGTTTGTATTTAAATATATTGTATTTATTTTCAGTTTTTCTAGTTGAATTGTCCATTTATATTGCATATTGTTCCTAATTATTGTTATATACCATACCTATGAACACTAATGAGTATGTCCTAATCCTCAGAAATATGTTGGGCACTATTGTAAGTTGGGGTAATATGCTGTCTACATAGTCCACCACTTGCAGTGGTTTACCTATATCACGCCGCTGGCGAGTATTGTATTTTGTTGATGTTATGAAGATTACCATTTCATTTCCAGCCTCCGTTTTGGTTATTCCTCATTCAGTAACCTTTCCTAGGTTACATCTTGGAGATGAGGATGAGATATTGGGAAGTTAGAACTATTGTCAAAAGAATCGGTAGGATGATATATTTAGTCAAAGGACCAAAAATGATGCACAAAAGGCACTTGAATCAAACAAAAAGTAGGCATATACTATTGTAAGTGGGAGTAATATGGTGTCTAAGTAGTTCACCGCTAGCAGTGGTTTACCTACATCACGCCGCTGGCGAGTATTGTATTTTGTTGATGTTATAAAGATTACCAGTTTCATTTCCAACCTCCGTTTTCGTTATTCCTCGTTCAGTAACCTTTTCTAGGTTACAGCAATTATACATAATTAAGTTACAACAAAATTTGTATTTTTATATGAATTGAATACTATTTTTATGAAAATTGAGAGAGTGGGGGACCCGTATCATAGATTTGGGGTGGGGTATCATAGATTTGGTGTGGGGGCTCTATCATAGATTGGTGTTCGGTACGCGATCATTGCATCGGTCCTGCATGTTACTATTAGAACTTTCTAACAACTGTCTTCCTTTTTTATGCCATGGGTTCACGAGTTAATAATTAACCCTAATTTGTCAGTGAATTAGTAAATGTATATGCCACAGATTACATGGCTTGGTGTTGAATCCAAATAAAATGCAAGGTATTTAAAGCTAGGCAAGCAACTTCGGAGTATTAACGTAATATGATCTTCCTTCTTTCAGATTTGGCCTTGCGCCAGCCTAAGTCAAACTTAGTAAGTACCGATGATAGGTAATCGATCACCATCGATGTTAATGACATTTTCATACCAGCCTCTTGGAGCGAGCGAACTCGATCTCCCTATGTATATTTTTAATACGCAGGCATTGAAATTAAATGTCTGCACTTAATTACACATCCTCGCAAGAAGATCGAACGTTCAAAGAAAGGTTCGAAACCAAATATCATCAATCTGAAGGACGTTAATTTGACTGCGCCCAGAAGTGAATAAACAGTTATTTTACGTATGAACAATTTAGTCTTGTATTCTCATATCAGACGTTACTGAAATAACACTATGCATATTTTGAGAAATAAATCGGTTAATGCTCTGGTCGATAACCTTCGTCCAAGGTTAGTTTTCAAACTCGATCGACAGATTATTTCCCCACACCCCCCACCGCCAAATTTGCTGTTCCAATAAAGCAGAAAACGGATGTTTGTATCATCACTGCAACCTTGAATACCCCCGAAAGTAGTTAAGCATCTCATCTCCCAAGATCTGCTCTCTGACAAGGAATATGGTTTCCGCTTTGCCCAATCTACCGCTGATGTGCTTATGGCCATACCTGAATATGTATACCAAGCTCTTGATAATAACGGCAAAGCTCGAGCTGTTGCTCTAGAGATATCGAAGGCGTTTAACAGAGTTTGGCATGCTTGCCTTTTACGTAAGCTTCAGGGATACGGTATTACAGGACGATTATTTGATTTAATCTAATCATTCCTGTCTAATCGGGAAATGAAGGTCGTCCTGAAAGGATTCTCTTCCAGTTCCTTTCATACGAAAGTTGATGTTCCCCAAGGCTCTATCCTTGGCCCTACATTGTTTGTCATCTTCATCAATGAACTTCATGACGTCATCAGTTCTCAGGTCGGCATCTACGCAGACGACACTACCATTTACTTCTGTCTCAATAGTAAATCCGGCATTGCCGACAAAGTTAACCTGGCCATTGGTTTCGAAAACGAACTCCAATCTGTAGTTGACGAGAGCAGGAAATGGCTTGTGAATTTTAATGCATCCAAAACGAAACTGCTGTCATTTACTCAATATGGAAAAACGTCCCTGCCTCCTTATCAGCATGGTTGATGCTCATCATTACGAGAGTGCCTCACTGCGCCTTCTTGGTTCTCCATTGATCTGAGGTGGAATAACTACATTGAATCAATTGCTGCATCTACCGCAAGAAAAGTTGGTTCTCTGTCGTTCCGGTCTTTAAAAAAACCCTGGAGATCCTTCTGACCCATCTAACTACCGTCCCATCAGTCTCCTACCACTCTTCGGTAAAGTCATCGAGGCTTTAATCAATGCTGAAGTAGTTAAGCATCTCACCTCCTACGATCTGCTCTCTGACAAACAATATGGTTTCCGCTTTAACTGGTCTACCGCTGATGTGCATATGGCCATACCTGAATATGTATACCAAGCTCTTGATAATAACGGCAAAGCTCGAGCTGTTGCTCTAGAGATATCGAAGGCGTTTAACAGGGTTTGGCATGCTGGCCTTTTACGTAAGCTTCAGGGATACGGTATTACAGGACGATTATTTGATTTAATCTAATCATTCCTGTCTAATCGGGAAGGTCGTCCTGAAAGGATTCTCTTCCAGTTCCTTTCATGTCCTGAACGAGTTCTCTTCCAGTTTGTCATTTCATCAATGAACTTCATGACGTCATCAGTTCTCACGATTTACGCAGGACACTACCATTTACATCATTGCCGATTATTGGTTTCGAAAACGAACCCAATCTGTAGGATACGAGAGCAGGAAATGGCTTTGAATTTTATCCCAAAACGAAACTGCTGTCATTTACTCAATATGGAAAAACGTCCCTGCCTCCTTATCAGCATGGTTGATGCTCATCATTACGAGAGTGCCTCATGCGCCTTGGTTCTCCATTGATCTGAGGTGGAATAACTACCTTCAATTGTCATCTACCGCAAGAAAAGTTGGTTCTCTGTCGTTCCGGTCTTTAAAAAACCCTGGAGATCCTTCTGACCCATCTAACTACTCCCATCAAAACTACCACCTTCGGTATTTTTAATCAATGCTGAAGTGTAACATCTTGATCTTTCTTCAAACAATATGTTTCCCTTTATTCTACCGCTGATGTGCAATCTGTCCTGAATATGTATACCAAGTCTTTGATAATAACAAGAGCTTTTATCGAAGTTTAACCCTTTGGCCTTTACTCATTACAGGACGATTATTTGATTTAATCCATTCCTGTCTAATCGAAATTTGTCCTGAACGAGTTCTCTTCCAGTTCCTTTCATACGAATTCTGGACGATTTGATCCTGATGTTGATTAGCATGTTTACCGAGGATTTTTTTATCCGTTCCCTTCAGTTGTTTCCTGTTTTTTAATATTTCTCCCAAAACTACCACCAAAACCTTGTTGTTTGCTTTCTTCTGTCCCTATTCCCTCAATCTGTCCCATGATATCCAAGTTTTCCAAGCCCCCTTTCCTCGTTACATTTTTCTGTCATCCTGAACCAAGCATTTTTTTTTGTTTGTTGTTTCCATTTTCTCCAAAAACCTTCAAGTCTCAGCATCTTTCTTCATCTTTCTGTTGAGATTTTGAGGAGATCCAACATTCGCTGCCATAGAGGTGGACGGATATCAAATAATAGTTCAGTAGTCTTTTCTTTGTTTCGAACGAAATTTTCTTGTCTCTTAATACTCTGCTTAGTTTTTGGAATAGATCTTTGGCCATCCCAATACGTCTTCGGATCTCACTGTCGCACTTTCCGTCCTCTGTTAGAACACTTCCTAGATATTTAAATATCTGTACTTGTTTGATTTTAGAATTTCCGAATTGCCATTTGCATTTTGGTCTCTTTCTCTGATGATAACAATGCATTCTGCCATCTTGTAGTTTATACTTATTTCTTTTGCCTCGTTTTCATTCGCTAACTTCTGTAGCAGCTAAATTTCATAAATAAGTAACTAAACCTACTTAGTTAATGAGCTAGTCGCGTATATACCACTGTTGACGCAGATTGGTGCATGTTCGAGCACGGATAAAAAAAAAGTACTGTTTAAAATAAACGTGTCATCTATTCAAATACGGGTATCCACGGAAAATAACGTTAGGAGTAGAGAGAAAAAAAAAGAAGGAAAAAGAAGAGGGAGAGAGTATAAGGAGATAAGAAAATGATGAAATGGAAAATAACCACGAGATTCTAAACATACACACACGAATACGCGTACACACACATGTACACGCGTACACACACACACACATGAACATGCGCACACACAAACACGTACACGTGTACACACACATGTACACGCGTACACAAACATACACATACAGAAGAAAAAATCAACTTAAAACAAATAAAAAGCACATAAATTATTTTTAAAACAATATATAAAAAAGAAAATAGGAAAATCCACAGTTAATTGCTGAAATCTATTGACGATTGAACTGAGCGATTGCAAAAAAATTCGTCTACGAAAGTCTGAATTTGTATTAATGCCATATATATATATATATATATATATATATGTGTGTGTGTGTGTGTGTGTGTGTGTGTGTGTGTGTGTATGTATATATATATGTATATATATATATATATATATATATATATATACATATATATATATTAAAAAAGTTTTTGGTTATAATGTGGAATTTTTAAAAATACATATGGTCTACTATACACGAAAGACAATGGTTAAACATTGGAATAACATAAGGAAAAATTAATTCCTTTAAAGAATTTGCGGAAATAACTACTCTTCGTCTGATGAAGGTTGAATGACCTGAAACCCGTGTAGCAGAAATATGGAAAATGAAGTATAATATATATTTTAAAAAAATCCACATTATAACCATTTCGGCTTCTCTTTAAAATATACACTTTTCTCTCGTTGGAACAACGATAATCTCTCCTTTATATATATATATATATATATATATATATATATATATATATATATATATAGAATAATTAATAAAATACATAGTAATAAATTTATTTCGATGAATATAAGAATATTCATCTCTATCTATCTATCTATCTATCTATATATATATATATATCATATATATATATATATATATATATATATATATATATATATATATATATAAGAATAATTAATAAAAATCCATAGTAATAAATTTATTTCGATGAATATAAGAATATTCATCTCTATCTATCTATCTATCTATCTATATATCTATCTATATATATATTCTCATATATATATATATTCTCATATATATATATATATATTCTCATATATATTCTCATATATATATATATATATATATATATATATATATATATATATATATATATATATATATATATATATATATATATATATATATATGAGAATAATTAATAAAAATCCATAGTAATAAATTTATTTCGATGAATATAAGAATATTCATCTCCATCAGACCGACTACATTTTATGAAATGGAATCAAAATATTCCAGACAGGCAGATATACAAAGAGATAGATAGATAGATAGATAGATAGATAGATAGATAGATAGATAAAATAAAAATTGAAAATACAAAATAAAATAGCATGGCATAGAAAAGTTTTGTTGGTGTAAATGCAATGTTCATAATGTAAGCCCCCCCCCCGGCTTACATTATGTATTGAGAACAGAAAAAAAAAGAGTTAATATTAACGGACATGGGAAGGTAAAGAGACAGCAAGGTTAAATTTAAAACAGAGCTACAACAATGTGTCAAATAAAGTTCACAGAGGAAGGGGTTAAAATGGTATCTATTTAAACAGCATCTTCATCATATAAACATCGACTTCATAATACTAATGCTATAATAATAATAATAATAATAATAAGAAGAAGAAGAAGAAGAAGAAGATTAATAAATATCAATAAAAATAAATAATGAGAAATAATAACAACACACACCATATATATATATATATATATATATATATATATATATATATATATATACTAAATTAAAATGGTAATCCGTATGCAATTTCCAAGAGGGTAAAGATCCAAGGTAAGTTCTATTTCCGAGACAGAACAAAATTATTAATTAATTGAAGGCTATTTTATAGCTTTCATGAAATAAAGATTATTACCTATGGTATTTTAAGTGTTTGATATTAATTATATATATATATATATATATATATATATATATATATATATATATATATATATATATATATATATAATATGTGTGTGTGTGTGTGTGTGGGTGAGGGGGAATATAAATGAAATCGTCGTCCATAATTATATACCTCCTTATAAGCTTATAAGCCCTCGTATGCATAATTATATTTATAATTCTATCATCTTATTATAATTATATATAGTTATAATTATACCCAGGCCATCTTCAGCTTCTTCCACGTGCTACGTCCCTTCAGGTCATAGGCGATCATACTTCTCCACAACTTCCTATCACTTGTGACCGTTAGCATATTTTTCTCCCTATGCTAAGGACACCCATGTTCCGCCATCCATTCGCACAAGCACGTCAGGTAAGTGACTCGCTGACTTCCCCTATACCTACTGCCTTCGATATTCCTCGTGAGGGTTAAGTTTAGGAAGCCCCCATTCCTTATTGTGTGTCCAAGGAATTTCAGCTGTCTTTTCCTGATTCTTCTACTCCAATAGCTTCATGTCTCGCACCTCTCGCCTGTGGAACTCCCTTCCCTATTCCAGTTTTTCTCTGACAGCTATAATCTCCACTATTCAAATATAATGTCAATCGACATCTCCAGTTGCCTTGATCTATCCACTACCTTTCTCCTCATCCTTTCTTCTATCACTCATATCTGATTTTGCTCCAAATTTTCTGTAACCCCTTGCGTCCTAGTGGCTTCCCGCCTTACTTGGGGTGAAACGCTTAAAAAAAAAGAAAAAAAAAAGAAGAAAAAAGTATTCTTTCCGATGACATTTTCTTTAAGATTTCCTTGTTACTTACTCGTTCTGTCCATGGAATTCTCAGTATCCTTCTGTAGAACGACATTTCTGCTACCTCCCGTTTTCTCCTCATCCGTGGGGAAATTGTCCGGCATTCACTGCCATATAAGAGGATGGATATAACGTAGCAATCCAGCACACTTTTCTCTTGTTTCAAACGACTTTGTCCAATGCGTGTTTGGCTTTCGGTGTCGCGTTTTCCATTCTCTGTTCAAACACTTCCCAGATATTTAAACTTCTGCACCTACTTGCTTTTGACATCTACAGTTTTAACTCGCATCTTGGGCTCCACCAACATATATATATATATATATATATATATATATATATATATATATTATATATATAGTTTAAAACTTAGGTAATCCGTATGGGTAGACCTGAGGAGGATGATATCAGAGAGCTCAATGTAAAATTCAGAGCAGATATGTTTGAATAAAAGACAGACCACGTTAAGATTCCATGTAATAAGCTATTTCACCATAACCCTTTAACAAGTTCTGGATCATCAGACTTTTACTTCCAAAAGCTGAAATGAAAATCTCATTTTAAGCTTTTTGGAAGTAAAGACTGATGATCCAGAACTCTGTTAAAGGGGTTATTGAAATAGCTTATTACATGGAATCTTAACGTGGTCTGTCTTTTATTCAAACATATATATATATATATATATATATATATATATATATATATATATATATATATATATATATATAATGCTCAGTAAGAACATTATTTAACTCTGGTGAAGTATTTAAAAAAAAACCAAAAAAAAAAACCGAATCCTGTTACAATTTTTCCCAGTTCTCACAAAAACGTCTCTAAAAGCATCTCTGCATCCTTTTGGGTGACAAATTATTTCCCCCTTCAATCGGTTCCTTACAGACAAAACATCGCAAGCCTCTTGCTGCTCTATTGGTATTTTCATTGAATTGTGCTCAGACGAACTACATTTTAACCTTCACAGCTAAGATCTTCCATGCCACGCCCATTGTCGCGAACCACCGTCATTCCCTTCGTATTCCATTGGTGAGATGTAAATTCTACTCGAGTAGCTTCTCCCCACGAATCGCTTTTATGTGGAACAGTCTCCCAAGAGGGTTTTTTTTTCCCCGATTATTAAAGTGTTAACCTGTTCAAGTCTAGGGTTAACCGTTATCTTCCTGACATATCCGCATAAACTGTGCCTCTTACTCTGTAAAACTCTACTTCGAGTGGCTTCCGGGCCTTGTACAGGGGGGGGGACATCACTGTAAAAAAGAAACAAATACCCAACATTTTTCTGATATGCAGAAGTATTTACATCATATTATCCCATCCTTATCTGTGGCAATTAATCGATAACTGTTGATATTAATAAACCCTTCAATACAACCATGAAGACATAAAGAATTCTATCTCCCTCTTTGGCATATTTGGGAAGGATGCTAGAATAATCCAGAACCTATACTGGCAGCAAAAACTGCCTGTATACGGATAGAAAATAAATTCAGTAAATATATAAACATAGAAAGGGGCATATGACAAGGGTGTGTCTTCTCACCGGAGTTATTCAACTTTTACGGGTGTAACAGCAAAATTGTCCAAATCGTGTAACAGCCTAATTATCCATCCCACAAAATGTTTAATATCTAAAAAAAAAAACCAAAAAAAAAAAAACACTAAAGTGAGTTTCTTTTTTCCAGGCTTTCAGATAAGACGTTTTGCCATTTGTCGTAAGAATCACTGAAAATCCCTTTGAGTTATTCCGCTAGGAAGGGAACACGTTAAAATAGTTTTATGTCAGTCCACTGTCTTCCCACTGGTGAGAGGAAAAAGATCATTCAGGCCTTCAGTAATGGTACCAGCATTCATATTCTGTCTCCTATCTTCAAATTCCATTCAAGAACTGTTGTGGTAGGATCCACCTAATTTGCATAGTGGAGTACCAACCATATTTATATGGTTGGTACTCCACTATGCAAATTACTATTTATATGGTTGGTACCGGGAAGAGAGTGAGAGGAATCAAGAGATTCAACCAGAGACTCTGCCCGACTGCGACTCAGTCAACACATTCTCCAGGAACGGGTTGCCAGGAATATACAAAAGACTATATGTAAATATTGTGTACACTTTCTTGTTTCAATAAATTTTGTTCTAAGTACTTTTTGTGTTGCATTATTATTCCATGCATTAGTCAAGTTTCAACAAGAACCATCCAGAGAATGGTGAATAAGTTTTAAAAAAGAGGGAACAGTAGACTGGAAAACTGGATCAGGAGGTCACAAAACGAAGAGGGATTATCATTTCAACTTAGAAACTCTTAACATTTTTTTCAAACAAATAGAAAAAAAGGAAGTGATGTTTCACGAGCGACCTGCTTACAAACAAAATTGATCATAACCATTTTTGGTTCTCACAAGTCGAGGTGCAACGAAATGCACCGAAACAAAGCTGTATATTTGTAGTGAGTAAATTGTTTTTGTCTATATGAAAAAATATAATAAATAATATATTTTTAATATATAGATACCGAAAGTAAATGTCTATAATTAAATACACCTCCTTGAAGAGGGGATCGAACGCTGTTCTTCCACGTGACAATTGACCATTTTTTTTAAGCGTGATGCTATTGAGAACTTGGCTATATTATCTCTTTAATTATTAAAAGAGTTTCTATTTGGTGTCTGTTATGTTGCGATCTCGTCAAGATTCTAGCCATTTTTGCCTTCGATGGCATCAAAATTCCCCGAGGTAAAAAAAAAAAAAAAAAAAGATTATCAGAAACAAATACAAGAATTCTTATCGCAATATATTATCAGCAATAAAATGTCTTGAAGCCATTTTCTCCGCCCTTTTCTGAAAGGAAGACATTCTGAGAATCTGCAGGTGTTTACAAAATATCGATTCAGCAGAGAATCCAGTCAACATGTTTTTTTTTTAACAATGATGCTCACCTTGTACAAGGCCCAAGAGCCACAGAAGGTAGAGGGTTACAGAGTAAGAAGCAGGGTTTATGGGGATATGTGGGGAGGATGACAGTTAAAGCTAGACTTGAACAGGTTAGGAGTGTAGTGATCGGGAAGTATCCTCTTGGGAGTCGGTTTCACAAAGCAGCGGTTCGTGGGAAGAATCTGCTTGTGTGGAACTTACATCTCACCAGTGGAATACGAATGGAATGAGGGTGGTTCGCTACAATATGAGTGGTATGGCGAGTCTTAGCCGCGAAGGTTAGAACTGGTGGGACTAAGGGATGTAATTCGTTTGAACCCTTTCATGGAAATAGCGATAGAGTAGCGAGAGGCTTGCGACATTTGATCTGTGGGGAAAGTGGTTGTAGGGTGGAAAATAATTCAACACCCACAAGGACGCAGCAGCTACGTTTTTCTGGTAAAATAGAGATTTCTTTTTTTTTCTTTTTCTTTCAGCATTGTCATGGGGTTGGAATAATTCAACACCCACAAGGACGCAGCAGCTACGTTTTTCTGGTAAAATAGAGATTTCTTTTCTTTTTCTTTCAGTATTGTCATGGGGTTTGAATCAGGTGATTGTTTAACAGGTTGGTACAACAGGGATTAGGCAAAATAGGAAAAAGGGATTACAAAAAGACAAACGTTACTAAGAGCTATACAGGACAGGAAGTCGTGGAGAGACATGTTCTCCCACGTCCTGAAGGGACATGGCACATAGAATAAGATTGTTTAAAGCATAAAAACAGAATCATTTTATCGCTACTTCGCGAATGTTATGCACAGTATTAGTACACATAACCGTTTCTATAAAGAAAACATTCGACATTCACAGGCCAAACATTTAGCATTACTATCGATTGACATTTATAAAATCTTCTTAAAACAGTGTTTTAAGTAATTAAATTTTCCAAGTACCCTGTTACAATTCGTTCTAGTAATGATTAGAGTTTCCTTCCAAATCTTTTGTTTAAGGTAGTGTGGAACGTCATAAATATCATTATTTTCGCTTCCAGTTACAACGTGCGAGCCATTTTTGTCGTTGCTACTGTTGGAAGTCTTCAAGTGATGATTTATTTATCATTTGGTACAGATTTTGCAATTTTATAGCACTAGTCTTTAGGGCTTGTTATGGTTTATCTTCTTTAAAGCGTAAGGGATTCATTTAGCTTGAAGCCATTTTTAATAAGAACAATAACGCCGCTAAGAAGCAAGGCCTTACTGAGTGTGAAAAAAATAAGGAAAAAGAAAAAACTTTATCAAGGAGAGAAACAAGAATAATTAAAATAAAAGAAGAGGAATAAAAAAAAAGACAGAAGATAACGATTGACGTTGCATTTAAGTTTTTGAAGATGGATGGAAAGCAAGAAGCCGGGAGAGAGTTCCACAAGCGAGAAGCACGAAAAAAGAAACAGTTACATCAAGCCAATTCAACTGTAAAATGACAAAACCTTGCTGCCAATCTAGTACCATGTTTAAATTCATGAACTCTAGATACGAAAGAAGAAAGTGATATTTATTCTGTTTTCTACAGAAATGTGGCACAAGGCCAAAAAGGGGATTGGGGAAAGGACGGTCTTCTTCTGTCTTAACTATAACTTAGCTAGCCACAAACACTGACCCAATCGTACGAAACAATATTCCTTACACCAAAGAAACACACTCATACGTACCTTTCTTACTACAACCACCATAATACCTCTTTGTCTCTATGAAAATACTAACTAGTCCTCATATTTACAATTCATTGTCTGGGGGGGGGGATAAAACAACAATTCTAAAAATTAGCCCCAATGAGTATTTACAATATGAATACAAAAACTATTTACAAGAAACATTCATTCATCCCAAGCACTCACACTGACATGCACTCATTCAGACACAACAACAAATACGAAAAAAGCACTCACGCGAAAACGAAAGGCGCCCCGCATCCACCAGCGAACTGACATCACTGACCACCTAACGAGGGAGGGGATCGGGAATTAAACTTAAAGAAAAAAATAGGGACAGAAATAAAAGGGGCCAATGAGCATATATACCCTAGCTAAGTTAATTTGAAAAAGGAAACTAAAAAGAGGAAAGTTCACCAGAACAATTACCATGAAAGTATTTATAGAAAAGCACAGGGAAGCTACATTATAATAGTGTGAAAGTGGCTGACGCAGAGACGCCAAGTCAGGACCAATAACATTGCAGATTCTTCTTTGAATTTTATCAAATATCTCTGAATATATAGCAAAACCATCAGACCAGATGTGGCAGCAGAAATAATTCATGTATTTTAGTGAACTGGGATGTAATATTAATACTCCTATATAGCAGTAAATGCTGAACTATCTCCTCACAGATGAAGAAAAGACCTGAAGTAACAGAAATCTGGTTCTATAGAAAAATGCTGAGAATACCATAGACTGAACATGTGAGCAACGAGAGAGAATTTTTTAAGAAAATTGAAAAAAAAAAGGACACATATTAATATCAAAAAGAGACAGTTGAAATTTCTAGGACACATAATGAGAAAAGAGGGCATGGAAAATTTGATACTCACAGGGCGTATTGAAGGCAAGAGGGACAGCGAGAAACAACGCATAACCTACCCAACAAGCGTGTGTAAATGGATGAAAGAACAGGGTTTAGGAGAGATATTAAAAAGACAAAATTTACTAAGAAATAAAAATCAGAAAATTGTGGAGAGCCATAAACGCCAACATCATGAAAGGAGAGGGCACAGAGAAAAAGAAAATTATATTGTATTATAGATTTTCCTTGTAATATTAATGTAGTATTTACTAATATAACATTTACTTTGAACATAAAAAAATGCCATACGCCTCTCTCGAAAACGCGTCAGCCCAATTCCAGATACAAATGGCGAAACTTTCTATTTCGTCACGAACAGGAGAATTTGTCTGGGTTGCAGACAAAAAAAAATCCTTTCTTTTTTTTTCTTTTAGCACTTGTTATCTACCTGCAACGAATTAGAACTATGTTCTTTTTATACATTTTATTTTATATCCATTATATTATACATAAATGTACTACATTATATGTTATTTTATGGTATATTTTATATTATATACAGGGTGGGTGGCAAGAAACTCCCTATCGAAAATTAAATATAACTTGTCAATATCACCACATTTGCATTAAATAAAATATATTATGATCCCTGACGTGGTAGAATTTAATTGGTAATTTCTGTTTTTATTTCAGTGACAAGTGTAGCCTAGAATGACTGACACTACATAAGAAGATTTATTTGATCCCCCCACCACCACCACTGAATCAGGTTGTGACACAAGGTCATTTTTTAACGTGGGAACCCGAGCGTTTTCACTCGAGCCGCTGGTCCAAGCCGGTCTTAGCTGGTTATATCTTGTCCAAGCTGGTCATAGCTGGTCTAAGCTAGTCATAGTTGGTCTTGGTTTGTCATAGTTGGTCCAAGCTGGTCAAAGCCAGTCCAAGCTAGTCAGAGCCGTGATACCACCAGTACAGGGACAGATCCCTGTGTCAGGTAGTGTGAACAGCTAGCATCCTGTTACGAAGTGTGGCAGTCCGTGGTACAAGTGCAGATATGGTGGTGGAGGACATGACTGAAAGCATCGTAAATTGTTATTCAACCCTGATGAGTACGGGATCTGTGGTAGTTATTAGTTTATTTTATTCTTCCCCTTGCAGGCCCTGTGTTTTGTTAAAACTTGGGCGATAATGACTATCTACGACTTCCGGTTTTTAAGTAATTTTTTAGCACTTGCCATTCCTCTTTGTCCTTTTTTCTGTCACCCATTCACACAAATTCGATAAGTAGGTTACTCAATATTCTCTTACTGCTTTTGTTGAAAATCCTGCAGGTGTTAAGTGAGCTGCGTACTTTTGTTTCATTACGTGTCCTAGAAATATCAATTGTTTCTTTATGATTGTAAGTTCATTTTCTTTTTTTTATGTTTACCGATTAAGTTGAAAAAAGTTAAATTTAATCATAACGAACTATTGCGTCTTTTTTAGTTGATATTCGAACATGGTTTTCAACTTTGCTTTCTTTTTTTCTCTCATAAACCACATCAGTTGAGTAATTTCAACAACAGCAATAACTAAAATCTTTAGCACATGTAACCCGAAAAGAAAATAATGACGTAATCAAGACGTTGACATTCCACACCACTTCAAACATAAAGTTAGGAAGGAAACCCCATCAATACTAGAAAGAGCAATAACATTTACTGAACTTGAAAAACCTATTTTCCTGAAAATTTGTTTTGGGAGAAAGATTTTATACATTTCAATAGTAAAGTGACACTAACTGCTCTATCAATGATGGAGAGTGTGTTTTTGTTTTGTTTTGTTTTTTTTATAATAAAACGTTTAATGTTAACATTACTATTACCATAAAACGTTTTTTAAAAAATACTGCTTTTTTTTTGTCCCTGAACTTTAAAGGACTTTGTTTTTCTGTTATCAATCTTTCACTGTACAAATCTGAACAAAGCAACTATATCGACGAGTACATTCAATTGTGTTTAAAAGCTAAAAACAATGTAAACCAGCACTTATCTTTTTGTCAACTACACTTTCAGTGAACCGGCCGGACTACAAATGAATTCATCCCAACACTTCAGCTCACCTGCGACATTCTGTCTGGCGTTGCCATGCCAACAAACTTTTTCTTTGAGTGTAATTATTGAATGCCGCAAGGACAGAAATGGCGATGGGGGTACGACGACATTTTGAGGACTAAAACTCTATTAATATCGCGGCGCATTAAAATGGACTCGCTTGTCCTCTGGGACTTGCATATTCGTTCATATTAAAACGTTATCTGATGACTTTAACGTTGTGGCATATGGTTCATTACCCTTTTGAACGGGGCTTGGCACATTGTATACTGTACGTCGCATCATTTTTTTTTTTCATAACATTAGCCCGAAAGCGATTATGAGCGAAGACTAGCTTCCAAAATTTGTTCAAATCTTTTGCTGGGGCAATTTCCTACTTAAAGAAAGGAATTTGTGATCGCTTATAACATCTTATCGACTCGGATATTTCATAATAAGCATTATATATATATATATATATATATATATATATATATATATATATATATATATATTACAATGAATCATTCATACAAAAAGTGAATTAGTAAAGTTAATGATATAAAATGGTGAAATTCCTTTGATGACAAAATTTTAAAGGTGCATTAATCTACCAATCTTTCGATGAATCTTATGATCCTTGTTTTTTTTTAAAATTATAAGCTGTATAAGGTCTTTTTTAAACACTTCTTAAATATTTCTTAGTACTTTCGACTGTACTTTCAATCATCTTCAGGCATGGAAATTATTTTGTTTTTAGTAAAATTCAGGTAGCATCCGAGACGAAAAAATATAATGCGAATCGAAATATGTTTTTTTTTTAATGTGTTATTGATAACGGATACAAACTTTTGAAGCGTTAGAGAATATGACAGAAATACTATTAAGGAGAAAGAACAATAAAAGAACAAGAATTAAGAAAACAGAAGATAACGATTGACATTGTATTTGAATTTTTGAAGATCAAAGTTGGCTGGGAAGCAACAATCTGGAAGAGAGTTCCACAAGCGAGAAGTGCGATAGAAGGAACTGTTAGCATAGAACTTGCGGTTACACCTAGCCATTTCAACTTTAAAGTGATGAGACCTTCCCGCCAATCTAGGATTCATAAGGTTTAGGTATCATAATGGAAAGTTAATCAGAACAATTACCATGAAAATATTTATAGAAAAGGCACAGAGAAGTTACATTACACCGGTGGGAAAGTGACTGAAGCCGATATGACAGATCAGGGCAAATAACATTTCAGATTTTTCTTTGGATTTTATCAAGAATCTCTAAATATATAGCAGAAGCACCAGACCATAGGTAGCAGCAATATTCAAAGAATGGACGAATGGTAGACTTATAAATGTGTAAGATAAATTATGGAGAGAAAAATTGTTTACATTCTAATTAACTTATATATTCCGGAGAGCAAAAAATATATATTTTTGGGGGGCCAGTTAAGTAGAATAAACTCTACATCGAGTTGCTTTTAATAATAGATTAAAAATGTATTCCTGAAAATTCTCCAAAAATCATATCCAAATAAATAATCGAATCTTTTCTCTAAAAACGAACCAGTAACCATTTATTTAAAAGTCTTTTGTAGGTTTAACTGAAAACTAAATTTTCGCTGATTAATCGGCGTTATCAGAAAAAATCCGTTTTCGAAACATTTTTGTCTTTGAAAATTGTTTTCTTATTTAATTAGAGTTGCGTGTTTTAAATCAAAATAGTGGTCTGTCTCATTTCAGTGAGTAGCTACTTCATTTAACGTATTGTTTGTTCGTTTTTGTGTTCATATAATCATTGATTCAAATTCCTTGAGGTTTCTCCAATATATTCCTTGTTGCAATTACTACAGGTAATAAAGTAAATTCATCCTTCAAATTTTAGCTTATTGTTTTGTATTATATTAAGTCTTTTACTGTTTTAGACGTAGTTGTGACAAATTTTATGTTAAGTTTAGATAAATTCTTTTCAGTTGCGGTTGTGATAGAGTTAGTGGGTAGAACAATATATTTTTTGGCTCGTTGGGTTCATCAGGAAGGACCGCTTTTCTATCTTGAAATATTTTATGAGCCTTTTGTTTCGCATTGAACAGGAAATACGATATTGGCGGAAATAAAAGTATTTCAAAGCTATTCTCCTCTTTATTTAAATACCGAGGGCTTCAAATTCTGAGTTCTCTTAATTACAATGCGATAATTATTCGAGATCAATTTTTTTTGGTTAATTTTTGGTGGACACTAAGTTTTAAGCTACTGATAACGCGGTGTAGCATAGCTAGGAAAATATTGTTTCCATTTCATATATAAATTTTATTGTATGTTCGACTTTGCTTAGTTTAATTACAAGATCAGGTAAATCAGTATCACGGGGATATATTAATAAAGCATCATCAATATATCGGAAGTATGTTGATTGTTTAGGTAAAATAATTTTGGAAACGACTAGATTCGAGAAATTCTAAGATACATGCTATTACTCCACTTAGCGGCGATCCCATTGTCAATCCAAATTTTTGTTTCTGAAAGTTATTGTTAAATGTGAAATATTAAATGTGATATATATTTCAGAATATACCACTGTTTTTTTTTATTTTGTTAAACAGTGAAATTAATAACAGCCGGCCTAGAATGATAAGTCCAACAAAAGAAAGAAAATTACTTCCGACAGCAATTGGACCTGTATCACTTTAAATTTTGCTCTGTCAGGCTGTTCTCCATGGTAAAACTGGTAGTGACATACTTTAGCTAAAAAATCGCTTTCTTTGATGGAAAGAAAGAATGCAAGTTCGGTTCCTGTTGGAGGCACATATTTTTTTTGATTAGTAGGACTTCTCAATCGAGGCCGATTGATATAAATATCACAGTTTAACAAAATAAAAAAGGATAGCAACTGAAACACCTGCACCCACTAAAAATAACGCTTAATAATAATAAATAAATAATATCAGATAGAAAATCCATTCAAATATTCATATATATATATATATATATATATATATATATATATATATATATATATAAATAAATATATAGTTAATGTAAGTAAATGTTTGTCAATTAGCTGATTGATGTCACCTTCTGCATCTCGACTCCAGAGTTTCGTAAGGGGACCTGTCCGTCCATTCTTCAGTGTATATCAGCAATTTATATATATATATATATATATATATATATATATATATATATATATATATAAAACTCGGGTTACGACTAAAGCCACCCTCTTATAGGATTTAACGTTGTTAAGCGTTTTTTGCTCGGTCAAGCAATCTAGGCTTCGAGAACTTTACTGACTAGGTATGTTTACCGTTAAGCACTATTTTTCTTTCTTTTTTCAGTATTGTCGTTTTTATTCGAGAATATATCTGGATAAGACTTAGGTTTTTCTTTTCTTCAACGGTTTTTGCTTTTCTTTATATATATATATATATATATATATATATATATGTAAAATGATAGTGTTAGAAAAGTCTGTACAAAACTCGCTGTATTCACAAAACTATTAAGAGGATTCAGAAAAACACCAAACTTTTTATATATTTATGTGTAATGTTTATAATACATGGATGTTTACAGAGAATTATTAAAATCGTTTTACTTATATGTTGTTTTTCAGGAAAAATCGTTTTACTTAACCAGCAATTATCAGATTACCATGGGCTGTCGCTTATGTTCGGAATAAAAGATAAAACAAGGAACATAGCTGTTTTTATCTGTCGCTTATAGTGAGGAAAATATAATATAATCTATTTTGTGGGACGTAACTCTAGTTTGTACAGTAAATTGAGTCTTGGTTTGAATTTGCTGATAAAAAGTGTGTGTGTGTGTATATATATATATATATATATATATATATATATATATATATATATATATATATATATTCAGACCTTGGAATTATATATGTATATATATATAAGCAGCACTAAATCATCATCATCTTGCGGCTTCAGCCGAGATTGAACTCACTAATACTTTGATTGGTGTAGTTCATAATCTTGTCAAATAGCTGAATTCTTGATGCTTCGCTAGGGCTATCAAGGGTGTTTTTATCATGACACCATCACTAAATGGATTGCCAACCAAAGCTCAGAGAGACTCCATTCACCCTCAACTAAATAGAGTCTGCCCAAAATTAGCCTTCTGGTATAAAAGTGCTCCATGCCATAAAAATGACAGACCATTTGAATATTAATTCAATAACAAGATAGGCAATGACAGGCCACTACTTTAAGTTTCATGTGCTTGCATACAATCTTCAGGTAGCCAGTAATATTTATCGACCTCCCCACGAGGTAGGATGTGGCACGAGGCCGAATTTAATGTGCGGCAATCTGAGTCCGTAGGCTCAGCCAAAAATTCCCCGTAGACCCCCATAAATTGTGTCGGGTTTGTCTACTTATCCGGACGAGACTCTGCCCTTCGGCATAGCCTCGTCCGGTTTGACAACAGCTAAGAGCTTGAAACGCGACCTGCTCCAGCTGCCTAACAACCTGATCTTCAGGTAGCCAGTAACTTGCAGTAATAAGATGATTATCGGACGAATACAATTTGACAAGCAACCCAAACTCGCACAGTGGGGTGGGTGGATCATCAAGCCACGATCTAAAATAGCAAAAAAAGAAATTCAACCTAGAAAGGATTGCCAGTATGGCAAAAAGTGCTCAATAACAAGAGAAACCGGTGTTATGGTACAGGAGCTAAAGCATTAAGCCAGAAAAGTGCTCAACTGGATCAGACAACCAAATTCACGTTAGAGCATATACGATTCCAAGGTTTGAATAAGCAGCTCTAAATAGAGTTTGACCCAAATTAGCTTTCTGGTATAAAAGTTCCCCATGCCACAGAAATGACAGAGCATTTGAATATTAATTCAATTGCCAGGTAGGCAATGACTGGACATTACTTTAAGTTTCATGTGCTTGCACACAATCTTCATATACGTATGTGAAGAGCGAGAAATGAGTGCGATGTATTCGTGTCTTTATATATTCATGAACATTTCGCCTCGTTCAATTTGCGACTATCAGTTATCGCAGATATTTATGCATTTATATAAGCCTTTCATGGTTGTAATGCGATAACACCAAGTGTTAACGATATTAACTTGTTCTTCAATTTAATATCGCGCATTTCAATATCCCCCTAAACGTAGTGAAATGAAATTATACTAAACAAAAGAAAGTATTTTTAGGCCGTTTATAAGCTTAGTAAAAAGAACTAAAAATTAACTTCATCCAAATGCAAACATGTTTTCGGATTTAATTAGAAAGGCGTTATTGCATCTCTTTGTGTCAATGATTCATCGCAATGTCTACATCGAAATAAAAGCGGATATCGCTACAAGAGAAATAGACTTGCAGGCAGCGGAAAATCTTCAGATGTGGAATTATCTCTGTTATCAGCGTCGAGTAATTTCATTTATGCTTTTCTTCGTTTAGAATACAGCATTACTTCAAGAAATTATCTTTCTATAAAAGCAGTTCCGTCGAAAATCGAAAAAATCTTTCGGCAAATAAATTCCATTTTTTTTTTTCCCCGTCATTTTCATCTCATATATATATATATATATATATATATATATATATATATATATATATATATATATGTATTATTAGCAAAAACAAAAATTACCTTAACATAGAAGATAGTCTATTTCAAGCCGTTCTGTGCGCGGCTTTCATCAGCCCCTAAGTCTCTGTCTCGGAGCATTGCTTTAAATTTATTTAAAATGTCAGTCCTCCTCTGGTAGACGCCTTGTTAATGAGAATGGGTTTGTGCTAGTGATTGATGGAGGTGTGAGGTATCTTATCCCGGGGGAAGCGGTCTGGGGGTGGAGTTTATTTATGGCCAGGACTATCTTTATGTTGAAGTAATTTTGTTTTTTTTTTCTGTAAAAAATACATATGCACTCTTATAATAAATACATCGAGCTCTCTGTGGATAAGTTTTAATAATTAATATTACTAGGATACACTCGGATTATATAGCAACGGATCGACTACCTTTAGAGTATATATATATATATATATATATATAAATTTCATTGAATACGATAGATAAGGTAATTTGATTTAGTTTTTTTATACAATTTCTCTTCAGCACTTAATAGTATCAACTATGAACACGGACGCAATATCTTGACCATGTTTTGAAAATGAAAACATTATATAAATACATATATTCAACAAACAATTTCTGGTTTACAGTTAATATATTTCAACCTTGAAAATGGCTAAATGTATAGCTGAAAGCGCTCGGATAAAAAGAAGAATTGGATAGTTTTTATATAATTTATCATCCGAAAAGAAAAAATGTTAGATCCCGTGAGAAATTGTATAAAAAACTAACTCAAAGCACCTTGTCTGTCGTATTCAATGAAATGTGCATGAAAGAAGGATTGCTGCCTAAATGCACACACACACACATATATATATATATATATATATATATATATATATATATATAAATACACACACACACACACACACACACACATATATATATATATATATATATATATATATATATATTTGTCATCCACAGACAGACTGTATCGCTGTATCACAGCTCATCAGTGTGGCTAGACGTCCGGTTGCCTCTAGCTAGGATCGAAACCCGACTGAATATATATATATATATATATATATATATATATATATATATATATATATATATATATATAGAGAGAGAGAGAGAGAGAGAGATAGATAGATAGATAGATAGATAGATAGATAGATACACACAACTATATATATATATATGTGACTGCAAAAAAATTATACAAAAAAAAAAAAAAACAACCTAAGATCACACACTTTTTACATAGATAAAGCTCTTCGTAATGTGTGTGCTACTTGTGAGTACAACATTTTGTCTTTATTTAAGGCCTAGGCCAACAGGAATCTCTTTAATGAGTCTATCGGATCCTTTTCCAGTAAAACCCGAAGTTTCCAACTGCAAGTGGAATTACTGATGTCCTCATTTACCACATTCTGTATATTTCCACTTCAAGATCCCTGTATTTTGATAGGTTTTGAAGATCTTGAAAGATACATCATTATTATTATTGAAATTATAGATCTGGAGGATCTGGAGGATCTGGAGCAGTTAATTCTGGGGAAAACGCACGCGTAATTACTATTGATCTCTGGATATTTAAATTAATTTAATGTTACACAATTCAACCGTTTCGGTAAATTTCACTGATGTATAATTATAGCGCTGTTGCTTGGCTGTACTGGCCCGTTTTGGGAGACAAATAGGAATTTTTTATTTACTGTCTCTAAGTGGCTATAATTATACAGAGAACTATTTCTCATACACGCCGCAAATTCAGTTTCTCCACTACAGACTGAATTAAACGATAGCCGCAGCATACGATTATATAAAAATATATCAGAAAACAGGTCGTATTGTACGCTGATATATGTCTACATTTATTCGGAAGTAGCACTAAGTATTAGTTTATAACACAAACACTGTAGTTCGACATTTAAGTTTTTGAAAACATATATGTACGTCGATAATATGATGTTATAAGTGCATTTATAGCAGAGTAAGTGTTAAAATATGAAAAATGTAAAACCTAACGTCTAAATTCCATCGACTATGGCGATAAATTCCATGAAATATGGCCAAACAACTTTAAGCCACTAAAAACACAAACGAAACTAAGCAGGAAAATATACAGCCGTTCTGCCTCTGAGAATAGAGAAATAATTAACACCTAAAACACAAAAGAAAACAGATGGGGAACAAATTCGCACCTTCTCGTGAATATCTCACACTGATTACTGTATGATAAGGCAGAAGAGATTATATTGAATTATGTTCGGCGTTTGTTTCATTTCTTCTTCATTTTTTTTCTTTTTTTGTGAGAAAAATGTCGCCATCTTAATTCGTTCCTTTCTTGCCAATCTACGCATGGGCACGTTAGAGAAATGAAAAGGAACAAAATAAACAAGTGAAGTTAGTTTAAATTTTTGTTTTAATTCTTTGAGATCGACTTTTGCTTAACCTCTTAGTTTTGATTAGAAAGTGATTCGGAGCAAAATCGATAGTCTTCAAGCAAACTCTTCCCCTATTTTTTTCTGCAAAAAAAAAAAAAAAAAAAAATCTTATGCACAAATGAACACTCTAACAGCAGTTTTATATCCTTAATTGCACCATAGGTGATATTATGCGAATGGCTGTCAAAACGAGAAAGCTTCTCGCTTGCCACCGCATGCATCATCCCAAGGCTGATGTTAATCGTCTATATGTGCCCAGATCTGAAGGAGGTAGAGGATTAGTTGAACTAGAACTGTCTTACAAAACCACAGTAATCGGACTTAAAGATATCAGGAAAGTAGAGAAGACTGGATGATAATCTGTGTCAAAGAACATACTAATATCAACCACTAATAACATTTCTAACAATTACATCCCCGTTACTGTAATCCGTTTACTTTATCGTACATTCCATAATTTTTCCTTCAGTGATAATAAAAATATACTACCAAAAAGGTGAATTCAAGGGAATGAAGCCTCCTGTAGGTCTTAGCAAGGACTACCCTTTTTCGAAACTTGTGGACTGGCGCTACTGAATCAACAAACTGTACCAAGTGGCAAAAACCACATCACATCAGGACTTTCAACAGCTAAAACATGACTTGAATTTAACTTGAGTAAATAATGACGTAATCAAGGATTTGACGTTCCACAAGACTGCAAACAAAAGGTTAAGAAGGAAACGCCGATCAATGTGGAAAGATCTAATAACAGTTGACTTGATAAATCTATTTTTCCTGAAAAATTGCTTTAGGAAAAAGGTTTTATAAATTCCAATTGGCAGTGGTAGTGACTCCCCTGTCAATGAACGCTGAATGTTTCCTTGTAGGGAAACGGCAAATATTACCATTACTTAAAACACTAACTCAATCGAGTTTTATTTCAGTCCACGACAATAGCAAATTAAATGCAAAGAAGTACGCCCTTGTAGGCTGATAATAACAGTGTCATCGGACTTCAGTTCTTTTTCATAACCAACTGGCAGGGGACCTCAGCGCGGTGATATAATTACCAAACTTGTCTCGCTAGAACAATTACGACTGTATAGTGAGTTCGATCCTCACTGCGTGCCCCGTACCTTCGGCCTTTCATAACCTTTTAAAAGTTAATAAAGTTTGTAATGGATGTACATGTAGCGTGGCGGTTACCGGCACAGAAAATGAAATCAACGAAGCGAGTTCAAATTCTAAATCTTGCTTTCACCTCGCACTAGTAGTTTCAAGAAAGTCACGACGCAATCACTTCTTCCCATATGGGTTAACTGGTAATACCTGTATCAGAAAATCATTATTATCTTCAAAACGTTTTACAATCCAAAAATATGTTTCGTCTTCAAATAACCTCAAAAGGGTTGGTAAACCATAAAAAAACAACCACTCAATTAAAAAATGAAACTTTTTTAGAGTAAAAGTTAAACAATTACTTTCAATTCTTTTATAACCTGTAAACTACTCCTATCAAGGCTATAGATAGAATAGTAGCTTATTCTACCCTCTCTGGCATTGGTTGGCACCCAGTGTAGAAGAAGAACAACTCCAAATTCAAGCCAGTAAGGCGTGGGGCTAGTAACTCCACTCGTAAAAATATATTTAAAAATGAAAGTACAGCAGTGGCACTTTGTGTGAGAGTCTTGCACCTCTGAGCTCCATGAGTAGTTTATAGTGTAGTGAGGCGCCTACATTTTCTCCAATTCTAATTGGTCAATAAATACATACTTAAAAATAACAGGACAATTTATCTATCGCATTCCACCATAATAAATTTGTTCCTACACTTTGTTCAAAACAAGCTTTGCTACAAAATCGCTGATTGGTCCATTTTCCGTCCAATCGGATATTTTTCATGTATATTCAAAAATATATTCCAGTGTCTGTGCTGGGAGCCACCCTAGATAGTATAAATATTGGATGCATTCCAAAAAACGAGTAGTAGTAATTTCAGAACCGCAGTCCAGGTACCCAGAGACAATAGTTCTCATTTACTCTCTCGTGTATTTTTATCCTACTCACTACGCACGTACATACACACTACAGAACTTTATGTGACACACGACCAGTTCTCAGTGGACACACCAAGTTAAATCAACTTTGTAAGTTGCAACTACTGAACAATTTTATGAAAGAAATATTCTATTTTCAACACTGAACTCTGAACATTTTATTCAGACAAATCTTTTTAAGACATTTCCTTACAGTCAAGGGGAAGCTACTTTTTTCTCCCTTTTTTCACTCATATTGCAACTACTTTGTATTATTGTTGAATTTAATATACATATTTCTTCGTTAAACAAAATTGGTTCTCATTGTTTTTTTTCCTTGATGTTTTAAGTATTATGTATGAATGTTTATTACCTTCTCAACACGCAGCCACATTATTTATTTAACCCATTCAACATTGGTGACCGCAACACTCGAGAAGCAGTACATTCTATAATTGATCAACCCGACGTACTAATCAACACTTTACAATAGGTAAAAAAAGAAAAGAAATGGAAGTAATTATTTAATTTCTGCTCGAAAAAAGTTCCGTTGTTTATGTTTATTGATTGTTTTTTATGGATTATCAACCTTTTTGAGGTTATTTAAAGCCGGAACATATTTTTGGATTTAAATTTTTTTTAAAGATAATAATGATTTTCTGATACAATACTAATAGCTTGGAACAAACGAAGTGGATTCATACCTTTCCCAAGGGTATTCGCCCGTACGTGAATATAATGAACCCGACTGGAATTCGAGCTCGACACATCGATTTCTCATTATGAGCATTTATCCATTAAACCACCCGCACATCTAAGCTTAGAGTTCCTGCTATTCTCCAGCGGTCACTTATCTAGGTACTGACCAAGTTCAACGTTGCATAATTTCGGTAATCGAACGAGAACTGGTATTTCAACGTGCTATAGCCGTAAGACACGGTCCTTTTAGAGACAGTTCAAATGGCTTTGATATTCATTTTCAATTGGTTAATTAAATATTGTAGCCTACGTGAGTGTCCAGTGTGATCCGCTAGGGATTTTCAACATAGTAATAGTTTTGTGTATACCTGAATAAATTCAGCAATTTAGCACGTATGAAAAATTCAGTTCTGTGGAAGCATAAGATTATTGCAGCCGATAATTTCACTGACTTTGTATTTAATTAATCCTTTTTCAACTGTAGAAACAGAAATCGTTTTCCAGCCATCCCTCTTTATATATATCTGTTTCTATTTTCCTTATACTCAGTAATTTATTCTAAAAATTTACACTTGCAGCCCGCTGCTAATTTTCTATGATAAACGCGGTCCTTTATATATATATATATTTTTTTTTTAAAGACATTTTTTATGTTTATACGTTCTTTTTATAGATACAAATATTTAAGTAAATGCTCTGTTTATAATAAACAGTATTAATGACATTTACCGGTCTGAATGTCCAAGAAATATTCATAGAAAATATGCGTCCTCCGACAGGAATTGAACCTGTATTCTATATGGAACCGTCATATAGCCTGACGTGCTTTTACCGATTTAGCCACAGAGGAGCGTTTCGGTTAGCAAGGTCGATTTTACTGTTTTTAAACTACAATTCTCCATGATTTTCTCTCTTACATTCATATCTGCTCGATGTGTATTTTCTATAAAAATTTCTCGGACATTCAGACCGGTAAATGTCATTAATACTGTTTATTATAAACAGAGCATTTACTTAAATATTTGTATCTATAAAAAAAGAACGTATAAACATAAAAAAATGTCTTTAGATAATTGTCGGACTTTGTCCATTTCATAATATATATATATATATATATATATATATATATATATTGCGATGGGTAAATTGTCGCCATATTTTATTTTTAATTTCGCGCATGCGCGTTCTTTGTTTTTGATTTTGACGACTGCACAGTATAGTAGGGTCAGTTGATAAAAAAGAGCACCATGACGCAATTCACTTCGCCAGAAATTTGGAAACGGTCTGCTGTACTACTTGGCAATCGCGCTAGAAGCTCCAATATGAACATTTCAGAATGTTTTGGAATCAATCTGAGGATAGTGCAAAGGATTTGGAAAGAGTTGGATGAGTCTAATGGTGATTACGAAGGTGTTTGGAGTGATAACTAGTGATGGCGACGTTATGCCTCCATTCATCTTCCCACAGGGCCTCAGTCTCAACACGGAGGTCTACATCAAGTGACTTGGGGAGGTAGTGCTGCCTTGGGTAAAGAGGATAACTGTTGGAAGGCCCTATTTCTGGAAACAGGACTCTGCACTATGCAACACAAGTAGGAGAATCTAGTCTTGGCCATGAGAAAATTTCTGCGATCACATCACCCCCTTACATCTGGCTCACCTAACTCCCAAGACTGCAGCCCCCTTGATTATTATGTGTGGAGTGCAGTTGAATGAGAGACCAACAAAATTCCTTGTAAAACCAAAGATGAACTGAAGGCAAGGATTACGTCAGCATTCACCAACTTAAACAAGGAGACCATCCAGAAGAGATGCAGGGGATTCCGAAGTCGTCTGGAGGTCATAGTTAAAGCCAATGGGGATTTTATTGAATAAATTTACTCTTTAGTATTTCATGATATTTTTGTGTAATTTTGGTAAATATATTTGTTAAAATGAGATGTCAGTGTTATTTTCATTTTGCATAATTTATTCAACATTTTTACCATCGCACTTTGTGTTTATATATATATATATATATATATATATATATATATATATATATATATATATATATATGTGTGTGTGTGTGTGTGTGTGTGTGTGTGTGTGTGTGTGTGTGTGTTGAAACTTGACTAATGCATGGAATAATAATGCAACACAAAATGTACTTAGAACAAAATGTATTGAAACAAGAAAGTGTACACAATATTTACATATAGTCTTTTGTATTTTCCTGGTAAGACCGTTCCTGGAGAATGTGTTGACTGAGTCGCAGTCGGGCAGAGTCTCTGGTTGAATCTCTTGATTCCTCTCACTCTCTTCCCGGTACCAACCATATTTATATGGTCGGTACTCCACTATGCAAATTAGGTGGATCCTACCACAACAATATATAACGTATAAACAGATATATATATATATATATATATATATATATATATATATATGAAGAAAAATATACGGAAAAACAAACAAAAATCCTAATATGCAATTATGCTGTTTTAATGTTAATATAATGTCAATGTCGGACGTTTCGGTCTAGTAGACCATCTTCAGGACATATTCATAAAACATAATTAACATTAGACTATATTTAATTCAACATGAAAAGACAATAGACATAAGAGTAAGACTAATCAAAACAGATAACTGAAATTTTTCAAAATCAGCGTTCCGTTTCAATATGATCACGTGGGCGTCACGTGGGCGATGTTGTGAAAACATATTCCTAAAATAGAGTATTTTGAATGAAAAATGAAAAGAATTTTATTTTAATCTAAAATTTATATGTACGTTTGTCGAGCATTAATCTTAAAAAATTTCCTCCGATTAACAATTCCGAGCCATTATACGACCCATACATCGAAGCTTACAGCACCTGGTATTTCAAAACAGTCACCCATTTAGGTACTGACCAGGCTCGACGTTGCTTAACTTCGGATCGGTAGAGCAGAATTGGGAAGTTGAGTAACTATTTGGAACCAACCATATAGAGAGAAAGCAGTGTGAAATTAATAGAAAAATTGTAATTTTTTTTTAAATGTCATTAATAAATGTAGAAATTTGTGAGAACAAAGGCAGGAATTAACAGAATAAGTTATTGATTTTCAAGAGTACATATTATCGAACCTGACACTATCTAATTTTCGCTCAAGTAAATGTCTTTAATAATAGACTCTGCCGAATCTAGGAAGCGTTTTTCTCTTTTCTCCGTCGAAGTGATGGAAATTAATTTTTGGTTTGTGTCCAACGTCTTAGGCAAATTCTTGCTGCCTATCCTACGTCACGAAAGAAAGACATTCTGGGAAAATTATATCTAAAACTGTTAATTCTCATCGCTATTTTTATGACTTGCGTAATTACATAATCTATGCAACGCAACTTTATATATTTATCAGTCACGCAGACTGTTCATCCATATTTATTAAGGAGACATTCAGTTGTTGTTACAACAGGAGGCATTTGTCACGTCACGATTCTTGTAGCCAATCATGGAGCCGTAGAAAATGTCGTATGTGTTGGACTAGATATCCTGACGGAGCCCATCCCTCTTTTGTCTGGGTTTTAATTTAGAATTACCTTCATCCTAGATTGGTTGCCAGTGAAGGCTAGAGAGTCCAAACTGTCCTGCTATTTAACATATTTGGAGGTGGGAATAGATGGATTCATGCCTATCTTACGGGTATTTGACGTGATGCAATGGTTGTCAAAGCTTGTCTCGCTAGATCAATTACGATTAAATAGTGAATTCGATCCTCACTGGGTGCTCCACACTTTCGGTCGTGTTCCACATCTAAAGTAACGCTTAGAAAATCACTGGGCACTTCGACGTGGTGTAATCCTTAGCAAGCTTGTCTCACTCGATCAATTACAACTGAGCAGTGAGTTCGAGCTTCACTGGGTGCTCCACACTTTCGGCCTTGTACCACATCAAAGGTACGCCTAGAAAACCACCCTATTCCATGAGTATGAAAGCGAACAGAACGGCCTCGGGTGGAATTTGAACTCAGCACACAGATCAAACATTATGCACCGATTACCACTATGCTACCTGAATATTCTCCAGAAGCATCATTAATCCACGAAGATTTCTAGCATTACCATAACAACGGAATATCTAATTAGTAATTTGTAAGAACGTGTTGTAATTAAATTTCCTGTGTGGATAGAAGGCACGGAACGAAAACTACGGGAAATCTTACAAGAGCTAGTAGCGGATAGCAAGAAGAAAAGACTATCTGTAAGATGACATGGTCATTAGCAAAAGAAACAGCACAATTGCCATGAAAGTATTTATAGGAAAGGCCCAGACAAACCAAGTTATAGTAGCATAGTTATGCTTACATCTAGTAATTTCAACTGTAAAATGATGAGACCTAGCTGCCAATCTAGTACTGCGCTTAAATTCGTAAAGTCGGGGTACCAAAGAGGAAAGCTCATCAGAACAATTGCCATGAAAAAAGTGAATTACAAATTGAAGATACCAAAATTAGACAAGCACAACAATTTAAATATATAAGAAGTGCTTTAATAGAGGATGGAAAATGCAACAGCGAAATCCGACGGCGCATTGGGATAAAGAAAGATGCCTTCGAAAAGGTAAGCAAAATATGAAGAAACAGAAAAATTTTATTGAAAACAAATAAACGAGTACTGCACTTCTATGTAATATTGGTTCATCCTATACGACAGTGAATACTGGAAAATCTCACAGATGAATGAGAAAGATGAAGCAACAGAAATGCGGTTCTACAGAAGGATGGGCAGAAAATGGAAACTATGACGAGGTTTTAATGGAAAATGGAAACAAAAAGAACACGCAGAAAGTGGCAGTTGAAATATCTAGGATACATAAAAAGGAAAGAGGGCATGGAAAATTTGACACTCATAGGACATATTGAAGGTAAGCGAGACTGTGGCGAATAAAAAAGAAAACAGCAACCAGCGAGTAAATTCAAGCTCTCCCAGCTGGTATTCCAACCTCGAGTCGTTCCTTCTTGAGTTCTGTCTCAAAATCACACTAACAGACTTTTCTAGCCGCCAACCGTGAACGTCACTCAAAGAACCCCCCCCATCACTGGGAAAAATTAGTTGCTTTTATATTTGTCCATATACCCATAATCCCTTGCGTCTTCATGTGATCCCATAATTCATTGCGTCCCTGTCCCATAATGCATTGCATCTTTATTGCATAAAAATGCTATGCAAGTCCCCCCCTCATTCTTTTACGTTATCTGGCCGAGGACGGATTACGGCAGAGCGGTAAGTGCTTTTTTCTCCCTCATTTCAACTGCAGTAGCTTTACATGCTAAGCAAATACGGGCTCTTTTTTGGCGGGGACAAGGCAAGTCGCGACCAGTTGTGCTTTGTCCCAGGTTCTGTCTCATCACGTCTGCTACATCGCCTTCCTAACGAGCTTGTGTAAATGGTTGGTAGAAAAACAAAAAGACACATTCTACTAACGGCTGCGAATGATAGAAACTTGTCCAAATACTATGTGCTATAAGCTTGGATGTGCGGAAGCTGTAAAGAATAATGGATCGGAATTGTTAATCGGAGATCCGAGTTCGAATTCCCGTTGGGTTCGTTAAACTCACTAGCGCACAAATAACCTTGTGAATGAATTCACCTTTTCTATCCCCGCTAAGGCTTACGGTCACGTTACATTGAAAACCCGGTTCTCGTGCAATCAACGAAGTTAAGCAACGTCGAGCCAGGCCAAAACCTAGATGAGTGACCGTTTCGCAATGCCATGTGCTCTAAGCTTGCATGTGCGGGCGGCGTAATGGATAAATGCTCGGAATGAGAAATCGGAGAGCCGAGTTCCAATTGCCGCTGGGTTCGTTATATTCTCTTATGAGCAAATACCCTCGCGAAAGGTATAAATTCACCTCTTCTCCTCCCAGCTATGGGTTAATTAGTAAAACTTGTTTCACTAAATCATTATTATCAACCCTCCCTCCACACTTTTTTTTGTTCCGGGTATGACGATAAACCACATCCGGCAGCTCCGGAGTTTTTGAGAAGCGCGGAACAATCTCTTAACTGCTGTTGTTCTCAGGTCCACCATGATCTAGGGTGGTAGTACCTGTTAGGGTTCCAGCTATGGGCAAATAATTAATTAGTTGGGTTCAAAACCCTATGAAAGTATAAAAATAGAATACATTTTGGAAAACAAATATATTACCAGCAGTACATTTAAAAAGAAAATATTACCAACAATACATTTGACTCTCGACCAAAAAAACCTTCTTTACGAAAACTCGTCAATGAAATCTAATATACAAACTGATTTCTTACAAAGAATACACATTCTATTCAGACGAACCACTCCTAAAAATTTTGTCGGCATCAAATAACCCATTGAGGTTGATATACCGTAAAACAAAATAAACCAAACCAAAAATTTTTTTTACAATCTGAAAATATTTTCAGAGTTTAAATAACTTGCAATAGGTTGATAAACCGTAAAAAAACGAATCATTCAATCAATCAGAAAAGATAGTTTTGTTTTATAGACAGAGAGACTTAGGTTTCTGTTATGGCCCAGGTTAGGACCAAGGAAGAACAACAGGAACACAAGAGTAGAAATAACGAAGGTATATTACACGAAATAATAATACAAGATGTGGAAGGTGTTAGTATGACTGTCAGTCTGGTATGGAGTGAACTACTATCGGCTCGACTCGATTTGGTATCTAACCAGCACCCACGAGGGTTGCATGTGGCACAAGGCCGAGTTTAACGTGGGTTTCCCGAGCCCGTAGGCTCGGCCAAAAAATGCCCGTAGAACTCGTATAAACGGGATCGGGTTGGTCAACCTCCCCGAACGAGACTCTGCCCTTCGGCGGAGCCTCGTCCGGGTTCCTCTCTGCTCAGAGGCAGAGAGTTCGACCGTCAAGCCGAGAAGCTCGGCTTGATTCGACCCTCTCTCTTGAGAGGCGTAGTATACAGTGTTAGGAAGAGTTCATTCTGTAGTTATATTAATTAATTAATTAATGACCCATGACAGTTTTGATACACCCTTTTTTGCTGATATAAATGCTAAACTCTGCTTTCCTATCTATCTATCTATCTATCTATCTCATTATTATCTATCTATCTGTACTTCTATGAATGAATAATTTCACTTTCTTTCATATGTGTATTCACACATGCATACACACACATATGGATAAACAGAGAGAGAAAGAGAGGAGCAGACACAGAGAGAGAGAGAGAGAGAGAGAAGAGAGGGTAATTCTAACGTCAGTGTACTTTTATGGAGTTTTCGACTCCCTGATTATTTTCATCAATTCATCGCATTGGCAACTCTATTAGTCTCCACTGAATGGGCGAGACGCGGAAAAAACCAAAGCGAAAAAAATGTCGGTCCTTTCGTTATAGTGTCAGTGGCTATGCACCAAAGAGTGATAAAGCCTTGGAAATCGTTTGAAGGGTTAGGAATTCAGAGAGATCGCGGCTAGGATATGGCGCAGTGCAACGCAAACATGTATTCCAGTAGCCAGATGGAGTCTACGCTACTTCGAGTAGTAGAACGCAAAAAGGGATCGATAATCGTCAAAAATTAATGGCAGATTATTGTTGCAAGAAGCGGCATTCGCTTTGGCTGCCTTCCCTATACGAGCATACGTTTGGAAAGTAACTTGTCGATGTCAATTACTTATGAACTAATATATTTATCTATCTATATCAATATCTCCACACTTCTTTCTCGCTCTCTCATTATATATATATATATATATATATATATATACACACACACACACACACATATATATATATATACATATATATATACATATCTATCTCTCTCTCTCTCTCTCTATATATATATATATATATATATATATATATATATAACAGACAATATTATAATGTATACTCATATTTGAAATGAAGGCCCCATTTTATCCTTATTTTAAATAGTGTGTATTACGTCTATCGGCCTGTATATCCGAGAAAAAAAAAATCTTAATATATATATATATATATATATATATATATATATATATATATATATATATATATATATCATAATATATAATCGACCTGGCGATTGCGTCTAGCATGAAAGAGCCTGTTGCCTCTGAGTGTTGACTTCAATGTCCACTTTTATATATATATATATATATGTGTGTGTGTGTGTGTATCTATATCAAAGAGAGATAGGTGGGAATTCAAACGCACGTGCTTATGCATACAAGTTAATTGTTGGTCGTCTTGTGCCTACGTAAGTACGTTATTAAATTTGTAGCCTAATAATGAAAAAAGCTTTTATTTTGAACAACACAATTTCTTTTCTTTTTGTCAATGTGCTTAAATTTGTAGTGAATATTTAATAATATACACCGAACGTAATACAACAGTAATTTCAGATCAAAATTCAGCTCTAACTACGTATCAGGCTTTGAAATTATTGATCCATTCTCATATGTGTTATGCATAGTTCTTTACGCAATCAGATCATTTTACCCAAAACGGAATTTGACTTTTTGAGAAGAGATAACATTTCAAATTGTCCTAATTCCAATATCCTTCATCTTCCTTCAAAATGCCACCGAACTCACGTTCTCTGCCTCGGGATTTAAGAACATACTGGATTTATTTGTTTATTTTGGGGGGTAAAAAATAATTAAAAATCATCTTGCGTTCCCATAACCGCTTTCGTAAACCAATATGTAATGCTAACTATCCTGAAAACTAGATTCATGTTCTTACATAGTTTCGTCAGATCTAGACTCTCGTATGGATGTTATGTATGGCGTCTATCTCCTTTCGAAATATCCAAACTGCCATTTAAATACAACCGCTTTGTCAGGTCAATGATTAAAAATGGCTTCAATCTCGTGAAAGCGTTAACTCCAGAACGAAACTTTTTTTTCTTTTAATCATCTGAAAGAATCCTTTTTTAACTTCCTGGCTGGTGCTAACCGCCATGGAAAGTGACCCATTGCGCTTTCTCGGACTAACGTTTTCCACTGACATGAAGTGGAAAGACTATATTTTTGAATCAATTGCTAGGTCTGCTATTAGGAAGGTTGGTTCACTGTGTCGTAATAGACAATTTTTTCTCTTCAGAATCTATCTTACATATTTATAAGTCTACCATCCCTCCATGCTTTGAATATTGATGCCACTTCCGGTCTCTTGTTCCAGCTATATATTTAGAGATTCATGATGAAATACAAAAAAGCATCTGCAATGTTATTGGTCCTAACCTGGCATCTTGGTTTCAGTCACTTTTCCACCGCCATAATGTAGTTTTCATGTGCCTTTTCTATAAATACTTTCATGGTAATTGTTTTGATGAACTTTCCTATATGGTACATAGATTTTGTGGATTTACGCGCAGTACAAGATCTCATCATTTATAGTTGAAATGGCTGTTGTAACCGTAGATTCTGTGCTAACAGTTTCTTTTATCGCACTTCTAACTTGTGGAACTCTCTTCCGGCTTCTTGGTTTCCAATCAACTTTGATCTTCAAAAATGTAATTAATCTTAATTTTCGTTCTTTTATTGTCCTCTCCTTAATAGTAGTTTTATCATATATAGTTTTATCATCATATATATATATATATATATATATTTTTATATATATATATATATATATATATATATATATATATATATATATATAGGAGGCACAGTGGAGCAGTGGATATATATATATATATATATTGGATTGAGGAATCGCAGAGCCGAGTTCAATTCAGTCGAATCCACTTACGTGCTAATACCCTTGGGAAAGGTATGTATCCTCTTCATCTCCCTCCAGCTATGGGTAAAATAGTAGGACAGACTGAGTTCTATAGCCTTGGATGGCAACTGGTCTAGGAGAAGGACAACTCTGAATTCAAAACCTGCGGAGGGTCGTTTTGGGAACCTTGTGGCATGCATTCGGTGCACCAGGTTTCTGTATTCGTCCCTCCAAAAGTGTGGCTGGTCCTGCACAGGCCTTCACCACTATAAACAAATCTCATGTGCCGGTGTCGGGATGTCGGTTTCCTGGGGACTTATCGGCCTGACCTCATACGTCGAACGCGACGGGAGAGTCGATTATATATATATATATATATATATATATATATATATATATATATATATATATATATATATATATATATATATGCATTAGGCTTTGGACAGCCATTCGAATACTGTTAAACAAGTCATGATGAGTAAGGTATCTGATATGAATAAAAAAGTGATATGGAGTGAAGATTATGAGATTAAAGAGGATATATAACGATTGACCCTTGACATAATAAGGTTAAGACTCTAAGAGTAACTGTCGATTCCATCATGCCCAGTTGATCTCTAATTCCTTTTGTATGATGTGTCTTTTCAGTGAGTGGTCCACACACATTCCAGTCCCTTGAAGGTCCAAATAACGTTTGATTTCCTACCAACTTCAAAGATTTAAATGCAACGTCGATCGTTAACTTCTGTCTTCTTAATTCTTTTTCTTTTCTTGACCTCTGTTAATAATATTTTTATCTTATTTGTTTACTGTTCTCTCTCCTTAATCGTGTTTTTTTTCTTTTTCATATTCTTTAACATCCAACAATTACGTGCATCTAAGTGGCTTTATTGCCTTGCATGTGAGAAAATAATTTTTTAAAAAGTTTTAAAGAAGACAATCCTCCGTCAGCCGCTATAGATTGTTGTTACAAATTCATTTTTTTTTTTAAATAATAAAATGCACAAATGGATAACACATGAACATGGAAGGGAAAATAATGATATAATAAAAATCTTGACTTTCCTCACAAACTTAAAAAAAATTGGGAAGGAAACTAGAAAGAAAACTAGAATTTATATTTATATTTTATATTTATATATTTTATTATGATACTATATATTATATTATATAATATATTATATATTATATACTATTTATAATATATTTATATTATATATTATATTATATATTATATTTTATATTTATATTTTATATTTAATTTAAGAAAACTAGTAAGGAAATTATAAAAGAAAGCTAGAATTTATATTTATATTTTATATTTATATTTTATATTTATATACTTTTATTATTATATTATATATTATTTATAATAATTTTATATATTATATTATATTTTATATTTATATTTTTATTCAATTTGAAAAGAAAATTAGGACGGAAACTATGAATAAAACTAGAATTTTTATTTATATTTTATATATTTTATTATTATATTATATATTATATTATATTTTATTTATAATATATTTATATATTATATATTATATTATATATTTTATATCTATATTTTATATTTAATTTGAAAGAAAATTAGGAAGGAAACTATATAGAAAACTAGAAGGAAACTAGAAAGAGCGATAACAGTTAGTGGGCTTGAGAAGTATATTTTCTTGAAAATTATAAATATCAACCGATAATAACGTTAACCGTTCCATCGTCGATCATGGCTCTCCCCACATCCATTTTCTTAATTAAATATGAATTTTTGTGAACGATGAAGTAGTAGTTTTCTTGTGGTTCTCTTCGAAAGTAGTCCTTCTTCTAGGCGAACAGCCATCCAAGGCTAAAGAGAGTTGTATGCCTTGCTATTTAAACCACAGATGTTGGCGGGGGAGGGGTATTCTCCAAGAGCATTTGTGAGGAAGTGAACCCAACAGGCGAGGTTGTAAAAATAAACTAAAAAAAAATAACTGTAAAAATAACTCGAAGGTTTTGTTACATTTCGTTTAGTGAAGAAGGAAGCCTGCGATTTAAAATAATACTCCTGTGTGCTTCGCCAGGATTTTATTTGAGATATCTTTTTTGTTACAACATCCTGGAGTGTCAGAATACCGGCGCAGGTTCTCATGTGCCATTTTAGATTACAATTCTTTTTCATTAGAGCACCGTAAGACATTGCGAAATCGAGACAGGCAAAGAAAGAACAATATTTCATTTGTAATCGATAAGAAAAAAGAATCTAAGAAAGAAAGGAAGAAATAAAGAAAGAAAAAACTTGTAAGAAGAGAAAGAAGAGACGGAGAAGAAAGAGAAAGAAAGAAAGGAGCTAGAAAAGAAAGAGAAAGGACCGTGAATAGAAAGAAAACTAGTAAGGACTGAGAAAAGAAAAAGAAAGAAAGAAAGAAAGAAATGACCGAGAAAAGAAAGAGTAAGAAAGGACCGAGTAAAGAAAGGGAAAGAAAGAAAGGGAAAGAAAGGGAAAGAAAGAAAAAAAGGACCCAGAAAAGAAAGAAAGAAAGGACCGAGAAAAGAAAGAGAAAGAAAGGACCGAGAAAAGAAAGGGAAAGAATGAAAGAGAGAAAGGACTGAGAAAAGAAAAAAAGGACCGAGAAAAGAAAGGGAAAGAAAGAAAGAACGAACTGAGAAAAGAAAGAGAAAGAAAGAAAGAACCGATAAAAGAAAGAAAGAAAGAAAGGACTGAGAAAAGAAAGAAAGAAAGAAAGGACCGAGAAAAGATAAAGAAAGAGAGGACCGAGAAAAGAAAGGGAAAGAAAGAAAAAAGGACTGAGAAAAGAAAAAGAAAGAAAGAAAGAAAGAACAGAGAAAAGAAAGAAAGAAAGAAAGGACTGAGAAAAGAAAAAGAAAGAAAGAAAGAAAGAAAGGACCGAGAAAAGAAAGAGAAAGAAAGGACCGAGAAAAGAAAGGGAAAGAATGAAAGAGAGAAAGGACTGAGAAAAGAAAAAAAGGACCGAGAAAAGAAAGGGAAAGAAAGAAAGAACGAACTGAGAAAAGAAAGAGAAAGAAAGAAAGAACCGATAAAAGAAAGAAAGAAAGAAAGAAAGAAAGAAAGAAAGGACTGAGAAAAGAAAGAAAGAAAGAAAGGACCGAGAAAAGATAAAGAAAGAGAGGACCGAGAAAAGAAAGGGAAAGAAAGAAAAAAGGACTGAGAAAAGAAAAAGAAAGAAAGAACAGAGAAAAGAAAGAAAGAAAGAAAGGACTGAGAAAAGAAAGAAAGAAAGAAAGAAAGAAAGAAAGAAAGAAAGAAAGAAAAGACTGAGAAAAGAAGGAGAAAGAAAGAAAGAAAGAACAGAGAAAAGAAAGAAAGAACCGGAAAAGAAAGAAAGAAAGGACTGAGAAACGAAAGAAAGAAAGAAAGAAAGGACCGAGAAAAGAAAGAAAGAAAGGAAGAAAGGACTGAGAAAAGAAGGAGAAAGAAAGAAAGAAAGGACTGAGAAAAGAAAGAAAGAAAGGACCGAGAAAAGAAAGAGAAAGAAAGAAAGGACTGAGAAAAGAAAGGGAAAGAAAGAGAGAAGTTTTCCGAGAAAAGAAAGGGAAAAATTTTCCTGGAAAAGAAAGAGAATGAAAAAGAAATTACCAGGAATAAAAAAATAAAGAAAATACCGAGAAAAGAAAGAGAGAAAGATTGTTAACAATTAAGAGATTTGAAAGAAAAAAAAAAATCAAAATAAGAAGTGAAGAAAGAAAAAAAAATTGAGAAAAGTAAGAAAGAGAATAAATATTTTTTAAAAAAAGAAAAACGGTAAAAATATGAAAGTTGGTGAGAAAATAACAAGAAAGAAATAAAGAACTGATAAAATAAAAAAAATGGAAAGGAAAACGGAAAGAGAAAGCGGAAAGAACTGAAAGGCATTGGAAGATATACTATGAGCGAAAAGAATGGATAAAGGACAGAGAAAAAAAAAAGAGGAACGAAAATAAAAGGCAAGGAAAATCAAAATAAAAAAAAGGGAAACTGAAAGGAAAAAATAATAAAATGAAACAAAAAAAGAGAAAATAACAGAGAAAAAGAAAAAGAAAATAGAAAAAAATGATTGAAAGGAGCGAAAAAGAGATGCTTGTTGGTATAAAGTTATGTCTCATCTCACTTGAACACCCGAATAGTCAAAAATAGTTTCCCTGGATGAATTGTTTCATTTTCCGCTTCTCACCTGGATGCACAACTCTGATATTTGCCAATAACACCCAAGTGATTAATAATAATAATAATAATAATAATGATAATAATAATAATAATATGAGGTAATAACAATAATAATAATAATTATAATAATAATCTGAGGTAATAAAGAAAACCAGGTGTTAAGACAAAAATTGCCCCATCAATAAATACTAGAAGGTAGTCATGTAAAAAATGAGAAAGTGAATAAATTCTGCAGTATAATCCAATCTAACTGGGAAATGCTAGAGAAGTTATCGAGAAACGTGATCGAGAAGAAATCTTAAGCAGGAACAAAAATGCAAAAGTCGGATATGAAATGGGACTGCAATATATATATATATATATATATATATATATATATATATATATATATATATATATATATTTAGGCAGCAAAATCTCTTTTAGGTATGTTTTGATGGAATAAATCAAAAAATATAATGTCTGCTTATTTTTATCATGATCCTTTCATATTCACGAATATTTTTCCGTAAAAAATATTCGTGAATGTGAAAGGATTATGATAAAAATAAGCAGACATTATGTTTTTGATTTATTCAATCATATATGTTGTTTTTATTACAGGATTTCGATGTATATCGATTATGGGTAATCTACAGGGAATTCCGAATTGAACGCTTTATTTAAACTATTTAATTTATTGCTAGCTGACTAGTACACACTGCCCGATCCAGGGATTGAACTCATAACAACTATATCACCAAATTCACAAACCAACGCTTTTACCCACTAGGACGCAGAGGTAAACAGACCAGTAAACATAACCTTACTACTGATTAGGCTGCCACTACTACTGCTGTCGCTGCTGTCATGTTTTGACTGCTGTTGCTGCTGCTGGAATTAAAGATTGCTGTTATTTGTCTTTCTTTCTTTATTAGCAGCTCCCATCTACGACTACTAAGGGAGTCGCCATAACCTAGCATACGAGCTGATGCTTTTAGGCGCCAAACTCGCCAGTTTTCTCCCTTGTCCAGTATTTTCACTTCATTCCACAGGGGCCGATGACAACAGGTAAGAGGGACAAAGGGAAACGGTAAGTAAGGTGAATAGATGGCAGCAAGGAGAGAAATATTTTTGGTAGAGAACCAAATGCAATTTAGACCTCCAAGAGGCAGGAAAGTGTATGAACCGCTCACAGAAAGGACACAGCACATAAAAGAAGAATTAGAGAACAACAGGCTATGAAACGCTTAGAATCTGAACTTCATTATGTCAACAGTCAATTGTTATCTATCTTCTTTAATCTCATAATCTTCACTTCCTACCACTTCCTTTTATTCATATCAGACACCCTACTCATCATGGCCTGCTTAACAGTAACCCACCGTTTCCAATTATCCTCTAGCCTTATATATATATATATATATATATATATATATATATATATATATGTGTGTGTGTGTGTGTGTGTGTGTGTTGAAACTTGACTAATGCATGGAATAATAATGCAACACAAAAGGTACTTAGAACAAAATGTATTGAAACAAGAAAGTGTACACAATATTTACATATAGTCTTTTGTATATTCCTGGTAAGACCGTTCCTGGAGAATGTGTTGACTGAGTCGCAGTCAGGGCAGAGTCTCTGGTTGAATCTCTTGATTCCTCCTCTTCCCGGTACCAACCATATTTATATGGTCGGTATTCCACTATGCAAATTAGGTGGATCCTACCACAACAATATATAACGTATAAACATATATATATATATATATATATATATATATATATATATATATATATATATATATATATATATGAAGCAAATATATGGATATAGATCCGACAGTATGAAGAAAAATATACGGACAATCAAACAAAAATCCTAATATGCAATTTTGCTGTTTTAATGTTAATGTAATGTGAACGTCGGACGTTTCGGTCTAGTAGACCTTCTTCAGGACATATTCATAAAACATAATTAACATTAGACTATATTCAATTCAACATGAAAAGACGATGGACATAAGAATAAGACTAATCAAAACAGATAACTGAATTTTTTTTAAGATTTAATGATCACGTCATATTGAAACGGATTTTCCGTATATTTTTCTTCATATATATATATATATATATATATATATATATATATTCTGATTATACGTTATTTTTTATAGATACAAATATTTAAGTAAATGGTCTGTTTATAATAAACAGTATTAACAACATTTACCGGCCTGAATGACTGAAAAATTTCATAGGACATATGTGTCCTCCGACAGGAATCGAACCTGACGTGCTATACCATTTAGCTACAGAGGAAGCGTCTGGGTAGCAATTTCAAATTTGCTAGCCAGACTCTGTAGCTAAATGAATAAGCCCGTCAGGCTATATGACGGTTCCGTGTAGGATTCAGGTTCAATGTAAATCATTCATCCCCAGCAAGGCAATAAACCCACTAAAACGAAAGAGTTTATTAAATGTTAGAGAATATGAGAAAAACTACTATTAAGAAGAGAGTACAATAAAAGAATAAGAATTAAGAATACAGAAGAAAACGATTGACTTTGAATTTAGATTTTTGACTGGGAAGCAAGAAGCCGGAAGAGAGTTCCACAAGCGAGAAGTGCAATAGAAGAAACAGTTAGCATAGAATTTACGGTTATATCTAGCCATTGCAACTATAAAATGATGAGACCTAGCTGCCAATATAGTACAGCACTTCATTCATAAAGTCTAAGTATCATAGAAAGTTCACCAGAACATTTGCCATGAAACTATTTACAGAAAAGACACTATTTTGGTGAACATTAGTATTAAAAAAGAGTGGCTCAAATGATTCACCAGAAGATTTTCGCAAATCTATCAAAGAAGAAATGATACCGGAATGGATGACGAGTGACAAGATTACCCTGTTCTAGAAAGATACCAAGAAAGAAACAATCCCGAACAGTCAGTCAGTGTCATGCTTAGACGATTTATGTATCATTGGATACATGAATGACGAGGCAGATTTTTTCCCGCAGTAGTTTGCCATTTCTTTCTGTGGTAGACCAGTAGCCGTCCAAGGCTAAAGAACTCGGTTTGTTCTGCTATTTACCCATAGCTAAGATGTGGAGAAGAGGATTCATACATTTCCAAAGGATATTAGCACGTAAGTGAATGTAATGGATTCGACTGGAATTTGAATTCGGCTTTCCGATTCCTCCACCGTGCTTCCTCCCGAACAACTACAGACTAATAACATGCTTGCCGACGATGTCAGCAATCAGTATAAATAATTGAAAATATATATATAATTATTCGCTGGTGAGCCGGGCACTTTTTCGTGTAAAACAGAATGAATACAGGGAAGCAAGAAGAAGGGCAACTAGGCTACTATTAATCTTTCAACGTTTACTGAAATAAGTCTTAAAGAGAAAGAAGAATCCAATTCTTGCGTGGATAGAATGCAAAAAATATGAGGTTTACGATGCTATCCGACAATCCTAGGGAAGAGTTTATTTTCTCGGACTCCTCGTCGGTTTCTAGTTTCCCTAACATCTACCCACTGAAAAAAATATAAAGGCAACGTCAATCGTTAACTTCTGTCTTCTGGAATGTCCTCACTAAAGTCTTCTCATTCTCTTTCACTCTTAGTAATCTCTGGCGTTTTAGAAGCATTATCACCTTGTTGGGGTGAAATGATTAAAAAGAATCGTAAACAAAATTTCTAATAATGTTTCCTTCAAGACATTGGCGATCATGGATCTCCACAATTTCATGTCTTTTGTAGATCATAATGCATTTTGTCATTAGTTATCTCCCCATGTTCCACTACACATTTACTCAAGCTTGTTAAGTATTAGGTTGGTGCAAAAAAAATGACGTAATAATGTCGTTTTTTGACGTATTTTTTAAGGTCAAAAAACGACATTATTACGTCATTATTTTTGCACCAACCTAATAGTTTTCTTCTGTTTATCTTGCCATCGATATATTCAGCAAGTATCATATTTTACAAGCTCTCTTTCTACATTATATGCTCAAGAAATTTCAACTCTCACTTCCTGATGGTAAGCATAAGTATCCTTCTTTTCATTTTCCCTAAAACTCGGAGCTTGGTATTCTCAGCATCCTTCTGCAGAACATAACATCTATTGCTTCAAGTCTCTTCTTCATCTGTGCGGAGATTAACCAGCATCCACTGCCATATAGTAGGATTGATATTACGTAACAGTTCAGTACTCTTCTTTTTCTTAACGAAATTTTCCTGTTTCTTAATAATTTGCTTAGATTTTTGAAAATATCTTTAAGTACACCAACGTGCTTCCGGATTTCAATGTCGCTTTATCCGTCCCCTGTTATCAGATATTTAAAAAGTACTTGTTTGATCTTTCTTATCCCTGGATCACGAGAAAGTGTATACCACATCCTACAGATGATTAAGCTTAAGATTGAACCTTAAACAAAAGATATTGCAAACCCTTAAGCAAACGGAGATAATTTTCAGCCAATACATGACAATTAAATTTGACATGAAGAAATGCGCAATGCTGTTAACGGACAAGAAAAAGAAAAGAGAAACAAAGAATTTAATTAAACTGCCCAGCCAGGAAACCATCAGAGTGCTTAATGGAGAGGAAGGCTTAAAGTACTTCGAAATTTTGGAATCAGATGCTATCAAACAGAAAGAGATGAAGGAAAATTAGTAAAGAATGCTTCAGTACAAGAAAAGTATGAGAGAAAGTTAATTAAAGAAATAAAAGCTGAACAGTTTAAACTGTCAGGTATTCTGCACACTTCTTAAAATGGAAAAGAGATGGCCCCCAGGCACCTGGACCACGAACAAGGGAAACTAGTAAAAATGCAAAAAGCGTTGCGCCCGAAAATTGATGAAGACAAGTTGTATGATAAAAAAGGAGGAAGTTCATTCGGTACCGATGTGGGCGCACTGGAAAATACACTTGTGCCACATTCGGTAGCCATGAGGGCGCACTGGAAAATACACTTGTGTCACATTTGTTAGCAACGAGAGAGCAAAGGAAAATACACTTGTGTCACATTCGGTAGCGATGAGGGCGTAATGGAAAATACACTTGTGTCACATTCGGTAGCGATGAGGGCGCACTGGAAAATACACTTGTGCCACATTCGGTAGCGATGAGGGCGCACTGGAAAATACACTTGTGTCACATTCGGCAGCGATGTGGGCGCATTGGAAAATACACTTGTGCCACATTCGGTACCGATGAGGGCGCACTGGAAAATACACTTGTGTCACATCGGTACCGATGAGGGCGCACTGGAAAATACACTTGTGTCACATTTGTTAGCAACGAAAGAGCAAAGGAAAATACACTTGTGTCACATTCGGTAGCGACGAGGGCGGACTGGAAAATACACTTGTGTCACATTCGGAAGCGACGACTGTGCGCTGGAAAATACACTTGTGTCACATTCGGTAGCGATGAGGGCGCACTGGAAAATACACTTGTGTCACATTCGGTAGCGATGAGGGCGCGCTGGAAAATACACTTGTATCACATTCGGTAGCGATGAGGGCGCACTGGAAAATACATTGTCACATTCGGTAGCGATGAGGGCGCGCTGGAAAATACACTTGTATCACATTCGGTAGCGATGAGGGCGCACTGGAAAATACACTTGTGTCACATTCGGTAGCGATGAGGGCGCGCTGGAAAATACACTTGTCACATTCGGTAGCGATGAGGGCGCACTGGAAAATACACTTGTGTCACATTCGGTATCGATGAGGGCGCACTGTAAAATACACTTGTCAAAGCGATGAGGGCGCACTGGAAAATACACTTGTGTCACATTCGGTAGCGATGAGGGCGCACTGGAAAATACCACATTCGGTAGCGATGAGGGCGCACAAAATCCCTTGTGTAACATTCGGTAGCGATGAGGGCGCAAAGGAAAATACACTTGTGTCACATTCAGTAGTGACGAGGGCGCGCTGGATAATACACTTGTGTCACATTCGGTAGCGATGAGGGCGCGCTGGAAAATACACTTGTGTCACATTCGGTAGCGACGAGGGCGCACTGGAAAATAAACTTGTGTCACATTCGATAGCGACGAGGGCGCGCTGGAAAATACACTTGTGTCACATTCGAAGCGACGAGGGCGCGCTGGAAAATAGACTTGTATCACATACGGTAGTGACGAGGGCGCACTAGAAAATACACTTGTGTCACATTCGGTAGCGATGAGGGCGCGCTGGAAAATACACTTGTATCACATTCGGTAGCGATGAGGGCGCACTGGAAAATACACTTGTGTCACATTCGGTAGCGATGAGGGCGCACTGGAAAATACACTTGTCACATTCGGTAGCGATGAGGGCGCACTGGAAAATACACTTGTGTCACATTCGGTAGCGATGAGGGCGCAAAGGAAAATACACTTGTGTCACATTCGGTAGCGATGAGGGCGCACTGGAAAATACCCTTGTGTCACATTCGGTAGCGATGAGGGCGCAAAGGAAAATACACTTGTGTCACATTCAGTAGTGACGAGGGCGCGCTGGATAATACACTTGTGCCACATTCGGTAGCGACGTGGGCGCACCGGAAAATCCATTCAAAGTGTGTGTCAATTCCCCAATAATGTGACTTTTTTTCTTTTTAAATCGGTTTCATCCCAAGCAAGGCAGTAAAGCTACTAAGACACAAGAAGTTACTGGGTGTGGCAGAATTAAAAACAGAAACAATAATAACGAGCTGGAATAGGAAAGAGTAATCAGGAGGATATTAGATAGCGATTGACATTGCATTCAAATTTTTGCAGATTAAAGTTGGCTGGAAAGCATGGAGTCGGCAGGGATTTCCACAAGCAAAAAGTGCGAGAAAAGAAACAGTATTGAATTTACGGCTACAGGTAAACCTGCTCAACTGTAAATTGATGAGATCTTGACGCCAGTCTAGCGCTACGCTTATTCATAATGTCAAGGTACCATAGCGATAGAGTTCATCCGAACAATTACCACTGAAGAGAACATCATATATAGTAAAGAAAATCTTCTTAGAACAGCTAAAAATGGCCTGAAGAGTGAACAAAAACACAAGAGACTACAACGAGAACAGAAAAATATGGTGAAAAAGAATTCAGGACACATATCAAGGGATTGATTAGCAGGTAAGTCAACACGGGCATAGTCACGTCGCAGAAGCCTAAATAGAGAAAAAAAGAGTTTCTCTTAATGGTAATGGTAAAATTAACCATTCCCACACAGGTAACATTTATTGAGCGAACAATTATTGTTACCGGCGTTTGAAATTTATCTCTATCTATAAAAGGCAGGATGTGTATGTGTGTGTGTGTGTTTGTGTGTGTGTGTGTGTGTGTGTGTGTGTTTGTAACGAATGCACGGCCGCAATTTTCGACGGATTTGCACCAAAATTTACATGCACATGCTCCAAGTTAGCGTGAAAGTCCAAGACCGACTTTGCATTTCCCAACTCCCATCCATAGTGGAAATAATCGATTTTTTCATGCTTCTACGGCAGTTTTCACGAAGTTTGCGACCATTTTCTACTGGCCAGAGTAGAGCCTATAGCTGGCTGCCACAAATAGGCAGGAAGATTCTATTGACCAGCGTGAGAGCCAGCAGCTGACTGACATGAATGGTAACTAGCATGCGAGCATGCAAAAAAAAAATCGATAGCTGCATTCGTCACAAGTGGGAAAAATTTAAATCTGCATGGCACTTTAGACCAATTGGCTTATTCGCTTGCTTAAACTCAACGTTGATTCTGCAGAACTGGGTTGGGTGTAAAAAAGTATTTGTTGTTAACATTCTTTTTTCATTTGGTTTTTCCAGTTACGAGTCCTTTTTTAAAGCTGATTGTTTTGTGTTCTTTTTTCGTAACAGATTTAGTGTTTAGTCTATAGAGCTTAGAAAAAATTCGAAGTGTGAGATAGGCAAGAAGTGAGGCATGTAGCAACATCAGCACGGCAAAGGGCACTCCTTTAAAGGCAAGGAAGGGCAAAAATATTTTAAGTCACGTGATAGCGATTGCTGTATGGGTCGTACGATTTTTGAATCAAGCACGGGCAACACTGGCCATGCTGCTAGTAATATACTAAAAGTTTTTGCAGCATGCTGACCTGTGTTAAAATCCTCACAGTATTTAGTATTGTTGAAGTTATCGCCAATATATTTTGACGTGATTTACAAACATTTTCGAAAACCGATCTATGGAATTTGAATAAGTTGATTTGTTTGGAAAAAATACTTTGACAAAAACCCTACTACATGATTTAATAATTTTTAAAATTTTACTTTATAGGACTTCATGGTAACCAATATTTTAAGAAAATTTCTCCTTGTTAACAGCGAAGAATAAATTCTTAGGATTTCTTACTCTTGAGCATGCAACATACAACTGGCCATGCGTAAATATTTCTTTCTGGCAAAAAGTTCAGACCTTTTGAGGCGTTTGGCCTCGTGATTTGTTTATAGTTCTCGCAAACACAGGGCGATCTGGAAACTGGATTCTTGTATATATAAACTTAAAGAAAATATGTAAAAACAATATTGCATTTTTATTAAATCTGTACATGTTATTTTAATCATCAAATTGTTCGTAGTGGGGTATTTTATATGTTAAATAATAAAACTTTTAATTTAAAAAAAATTAAATAAAATTACTGTTTATTGTACTAAGCTAAGTACTCAAGTAAAACAATCTGTACTTTGCACCCACTTATCTGTTTGCAATTCTCCTCCAAAATTGGTTTCAATCGGTCAATTTATGGCTAGTTTAGAGGGTGTGACGGCCGAACGGAAGTCCCAGAATTTTATATATAGATAAATTTTGATTAAAACAGTTTTTTTTTTCAGGAAATAAGATTTCTGAAGTCCACTAAATGTTATAGATCTTTCTAATATTCGTGAGAGTTTCCGTTTAGATTTTAGTAGTGTGGAAAGTTAATAGCTTGATTATATGATGATTTTCTTTTCTTTTAAATGCGGCATACATTTACTATTGTAATAGTTGGTTGATTTTGTTTCACGGCATATCAACATCTTTATGGGTCATTTAATGCCGAAATGTAAATATTTTGTACGTAATTTTATGCTTTCAACTACACATATTTTGGACATAATTTTATTCTTTCAGGGTAAATGTATGTTTTTTTAGATATATAGTTTGGAGATCATAAAATGCATAGTTGGTAATTTTACTATAGAAATGCATTTTTATATTTTTTTAGTGTTGTATTAATTGTCGTTTTGCTTTGGTGTCTTATCAGGTGATGATGTTGAATGTAGATTGTAGAAAAAATCTACATTCAACATCATCACTTGATAAGACACCAAAAGTGTTGAAACAGAATAGCTATTTTTGTAGTGATTTTATAACATATCTATGTTATGATTTTTAAATAAATAATTATATTCGCTCTACTTTGTATTGAGCACTCTTTTAAGAATAGTAATTGTTGGTGATTGTAATTTATTCCGTATACACCAATCATTCACTTGGATATTAACTATATATATATATATATATATATATATATATATATATATATATATATATAGCTAGAGAGTTGAGAAATTTGTCGAAGGTGAAGATGACTGTCGTACCAATTGTTATCGGAGTGCTGGGAATAGTTCTGAAGATTCTAAGAAAACGTCTAGATGAATGAGACATCAGGGAGCGGATTGAGAACATCAATTAGCATATGGTGGAGTAATGGATAACGGCTCGGATTGAGGAATCGGCGAGCCGAGTTCGAATTCCAGTCGAATCTATTACGTGCTAATACCCATGGGAAAGGTATAAATCCTTTCTTCCCTCCCCCAGCTATGAGAAAATTGCAGTACAGACTGTTAACTGATCTACCACAGAAAAAAAATGGCAACCTACCGCGGGAAAAAAATCTTCCTCGTCAGTTATGTATCGAAAGATACATGATCGCCTAAGCGTTTAGCACGCATGGCACATAACCGGCTGAAAATCTGAAGAGTGTCCTGGAGTATTCTCTCACATTAACTTTAGTGAAAACCACAAGGTACTATTCAGTTCAAAACCCGACAGGAAACAACAAGAAAAACACTAATAATAATGATAATATCAAATATTATTAAGTGAATGCAACAATTTAGCCCAGAAGAAATACAATAACATATAACGAGGAGGCGTGAGTGATCTACTGGTAACTGTGCAAGCGACACCACTTGGAGCATACAGACCAATGGTAAACGTACAATGCAGAATCTGTCAAAGAGATTGAAACACATAAAAATGCAGTTATAAAATCCAGTCAGGACAAGAAAATCGGCTATATTAGTCGAGAACAAGAAACGGCGTATTAAATAGTGGATTTCTTTGTAAGACTAAGACAGGGCTGCGCTGAGGATAGCTCAAAAAAGAAACGTGTTCGTTCTTGAGAGCTTCCTAAAACAACACCGTAAGTACCAAATATATAGAGGCCAGGATAGATGCAAATATATATATATATATATATATATATATATATATATATATATATATATATATATATATCTCTCCGTTTGCGGCAGATTGCATAACTCACGTGATTGTGCATTTTATAGTGTGATGCATCCCCACGAGTAGCCCAGTCTGTTGGGGAATTGCCTTTATCGAATCACCTACTCTAGACTGGTTGCCAACCAAAGCTGTAGAAGCCTGTCTGCCCTGTTATTTAACACACGGATAGTGGTGGGGGGAGGAGAAGAGATACACAATGCTTCAATCTCGAAGAGACATGCTCAACTGGTTATGGTCAGGTAAGTAACAAGGAAATCTGTGGTACTCAACGAGATATTTAAGAAAATATATATTAAGTAAGCGAGTTATCTCCCTTGGTCAATTTCACTCTCTAGAGATCACTTATAGCGTATTTCCTTGGTCGATACACCTTTTCAAAACAACCATTCAATAGCCAGAATATGTTGGCGCCAATTTTCAAATAACGCTATTTACTTCTGTTTCTGGCCCTCTTTTCTGCCAAGCTCTGCAAGGGACAGGACGTTAAAATCGTCTCCGCTTCAATGACAGCAGTTATGACATGGGAGCCGTACCACTATGAGTACGTAAGACATTTTACTATAACACCAAGGACTTCAGTTAAGTGGGATTATATTGTTTCATTATATAATATATAGTCGCAAACAGAACAATTTGTTTGCAACAAGAACTATTATTTCAAACAGTATTTGTATAAATGAATAATATTCCTTTAAACTTTCTATTTGTGTTCCGTGTTCTTTCTGTATTGATTATTATTTGCGGCTTAAATCGCCATAATGTGGCCTATCTTTATTCACCAAGACAAAACACATGCAAGTTAACACCTCCAGTGACTTAAAATCAGAAATATTTTCTTCTTATTACTGCATTTAATGTTGTTGTTGATGTTGTCTGTTAGAGTGATTGATCGACAGTCAATCCATATTCCTCCATCTTGTAACTGAGGCAAGCATTCGTTATATCAAATATGCTTGCTTGCCTGCTGTTGACAGCTATGCCCTATTTATCGTACCTCCATCGTACTACAACGTTCATCTGCTTCTTACTTATTTTTTTTCTTTTCCTTCAGTTTCCTGGCTTTCATTTTCTCCATTTACTTTTCCCTCTTATTCCTTGTCATTTTTCCAATACCAACAAATGATGAGGGTAACCAGAGAAATCAGTTGTCTCTTGCCTCTGATGCCACCAAAGTCCTTATTCGCTTTTTATCATGTAGTTGTCACTGTACACGAAAACGTTCCTGTTAAAAATATTGTCTCTTTCTTTCTTTCATTCTTTCTTTCTTTCTTTCTTTCTTTCTTTCTTTCTTTCTTTCTCCTTTCTTCATTATATCAGCTTTATTTCTTTCATTACTCTTCATTATATCAGCTTTGTTTCTTACTTTTTTCCTTTTCATTAAATCAGATTCCTTTCTTTCTTTCTTTCTCTTTATTTTACCAGCTTTCTTTCTTTCTCTTTATTTTATCAGTTTTCTTTCTTTCTTCTTCATTATATGAGCTTTTGTTCTGTTTCTTTCTTTCTTTCTTTCTTTCATTCTTCCTTTCTCTTTATTCTATCAGCTTTCTTTCTTTCTTCTTCATTATATCAGTTTTTCGCTTTCTTTCTTTCTTTCATTCTTATATCAGCTTTCTTTCTTTCATTCTTATATCAGCTTTCTTTCTTTCTTTTTCTTCTTCATTATATGAGCTTTTGTTCTCTTTCTTTCTTTCTTTCTTCCTTTCTCTTTATTCTATCAGCTTTCTTTCTTTCTTCTTCATTATATCAGTTTTTCGCTTTCTTTCTTTCTTTCTTTCTTTCTTTCATTCTTATATCAGCTTTCTTTCTTTCTTTTTCTTCTTCATTATATGAGCTTTTGTTCTCTTTCTTTCTTCCTTTCTTTCTCTTTATTCTACCAGCTTTCTTTCTTCTTCATTATATCAGTTTTTCGCTTTCTTTCTTTCTTTCTTTCTTTCTTCTTTTTCATTATATGAGCTTTCGTTCCCCTTCTTTCTTTCTTTTTCACCTCTGCATTATATCAGTTTTCTTTCTTTCTTTTTTCTTTCTTACCACTTCATTGTATCATCTTTCTTTATTTCTTTATTCTATCGACTCTGTTTCTTTTTCTCGTTTCTTTATATTATCAGATCTATTTCTTTCTTTCTCTTTATTATATCAAGTCTTTCTTTCTCACCTCCCTCTTTCTTTCTTTCTTATTTTTTTATTATATACGCTCTTTCTTTCTCATTTTTGTTATATAAGCTCTTTCTCTCTTTTTTTCTTATTTTTATTATATAAGCTTTTTCTCTTTTTCTTTCTCGTCTATTTATTATCTAAGCTCTTTCTTTCTTTCCCACCACTTTATTATATAAGCACTTTCTCTCTTTTCTCTTTATTACGTAAGTCGTTTCTTTTATTCTCACCTAATTGTTATCAAGTCTCTTTCTTTCTCACCTCTTTATTATATAAGCTCTTTCTTTCTTTCTTTCTTTCTTTCTTTCTTTCTTTCTTTCTCATCTCACTACCACTCGCCTCTCTTTCACACTCCCTTTCCTTTTTATGTCTTTCTCGATTCCGTTTTCTCTGGTTTTTCGTCTTTTTTCTCATCTCTTAATTTTTCTCACCCCCTCCCACCTTCACTCTCTCACAGTCATTCTCCTTTTATTGCCTCTTTCTGTTTTCCCGCTCTGTCTCACACGACACACACACGCACGTATACCTTTCTGTTGCATCTCTTTTATCTAACCGCAGCTTCTGTTGCAGATTTGACACGGTGTAGGCTGAGAGGCCGACCTACAGTTAACTAATCAATGATCACACAGATGATCACCATGTAGAAACAAGAGCAACAACAAATTGATTACCGACAGAGCGTCATTTTTTTTTAAATAGATCCCGTCTACACACATCTTCTCTCAGTATATCTCCACCCACTCACCCATTCAATTTCATATTCTTGTTAAGTCACCTCTCCGAAGCCAGAAACCCCATCCATCAGAGAGGAATCAGTTTCGTGAAGTGGAAGTTTGTCGCCAATGCAGAAACGAGCATTGTGCACACGAAAACTGGTTACCGGTTTATAACGAATTGATGTAGAGTTACGTCCCTTGTCACTGTTATGAGTGAAAACGCGTTTTGAATCATATCCGATGCAAATAGATTTGCAGGTATATAGCTCATCTGATAAAGTGAGTGGTATTTTTTAAGTCGCTTACACGATTTTTTAATAAGCAGCTCCACTACTGACAGCAGTGTAACTTAAGCAACTAAAAAAAGAAAAGAAAAAAAAACGTAAAATTAAACAAAAAGAAACAGTTACTAAATACGCTGTTTTATACACTATTTTTCTCCCAGTTTAGTTACATTGAAAAGTCTTTTCTAGTTATTAGGTCCAATCTTATAAAATAAGCAAGCAACCATTAAATAATTTGGTGACTAATTCTTGCGTAGAAATTAAGCAACCAAAATACTGCAGAAAATTCAAAGTTCCTTATTTTTAAAAATCGGGTACATGGATTTAAATTTTGAAGAAAGCTTTGGAAAAAGCGTCTGGTTTTGCACTCCTAATTCGCCGAGAGGTTCGTCGATTAGAACAAACGAAGCACGAGGAGAAATGTCAGTAACGAAGTATTGTCCTTATATTGATATTTAATAAATCACTTAATTCCAAAATTGCATTGATTATTGTTGGGATAATGTCTTAGTTTTTAAATTTTAGATATCTCTATTCTCTCTGTGAAAATCTAAATATAGTATAAAGATTATAAAAACAGTGGCGAGTAGTTGAAATTCACTTGCAATAGGCATCTTTTTAAACTACACGGAATTTCACTGTTGCTTTCGAATTTTATGACGAATCTATCTCATCTCTAAAGGAAAGAAATGGCTGAAATCACTGCAATAAATTAAAAGAGGTTATAGAAAAAAAGGGAGAAACTAAATGAGAAAGAAAGAAAAAAGATAGCAAGAAAGAAAAGAAGAAAAAACAAAGAGTGATAAATAGTGAGAAGGAAAAGAAGGAAAAGATAGAGAAGGAAAAAGAGAGAAAATGAAAAGAAAAAGTAGTAGTAGTAGTAGTAGTAGAAAATAAAGAGACATTAAATGAAAAAACAGAAAATGAAGAAAGAAAAGAAGAAATAAAAGGAAAGACAAAAGAAAGAAAAAGAAAAGAAAACGAAATGCAAGAGAAAGAAAAAAAGGAAGAAAGAAAAAAGAAAGAAAAAGAAAGAAAGAAAAAGAACGAAAGAAAAAAGACATATAAAATGACATAAAAAAGAAAGAAAAAAGAAATAAAAATGAATGAGAAAAGAAATGACAGAAAGCCAGAAAAGAAAGACCATATTTACTGAAATTTGTTTTTCATCTTAACAAATACACACATAAAAACAGTTTTACAAACAAGAAGAGAATACTGGGTAAACCAACCTACACATATGCATTCGCATAATTTGTTAAAAAAAAAAAATGAAATTTTTGATTAACATTTCGTTGCATAACAAATGAAGCGAGGTTTTCCGAAAAGAATCTCTGATTTTGATTCGGCATTTCAAACTACGAAAACCTCATTGCGAATACAAATAAGCCAATTAGTAAATAGAGATTTGCGTCTTGTTTCATTAATCCAAAATGAATAATTATTTTCTTCTTCCTTTTGACTATTGCTTTTGATTTGTTATTCCTTGTTGATATATCCTGATTATGAAGCTGAGTTCTCTTGAAACGTTGATAATTCATCAAATGTTTGGAATTACCTGAAAGCTCTAATGATATAGTTGTGTAGGAGGTTGTGACGATGCCGTCTAATTTGGCGTCGGTGTAGGGTCGGAAAGATTTAGATTTCCATCGTATTGTTTAGTTGATATGATGCCCTTAAGTGGAAAAACCAAGAAGAGAAAAAGGGATAAGCAGGAAAAAATGTGGGGAATCATGGTTCGTATTTAATAATTAGATGTTTATATTGACTGTTTAGCTGATTTTTTTTCTTTTAATGGAGGATTGCTTACTTACCCAGAAAAGCAAGATTCGAAATTCTTACGTTTATTCGGTCTAGAATATGAACTAAACTGATATAATCAGAGAAGAAAATAGTGGCAAAGGAATGGTAGTAAAGAAAGAAAAAAGAAAGAAAATTTAAGATTAAGGAAGATTAAACTAATTACAGAAAAGAAAGAAAAAAATGAGAAAGAAAGTAAGAAAAAAGATAAATAAAAAAGAAGGAAGAAAGAAGGCAAGACAGAAAAAGTGAGAAGGAAGAAAAAATGAGAAGAAAAAATATTAAAAGAAAGGAAAAAGTGAGAAGAAAATAAAAACGTGAGAAAAAAAAGGAAAAACGTGAGAAGAAAGTGAAAAGTAAGAGGAAAGAAAAGACGTGGGAAGAATGAAAAAAAGTGAGAGGAAAGATAGAAAACGGTGGCGGGGAAGAAAGAAAGGAAAAGAAAGAAGAAAAAGAAAGAAGGAAGGAAATAGGAAGAAGAAAAAAAGAGAATTAACCTAAATGGAGAATAGAAAAGAAAAATATAAAAATGGAATAAAACGAAGAAGAAACAATGACGAAAACCACGGAAAAAGATTTAAAAAAAAATAGAAAAGACGAGAAAATTAAAAAAAAAAAAAGAAAAGAAAGAAGTCGAAAAATCATCGAAATATAAAAGAATATGTAGGGAAAGAGAAACCAATGGAAAAAAAAGATGGCTGAGCAGACGAAAAAGCACGCAATAAAAAGCAATATCACGATAAGAAAAACGATATAAAAATAGCCTTAAGCTTTCCAAGTTTTTCAAATAAAAATGAATAATTCACAATGCTTTAACTGTTTCTTTTCTTTCATCTCATCTATAATATTTTTATTGTTCAGGTCTATCCTTATACATTTTACAATCGTTCAGTAAACTGCATGGATCGGAAATAAATAAATAGATATTTGTATTCACATCTCGTATTTTTGTTGGCTCTGTCTAACATGAACGAGAATTTTACTGAATTTTACTAAGGCGAACCAATAACAGGTGAAATTCAAATATTATCGTGTAGTTATATTGTTTGTTTACACTTAGTAGTGGAAGACGTCGTAGTCTAAAGTTGTTCGGATTTCGTAGATTAATCATTTTTATTATAACTTTTGAACTAATTTTTCTTTCTTCTGCTTATTTTTTTTATTTTATTTTATTTTATCGCAACAATCTACGGCCGTTTGAGAGAGAGGGGGAAGCGAGACGGGAAGCGAGAAAGGAAAGAAACAGAGCAAACTAAATCAAAGATTAAAACGGAAAGAATAAAAAGAAAAGTGGATAAATAAGAGGAAGGGATGGAGTTAAAAATCATGAAGTGAAAATAATTTAGAAAGAAAGAAAGAAAATGATGTAATGAATATGCATCCACCTGGGTTTCCCCTCGCAGTAATATGATTGGCTGGTGTCAGCCATAAATACAGACTGATGTGGAGGTACATGACGACGCTTATTGACTACCCCTATTGCCTACCACTACGATGAGGACCAGTCCATTACGGTTGCCTGCTAGATTGTCCTACCCGGTTACAGTAGTCAGCAACCACTTTGCTACTTCGAACAAATATATCCCTATCCGGGACATATAAGAAAGAAAGAAAGAAAGAAAGAAAGAAAGAAAGTGTTATGGGACCTTACCCATAAGAACATAATGGACTATTCCATACGTAATAAATACTGCGCCTCAAGAAGAAGCAGAGAGTTCCGTCTGAAGTCTGGAGTGAGGTCCGTCAGGAGTCTGTCAGTCAGTCAGAGTGAGCGAGTCAGTCAGTCGAGTCAGAGGCAGTCCGAAACAGAATCGCGTTCAGACAATTACTACTAAACCTGATTGTTCGTACTAACACTTTCTTCTTCTCTGTAGATATTCCTGTTTGTAATATATCTGTGTTATTCCATACCTGTGTTCGAGTTCTTCTTTATTGGTTCTACCTTGGACTATCACCGTGGTACAAGGAACCGGACCATAACAGAAAGAAAGAAAGAAAGAAAGAAAGAAAAAAAGAAAAGGAAAGGAAAGAAATTCAGTAAATACACAACAATAGAAAGGGGCGTAAGACAAGGGTGTGTTGTCTTACCGGACTTATTCAAGTTTTACCGTGAGGCTATTTTGAGAGAATTAGAATTCCTACCAGGATTCATTATTTGCAGCCACAATCTTAACAACATCAGATCTGCAGGTGGCACAGTGCTGATAGCACACACACACACAGACACAGACACAGACACACACACACACACACACACACACACGCACAAAAACTACACAAACTCCTACAGAAGGCAAGAAAGGAGTAACATCAGTTGTAAAAAAACAGAATATATGGATGTCAGCGAAAGGAACAGTCCAAGATACGAACTACAAATTGGTGACCCCCAAATCAAGCAAGTACAAAACTCTAAATATCTAGGACGTGTTTTAACAAAGGATGGAAAATGCGCCACCGAAATCCGAAAGCCTTATTGAAAGAGAGAAATACAACTTCCAAAAGCTAAGCAAAGTATTGAGAAACAGGAAAATTTCGTTAGAAACAAGAAAATAGTACTGAACTGTTATTTAATATCAGCCCTCTTATATTGCAGTGAATGCTGGACAATCCTCTCAAAGATGAAGAAGGGACTTGAGCAAACAGAAATGTGGTTCTACAGAAGGATGCTGAGAATACTGTAGACTGAACATATGAGTAACGAAAACGTTTTAGAGAAATTGGAAGCCAAAAGGTTAAGGTCATTTATACTTAGAATCAGAAGGAGACAATAAAAAGTTCTCGGTTACATAATGAGGAAAGAGGGCTTGAAGAATTTGACAACCACATGACATATTGAAAACCAGAGAGACAGCGGGAAGCAGCGAATAACATATCTAAATAGCTTGTGTAAATTTGTTGGCAGAACAGTGATTAGGAGAGATAGCAAAAACACTAATGTTACGAAAAGACATACATGATAAGAAGTTGTGAAGAGCCATGACTCCCCTATGTCCTTAATGGTTACGGTACATAGACGAAAAATAACAATACTATAATCTAAATTCTATTCTAGTCACCATTTTCGCTAAACAAAAATGGCGCCATTTTAAAATCTATAAAGATTCTTTGTAAGCCTCATCTTTGAACAAATGAAGGCCTTTTTATTTAATAATGAATGGTAGCATTGGCGAAAAGATCGATTCGCCAGTTTGTTTAATTGTACCCAAGAGAACAATAATAAGATAAAGACATACTGCTTCATGTTACTCTCTTGGATCCCTCGATCCTGCCGCCTCTCCCACCCAAAAAATACATATGCGTACTGAAGAATAAATAAGAAAAGCCAACTGATTCTTGCTATCGCTTTTCATTTTACAACCAAGTCTACGAAATGAACTTGGAATAAAAGTTCAATGTTTACGCTATACAACTGGGATCTACACTCCATCTGTTACGTTTCGGAACTTAATCTAGACTTATGAAAACAATGCGTATTTATTCGAGACAGTTAAAAGAGTGAAGCTTTATCGATTTCTCTTCATTCTCCAGGGCTTTGGGACGCAATTCTAAACCATTTCTTGGTTTATTTCGATAATTATATAAACATGTTATTTGCATTTATATATATATATATATATATATATATATATATATATATATATATATATATATATATAATATAATTCATTATATATATTTATATATATGTATCCTATGAAAGGATGGCTATAGTCATAACTCGTGTGCGTGAAACTCGGGTTAGACTAGAGCCATCCATGCGTATTTATTCGAGACAGTTAAAAAAAGTGAAGCGTTATCGATTTCTCTTCATTCTCCAGGGCTTTGGGACGCAATTCTAAACCATTTCTTGGTTTATTTCGATAATTATATAAACATGTTATTTGCACGTTATATATATATATATATATATATATATATATATATATCCTATATAAAAGGATGGCTATATATAGTATATATAATTCATTATATATATATAACTCCATATTATACTAGAGCCATCCATACACATATTATTCTAGACCGTTAAAAACTCGTGCGTGAAACTCGGGTTAGTGAAGAGACAGTTAAGATTTCTCTTCATTCTCCAGGGCTTTGGGACGCTATTCTAAATCATTTCTTGGTTTATTTCGATAATTATATAAACATGTTATTTGCGCGTTATATATATATATATATATATATATATATATATATAATGCACATTATATATATATATATATATATATATATATATATATATATTATGAAAGGATGGCTATAGTCGTAACTCGAGTTTCACGTGATCTTCAGACGACTTGAAGATCGCGTATGCGTGAAACTCGGGTTACGACTAAACCATCCTTTCATAGGATTTAACGTTGTTAAGCGGTTTTTGTTCGGTTTAGGCAATATAGGCTTCCAGCACATTACTTTACTGAGTAGTTAAGTTTGCCTTATTTCTTTTTTCTTTTTCTTTTTTCAGTAGTGTCGTTTTCATTCCAGACTGTTAATTCGCCCGTTAATTCTATCAACGGTTTTTGTAATATATATATATATATATATATATATATATATATATATATTATTGAGTACGGAAATCTTTTTAAATCTGGCATATTTCGCTATATATTTAGCTTGGTCAGACATATGGAGAGGAGTAATATTTCGCTTTTCAAATTTTGAGTTGCATTTCTTTTGATTGGTCGGATAAAAGTCACGTGTATATTGGCGTTAGATTTTAAATCAAGTGCTTTTATTGATTGTGGGGAACGTGACGTGTATATCTCATAGCGTCTGTTTCTATTTTTTATTTTGAAAATGTTACTCTAGCCTAATGTGTATTTATATGTGTGTGTGTGTGTAATTATACGAAGTAAATAATTCAATCGCGTTAACTTCTAGTAATTCATATCCTGGTAGGTCTAATTGGCTTGTAGTATATATATATATATATATATATATATATATATATATATATATATATATATATATATATATATAATATATAAAAACTAATGCCATTGAAACGGTCATGCACACAAAGTTTCCGGCAACTATGATGATTCTTGTGCAACAAGGGATATGTCATGCCTCCTCACATATTTTCTAAGGGTTTAAGGAATCAATGCTGCTGACTATAACGAAATATGGAGATGGTTTTGAGGCCTTGGATAGAGAGTAGATACAAAGAAAGACCGTGCACCTGTGCGTCAGTTTTTAACAAAGAATAAAATTACCCAGGTCCGAAAACAACTATATTTTCCAGATCACAACCTTTGTGATTTTTACCTCTTTCCAAAAAATAAAATCTCACTTGAAAGGAACAAGATTTTAAGGCGTTGAGGGAATCTAAGAGAATGTGTCGAGGCAGCCGTTCGCTACCCCCAAAAAGGAGTTCCATCAATAGAAATGCCGCTGGATAAAGTGTGTGGCTTCATAAGGGGACTACTTCAAAGGAGATTAAATGCCGAATTGATATGTGCAGTAGTTTCCTTTTTATAACACCAATCCTTGCACTTTTTGAACGGTCCTCGTATATAAATTTCGGTCTGGTCGTTCTCTCGCATTCAATTCGCACTGAATCCCTAAAGAAATGCATAAACCACCTCTTCTTCCCAATACAATGCGGATTTAAATAGCGGGGTGGATTGGGCGGTAGTCAATCGAAGAAAGGTAAGAACTCTTTCTTAAGATTAATAAGAATTCACAAGTATTAAAGAGACGGAAGCTGTGGGGTTGTAATTAATCCTTGAAGGATTAAAAACAAGACCAGTCAAATTTGAGGGAGAACATTCTTGTAGGTTAAACGGCTATCTTTCACGGTGGAGTAGACGAGGCTCCATAGTAGTTATTACAATGATAAAGCGTCATTGTAATTGAGGTCTTCTCAACTGAAATCAACGGCCAGGTTGAAGGAGTCTCCCAATTGAGTCAACATCCAGGGCGGAGGGTTCTCCCGAGTGAATCAATGTCTAGGGCGGAGGTTTCTGCCAATTGAATCAACGGCCAGGGCGGAGAGTTCTCCCAATTGAATTAACGGCCTCTCCCGATTTAATCGACGATCAGGGCGGGGAGGGTTTTTTTTTCTCCTCCCGATTGAATCAACAGTCAGAGCGGCGGGTTCTTCCGATTGGATCGACCGTCAGGTCGGAGTGTTCTATTGATTGACTCAACGGCCTGGGCGCGAGGTTCTTCTGGTTGAATCAACGACCAGAGAGGTCAGTTTTCTCGACTGAAATCAACGCTCAGCGTGGAGTGTGTTCCGATTGAATCAACGGCTATGTTTCCACGACGAATGCAAATTTTCAAATTAGAGGACACTGGTTGTAACTTGACCTGATGAGCAATTGGCTAAATCTACTTGCCCATGACACGCATGAATGGATACCTCTCTGGATTTCAAATCAACATGTAAAGGAATGTGGACAAGTGCTCCGCATGGACCTAACATCTACTCCCGGTCATGGAACTGATGAATGAGTGGGATATATATTTTCAATAAATATGTCAGTCGGAAATGCATACATCCAGTTTAATAAATCTTTGTTGTCCTATAAATATAGATGTAGTTATTTACACACGTACGAGTTAAGTTTTGTATGACGATTTCGAGATATATTAAAAACTAGCAGGCTTGAAATCACTACTTGAAATCTTTGAAACACAAATTTTAAATGAACATTACATTCATAAATTGGCTTGTTATAATTAAGGAAAGTTTTACAAATAGATGCCGACTCATGGAAGGCCAATTAAAATGCAAATTTCAAACACTTTTCTGCACGATATAAGACGATATTCCTAAACAACTATTTTTGTTATGAAAATCAAAACAATCTTCGAATAAAAGAACAGTAACGAAGGACAGTTAATTAATGAAATAAACTTTTTAAAAATCAATATGCAAATTAGTTAAACCTGAAGAGTGATATTGCCTAGAAACAAATAATATATAATGCAGAGATTTAGCTACTAGCGTGTAAATTATTATGAAGTAGTCCTGGGGATTTTTAATCTGAGAATTCATGGGGTAATTGACTCCCAATTTCGCGTTTAGATTCCATAATGTAGGTTTTACTTAATTAGCTATTATGAGTCTCTAACTCTTCAAATGTTGAATATATAACTCCTTCTAAATTCTGTCTTTACACTATGTTAATTTTATCTTATAAATTGCTCTTGCTCTGTCACCCATGAAATAAAAGTAATTTTTTGTACGGAAAATAAGGATCTACGTACATCAAATCGTCTTTAAATTAAGTGGCAGCAGAAGAATTATCGTTGAACTTTTAAAAGGTAAGCTTAAAGATTAATTCAATACTGAAATGCAGCGATGAATTTTGAGTTCTCCTCCCAAGCTATTGTGATGATGGTCAAACCAAGAGTCCTCCACAGAAGCTAGCTTAAATGCCGCCCGATAGGGTGGCCTTTAAGCTAGCTTAAATTTTTAAAATTTTAGCTAGCTTAAAATTTTAAGCTAGCTGCATTTTTGGATACAAAAGGAAAATAAGAGTTACTCCCCTTGAAATATGAAAGCAATGATAATGGCTAGTATAATATATTAATATACTGAGTTTAACGAAAATCTGGGGCTATTGAATGAGCATAAATCATCTGACGGAGGACCGTGAATTCAGAATGCATTGTTCAACGAAAATCTAGGGCTATTGAATGAGCTATGAATCATTGAAATCGGACCAGTGGGAACGGAGGAGTTGCAAACCCCCACACAAAAACACACACACATACACTGTACTTTATATATAAGATGCATACGTTCAGCAATGCATGTGAATATCGATAAATATATGTATGAATTTGTGCGGAATATTTATTTGTATAAACATAAGGGAGATATAAACGAATAAAAATAAATGTAGAAATAATTTCTTTACCTACTATAGTTTTTTGGTTTAAATGCAATGCATTTAAATTCATGTTGCTCTGGATTCAATTTTAGGAAGTTCAGTATTAAATATATCTATAATAATAAAGCGCGTATCCGTCCGCCCTTCCGTTTATGATTTCGACGAAAGTAATAGGTAGTAACTATTGTAGTTACACGCGATTTAGAAATCTACCATTCGTCCTTGCATTGAATACTATTGTCATATATTAACCAAATTACTATTGTCATATATTAACCAAATTACTATTGTCATATTAACCAAATTACTATTGTCATATTAACCAAATTACTATTGTCATATATTAACCAAATTACTATTGTCATATATTAACCAAATTACTATTGTCATATTAACCAAATTACTATTGTCATATATTAACCAAATTACTATTGTCATATTAACCAAATTACTATTGTCATATTAACCAAATTCCGTAAAAGTTTTAAAATAAGTTTTTTTTTTTGTTCTTTGTCATAAAAAAAATTCCGTAAAAGTTTTAAAATGTCCAGGTTCGTTTTTAAAAAAAGTATTTCCGTCTCCGGACCCAATGTCCAGGCGTCCTGGGTATGACGATGAACTACGTCCGCGTCCTGGGTATGACGATAAACTACGTCCGCGTCCTGGGTATGACGATAAGCTACATCCAACAGAAAGGCCTCTTATAATACGTTTTTAGAAAAATAATGTTGCCAGCTGTACGTTTTTGAAAGAATAATATTACCAGCTATACATTTTTCAGGAAAAAAATATTGACAGAAATTGATTTCTGACAAAACAAGAGTATTACCAGGAAAAAAAAAGTTGTCGACATTAAATGACCAATTCAGGTTGATATACCGTAAAACAAAACCAACCAAACCATCCAAACCTAATGTCCAGTTTCAGGGAACCGTCCTTACCGCTAGACCCAGTTCCAGATTAGATTTTCACCATTGCTCTTAAAGGGGGAAGATCAAGCTCAATTACTGAAATCTGAGGCGTTCCAAAAATAGAATTGTTGAGGCAACAGGAACAAATTTCAGTTACCTCCCGAATGTACGCGTGCCGGACACCACGCTGTGACCTTACCAACTAGGGTAGAGGTAGTTAAATAAAACATCAATGTCGCGTTTGTTTTTTGTTTTTTTACAAGCTCATTGACTTCCGTCAAATCAAAATATTTTTGTTGCCGAAGAAGTTTTAAATTGATACTTGAAGAAACGGAACGAAATCTTGTGTTGCTTCAAAGTAACAAATTCAGATCGATTTAGAAGCAAAATACCTTTTTCCAATGTGATGGCAGCATTACGGGCAGTGCTACCATTAAAAAGGTGGAAACTATTTGAAAATGATCCCGCTCAAAAGCGTCAGTTGGGACCAGCACAAACGCACGGACGTTGTGAGCCTAATTTGATCATTAGCGAAAATGAGGCCTTTTTCCTGAACGTTGTTTGTCTTGACTGAGTTCAGTGCAATGTCGTGTCGAGGAAATTGCCAGACGACGAAACGCCGATCGCAGGGTGTGGTATGAGTTCTTCGCTTGTCCCAACACTGGCTGAATTTATTGGTTTCCAGTACGTCTTACTTCATAGTCCATAGATCGATCGATTTGTGCTTTGAACTTGAAAAAAATCAGAACAAACAAGTGTTTGAAAGTATGAATTAACTTCTATGAATCATGTTTCTTTTGAACGTTGGCGATCATGGCTCTCCACAGTTTCCTGTCTTTTGTAGCTCTTAATATCTTTTATCCTTTTACCATCTCCCCCAAACAGTGGTCCTCGATCCATTCACTAAGAACTAGTTAGGTGTCTCATTGTTTTTCTCTGTCTCTCTTACCGTCAATCTGTCCTGTGAGTATCAAATTTTCCAAGCCCTCTTTCCTTATGTTCCCCAGAAATTTCAACTGTCTCCTTCTGATATTAAGTATAACTATATTTTTGTTGCCATTGTCTCTAGAACTTCGTCGTTGCTCACATGTTTGGTCTATAGTATTCTCAGCAGCTTTTTTATCGGTTGTGGACAGGGGCAGGAATTGGCTGGTTAACTTTAATGCCTCAAAAACAAAAATGCTCTCTATTACTCACCACAGAGAACCATCCCTGCCTCCCGTTAGAATGTCTGACGCTCAACTCCACGGGAGCACCTCTTTGCGACTGCTCGGTCTCACACTGTCTGCTGACCAGAGATGGAACAAACACATTGAGTCAATAGCTTCGTCCACCGCAGGGAAAAGGAAATTTGGCTCCCTGTGCCGCGCCAGGAAATTTTTCTCGCCGGAGTCGATCCTTCAAATCTGCAAATCAACCATTTGTCCTTGCATGGGGTATTGCTACCATATATGGTCTGGAACCCCTTCTGTTTGTCTCAAGGTCCTTGATAAAATCCAGAGACGGATGTGCAACGTAATTGGCCCTGATCTGGCATCTCATCTTCAGTCGCTTTCTCACAGAGGTGCCGTCGCCTCCTTCTGTTTTTTTTTTTTACAATTACTTTCACGGTAACTGCTCCGATGAGCTGCTTTCGCTGGTTCCCAGACTTCATGAGTTTAAGCGTTCAACTAGGCTGGCATCTCGCTCTCACCCTTTCACTGTTGAAACTGTTAAATGTAGCCGTCTCTTCTACTCCAATAGCTTCATATCTCGCACCTCTCGCCTGTGGAACTCCCTTCCCTATTCCAGTTTCCCTGAGAGCTATAATCTCCGATTATTCAAATGTAATGTCAATCGACGTCTTCAGATTCCTTGATCTATCCCCCTATTCTTCTCTTGATCCTTTACTCTATCACTCCTCCTTGCTCTCGCTCCAACTCTCTGTAACCCCTTGCGTGCTAGTGACTTCCCGCCTTGCTTGGGGTGAAACGCTTAAAAAACCCTCACATTTATGTTGCTTTAAGTTTCTTCTTATGGTGTTACAAGCAAGTGCTTGGATGGTCAAGCTTGTTAGTCTATTACAAGTCAAATATATATCTATAACTCTTAATAACACTTCGACGTGGTCTAATGGTTAGCAGGCTTGACTGGCTAGAGAAATTACAACTGAGCAGTGAGTTCGATCTTCACTGGGTGCCATATACTTTCGGGCTTGTGCCACATTTAAACTACCGCTTACTAAATCGCTGTCTGTAACTCTTAGAGTCGTACTATGGTGGGGAAATCGGTAACGATTTGTTATGGAATGGGTGTTCTGATTAAATAACATAAACGTTAAATCTTCGTTAATTAAAATGTTATTTATTCCACTCTGTGATTTGCGGCCCTCCTCGCCGTCCTCTCACCGGACACTATATTCTCCGTCTTCGGTGTGGGAGAGATTACTTCCTCAACCTGCTTGAGGTGGTTGGTAATTTTTAAGGAATTTTTTTTTTTTTATTCATAACTCATTATTTCTTATTACGATATAAGTTATATTTAGTGGATACACGTGTTTGAGTAGACGTCTGTGTTTTTTAAACATTATATTTTCGTCTACCAGCCAGGTGGCTCAATGTGGAAAGGACTGGTTTGTAAAATTCAATACAACCAAAAAACAAACTAGTAAAATTTCACCACCTGCTAGCAGATCCTGAACTCTCAGCTATCGTGATGGATGTGTGTTCCCCGAAGGAGACTCCAATATCATGGACGTATATTGGGACTGAAGCTTTCCTCAGACCTCAAGTAGAACCCATATATCCAATCTGTTGCCAAAGATCCCGGAAAAATGGTTCATTGTACCACTCCAGTAAGCATCTGATTCCCTCTGCTATACTCCACCTTTATGTTATGGTAATTTACCCATGCACGCATAGACTCTCCCAGCTATAAATAGGAGCAGGTACTGCCTTTTAGAGAGTGTACTTTCCAGCAGTCAGCTCTGACAGTCGGACCGAACATTCTTGCTCGTTTTTATAAGTTTTGTATTACTGTTTCTGTTAATATATTTGTTTAACAATTCCTCTCTTTGTGTATTTATTTCTGACTCCATCAAGACCACAATACTTTACAAGCGTCAGATCAGATGAAAAAAGGAGTAATGCAGCCATATCTGGATTGGAGCTGCCTGGTCCATACGTCTGTCTTGTTAGAGTTCAAAAGCGTCTATACGAACTTGTGGGTGAGGGATTATTTCCCACCCTACAACCCGTTTCCTACAGACGAAATATTGCAAGCGTCTCGCTGCTCTATCTCTATTTTCATGGCTTGTGTTCAGACGAGCTGCTATCCTTCGTCCCACCAACCCTTATCATTACAATTGGGACCTGCCATGCCACATACACAAGAGTGAAGCATCCCCATTTCCTTTGTATTGCTATAGTAAGAAGTAAGTTCTATTCGGACAAGTTCTTCCTAATCACGACAATCTTGATCTTGTCAAGTCTAAGGTTAACCGTTCTTTCCCTTTCTTATGCTCATACCCCACCCAGTAACCGTCTACCTTGAGTTGTTCTTGGGTATGCATTTGAAGACTAGTATAAAAAATAAAGCATCTTGGAAAAGCTTATATTGTTTCGAAATTTGGCTACTAAATAAGTAACCAACATTATTTTATATCACATAACTTTCTAATTTGAAATTAAAGGTATACCTTTTCAATTTGATTCTAGAAATCCAGGCAGTTTTCATTTTCTCTGAGTATTATTTATAGGCGAGGTTCAGGAAAGAAAAGACGTTAAGAAACAGAAATATGATTTTACAGAAGGATACTGAGAATACCATGAACTGAACATGTGAGTAATGGCGAAAATGGAAACAAAATGGTTACTTGGGCTCAACATCAGAAAGAGACAGTTGAACTTTCTAGGGCACATAATGAGAAAAGAGAGTTTGGAAATTCTAACACCCACAAGACAATGGAGGCAAGATAGACAGAGGAAAATGGCGCATAACCTACCTAACGAGCTTGTGTAAATGGATGGCGGAACAAGGTTTAGGAGAGATAGCAAAAAGGAAACATTTAACTAAGAGTTACATAAGACTGGAAATATTGGAAAGCCATGATCGCCAATGTCCTGAACAGACATAATACATGAAGAAGGTTCAGAAGGTTGGCTGGTGGGATGCTTGTATTCAGACATGTGACGTCATGGGCATCACACACACACACACACACACACACACACACACACGCACACGCACACACATACACACAGGTAGATTTACAAGCATACTTGTCTGGTTGTACGCGTGATCAACAATATAATAAAGATAACGGTATATTTTTTTAGGAATTTAAGTAAACAGGAATTAAATATTTAGGCTAGCTTCTGTCGCCCCAATAACGCAATTTGCGAGTTCAAATCTCTTCGGGGTCTTATTTTATATTTTCGAGTAATGTTGCTTGTTTAAAAGAGTGCAGAAACGACCACAATATTAATGTCTATGATATTGTAGATTCTTCTTTGGATTTTATCAAGAACCTCTAAATATATAGCAGGAGCACCAACCATATATAACGGCAATATTTAAAGTCAAGACGAATAGTAAACTCATAAATATGTAAGATAGATTCTGGCGTGGAAAATTCACGATACATTTAACCAACTTTTCTAGCAGCAGACCTAGATTCAATATATTTCCACTTTATATCAGCGAGAAATGTTAGTCCGAACGCAATGACTCACTCTCCTGGAGATTAGCATCAGCCGTATTGATGGATGGTTAATAGGGTTCTCTCATATGATTGAAAGAGAGCAGTTTCGTTTTGGTGGCGTTAAAATTAACAAGCTCTTCCTTGCTCCAGTTAACAACAGATTGTATGTCCCTTTTTGAGATCGGCTGCCAATTTAAACCTATAAAACCGATCAAATTTACTATTAAGACAGTAGTAAATAATTATGTTAGTAGTGAGTCTGATCGGTTTTAAAATAACAAATTACGACATTAAATAACCTAGCAAGAGTTGATATGAATACTCAACTAAAACAATATCAGGAAATTATTTTCTACCATTCATTTTTTTTTTCAGTAATTTTTATCTTTTATTTTTTTTTAATTAACGATTATGTATTTTTCTTTTTCTTTTTGTTCATACCCTCTTAATATTTCTTTCGTGATTTTCGTTCTTTTCGTTTTTCGTTCAATTCCCCATTCCTAATTTTACATCTTCGTGTGTCTTTTTCCTCCATCTTTTCCTCTCCTTCAGTTCATACTAAGTAAGCGCTCTTTCTCAAAATTCTATAAATAATATACAACTATACACGATGTCACGTTCCTATGATGTCATCATATAGAGGAAATAGGCACAATCACGAACAGACTAGGAAGAAACATGTGACAACATAGGCGTCACACATACACAAGTAGATAGATAAATGTTTTTTAAATTATGATATAGAAATCTCGAAAAAACGTTTTTTAATTTGATGAAAATTCATTTATATATTTCGCGATTCAAGACTTCATCAGACCCCAAAAAACGAAAGAATGAAATGTATGTATGTGTATTTGTGTGGATGCTTAAATAATAAATTTGAGTACTTTTCCCATAAGTTGGCATTTCTCGTGATTATAGAAGAAAGAAAATGAGTGACTGTTAAAAAAAGTCGTTAATATTCTGGTATCTTTTCTGGTGGCTCGGATTGTGGAATCGGAGAGTCGTGTTCGAATTCCAGTCGATCCCATTACATTCACTTACGTGTTAATACCCCTAGGAAAAGTATGTAATGTATCCTCTTCTTTTCCCCCAGCTATGGGTAAATAGCGGGACAGACCGGGTTCTATAGCCTTGGATGGCAACTGGTCTACCGCAGAAAGAAATGGCAACCTACTGCGGGAAAATAAATCTGCTTCGTCAGTCATCTATCGAATGATACATGATCGCCTAAGCGTGTATCACGCATGGCAGATAACTGACTGATCTTTCTGGTAGATAGATATACAAGTATAAAATCATTTTCTAATATGGAAAAAAAAGGACTAACGTACAATTAGAAAGTCTGTATCGCACAGAAATTTGATTTGGAGTGGTTTTGTTATATCAGGAAGAAGTTGAAATATTTTTATGCAACGCTGTTGCCTAGTGGGAGTTTACAATGCATTTAATCAACGTTACGTAGCGTCACCAGCTGCAGGCACAAAGACAACTGATACAAAGATGCGTGCACAAAGACAACTGATACAAAGATGTCGGACAAAGATGCGTGCCACTTGTAACTGGTAACCTTATGAAAACAGTTGCAAATGTAGCGATTGCGTTGTCCCACGGATATTTCTACCTGAAATTTGATAATGGAATGAATATAACAAATTATGAGTGTCGTTGTCGTTTCTGTTCTGGCATCTCGGCTTCAGCCATTTTCCCATCGCTGTAACGTAGCTTCCCTGTATCTTTTCTACAAACATCTTCATGGAAATTGTTCTGATGAGCTCTCATCTTTGGTACCCTCCTACAGACAAATTGTACTTAAGGGAACTACTTAGGACTACATAGAGACTTAAAGGTATTATGGTGGCTGTAGTAAGAATGGTAAGTAAGAGTTTGTTGTTTCGGTGTAAGGATTACTGTGGTATGTTTGGGTCAGTAACTGTGGCTTGCTAAGTTTAAGATAAGACATTTTGAAGACCAAGCTTCCCCTATTCCCCGTTTTTGGCCTTGTGCCAAATTTTTTATATTAAAACAAATATTACTTTCCTCTATGGCACATATGGGAACTAGTTCAGATTACATAGAGACTTTGAGGTATTATGGTGTCTGTAGTAAGAATGGAAAGTAAGAATGTATTGTTTAAGTATAAGGAATACTGTGGTATTTTTGGGTCAGTAATCGTGGCTAGCTAAGTTTAATTATAAGACAGAATAAAACCAGTCTTTTTCCCATCCCCCTTTTGGCCTTATGCCACATTTTTGTATTATTCAAAGAAAATATTGCTTTCATCTTTACTAATTTAAGCACAGTAACAGATCGGTAGCTAGGTCTCAACGTTCTACAATTGAAAAAGCTACGTGTAACCGTAAGTTCTGTGCTAAAAGTTTCTTCTCTCACACTTCTCGTGTATGGAACTCTCTTAAGGCCTTTTGTTTCCCAGTTAACTTTGAGCTTCATAAATTTAAATGCAATATATTTCGTTATATTTTGTCTTCTTAATTCCTGTTCTTTTATTGTTCTCTCTTCTTAATAATGTTGGTTTCGGTAGGGACGACTGAAAAACACTTTTATAGGCAGAAGCACACAAATGCATGCTGGGATTTTTCTTAGCCAATAAAATAGGCCGGTTCGCGGTTTCATCCGACTCAGTCACCGTCTGTCTTGTCTTGAAATCAGAACGCTACGTTTGCTTGTCCGAACTTGCTCTTGTGTGTCAGCGCCAGTTCTTATGTTTGTTAAATTTTACTATATTACTGTTGTTTTGCCTTATTACTGTCTTATTTGTCTTGCATATATTGTTTGCTTGCTTTATATTATTTTTTGCCCTATTCAATTATTTTCCTTATCTTCTTATTGCTTATTGAAAACTTTGTCAATTCTGTTTGTTGGAGAGTTCTGTTACTTATTTTGCATTTGATCATGGCTACTCCCTCCACAAATAAATTTTTTTTTGTTTTTCTCACATTCTTTCATGTTCAGTGACATTTTACGTCTTAGCGGCCTTATTGTATTGCCATGCTTTGTCCTTGCAAGAGTTAGACTAGACCAAAAGTGGAGTATTACCGCTATATTTAGGTTACAGTTACTCAATACTAACTTTCCATCCTCGGTAGAATTCAAAACCGTTTACGCAGTCTCCATTCTACAGCTTCTTTCACCCACGGGCACAACATCACAAGCTTATCGCTACTATATTGCTATTCAATGACAAATGTTCAGATGAGCCCCATTCTTTAGTTTAACAATGTTACAGCTGGACAATGCCATGTTACTTCCACGCTGTCGAATCGCTCTCATTTCTCCCGTATTCCAAATATAAAGAGAAAATTTTACTAAGACAGCTTTTTCCCAAGAACTTTTACGCGTGGAAGCTTTCCTGATTACTTGAGTCTTAACCTCTTTAAATTATGGATCATTTGTTATCCTATTTCTCATCCTCATAAACTTTATTTTGCACCGCCCCCTGTCACATTCATATTACACACCCCATTCAGAATAAACATGTTTTAACAGTAACCTTCTGAATGCCTTGTATTTAATACATAAAAAATTTAGCCGAGAACACAATAATAAAAAAATGAAACTCGTGTTTTGTAAAGACGTGAAATGTTCTGCGCTTTATCTCACAATCACTTTAACGCGATTATAAATAACAGACTCTCCTGAAAAGTTCTCTCTCTCTTTCTTCCTCACTCGCTCTCTCTCTCGCGCAAAATTGAACTCATAAATTTTTCCAAAGAACATTTGATATCGAATCAGGGAAACGGACTCCGATTATTTACATATATCTGTCATCATCGTCGCCTGCACCAGCCTCACCGTCATGATCACCGCACCGCTGTCACCGCTGTCACCGCTGCCATCGGCGTCACCATTATCGACTGAGTTAATCACTAATCACACCATTAGGCCCCAGTGCACTGTTCATCGTGAAACAATGACGTCATCACTATCAAGTAATTAGGCACTTCTCACTACCGTTGCAATTTATAGACGCGTAAGAAAACTGGCAAAGATATTGATCCAATCAAGTGTGGAAAGTGATAGGAACAGTCACGCGCCACTCGGCGCGAACGACGGAATGAAAAAGCAGACGGAACGACATCCAGATATCACCGTTTTGCAAACGGCTTGGAACGATATTCAATCCATAAATAACTTTCTTTTTTTCGAAAGGGAGATTAACGAGAGAGTTGTGATTAACTAGCGAGTCGAGTGTGATGGGCGTATTTCACTCGAACGATAAATATTCAGGTTTGATGAGAAAAAAAATAGGGTTTTTCTTGAAGTTTCCTGGCGTTTATTAAAATGAACTGATAGTTCATCAATAGCATTTGTTAACATTGACATATGTTCCCAAGTCCCGAATGAACAAATGAAAGGATTTTGTATTCTTAATGAATAACGGGTACTCGTAGCATCTTCGAGCGTAGGTCCCTAGAACGATTCTAAGGCTAGATTTCTTGACATTTGTTAAAATGAAGAGATATTTCACCTCGTTCATTAGATGAAGTTAACATGATTTTCCCTTGAATCCAGAATTTGTTTCAAATCATTTCACCCCAAGCAGACCAATAAATCCACTAAGACGCATGGGTTACTGAGTGTGAAGGAATATAAGAAAAAGAAAAACATTATTAAGGAGAGAAGAAAATAAAAGTACAGGCCTTAAGAAGACAGAAGATAACGATTTGTATTGCATTTAAATTTTTGAAGACCAAAGTTGACTAGAAAGCAATGATCCGAAAGTGAATTCCACAAGCAAGAAGTGTGAGAAGAAACTGCTATAATTGAACTTATGGTTGCATCTAGCCAATTCAACTGTAAAATGATGAGACCTAGCTGCCAATCTAGTACTGCGCTTAAATTCATAAAGTCTAGGTACCAAAAAGGAAAGCTCATCAGAAAAGTTACCATGAAAATATTTATAGAAAAGGCACAGGAAAGCTACATTATGGCGATGGGAAAGTGACTGAAGCTGGGATGCCGGGTCAAGACCAATAACATTGCAGATTCTTCTTTACAATATGTGATTCACACCGGGAAATACCAAATGTATTGAATTGAATTTAATGTCAATAAGGAACATTTATTCTAAGTGAAGTTTATTTGTGGTGAACCCAATACGTACTGGGCTTACCTTGACTTCAAAATTAGCTCTGCATTCGGTGTCATGCCAGAGCGTCAAATGAAACCAGATGCATTAGAGGGTTGCCGTGGAAGGTGATGTCATAGTCGCCAGGTGCGGAATCTGGCCTTAAAGCATGTTGGTATCTAACATGTAAAAAGGTGATCGATCAAACTGACAGGAAGTTATATAATCGCGAGAGGGAAAGGCTATCGTCTCTCACATTCTCGAAAGACGATTAACTTTCGAAGAAAGTCCCCCAAACCATACACCTTCACGCCGACATGAATTGACGAAGTCCAGCGAAGAAACAATACTTTTACTTATGATTTAGTCTCGCATTTTTATTATTCTTCCTTTGCGGCCTGAGTCATTTTCTTACCGATCTGATGTGGCTTCCGTCTGTTCTAAAAATATTTTCATGGCAACTGTTCTGTTGAGCTTTTTTCCATGAGCCCTGACTAAATGAATTTAAGCGTGTTACTAGATTGGCAACTAGGTCTCACCGTTTTACTGTTGAACGAGCTCGATGCAACCACCACTTCTACTCGAACGGTTTCTTTTCTCGCACTTCCCACCTGTGGAACTCCCTTCAGATTTCTTGCTTCCCTGATAACTACAATCTTCAAACATTTGAATACAACGTCAATCACCATCTTCTGTCTTCTTGAATACTCTTCCGTTTTTGTCCTTTCCTCAGTCATCCCCATTCTAATTCTTTCACTCCCTGTAAACTCCCGCGTCTTAGTAGCATTATCGCCTTGCTTGAGAAGAAACTATATAAAAAATGATGACATTACAAATGTAGTCCCCAATTTTGAGATAATTATGTTTCCGTTGAGATGTGAAATTGAACTCGTGTCTTGCGCAGAGATGAGTTAAAGGAGGATAATTAATACTGAGACATCCAGAAGAGGCATGGCACGTGGAACTACCCCGCTAGACGAAATAAAAAGTTCAGTTCTAAATTCAAATCACCTGAAGAAGACCGGACCGTACAACTGCTGAAACGTCGTGAATATGAGAGCAAAGATGAGAACAAGAGTCTGAACAATGTAAATAGTGTAAATAATTACAATACCTCATCTCAGAAATATAGACAGATAGAGAATGACTTTGCAAATTGGCGGACGCCTATTTCGTATACGCCATGACGCAGTGATAAGAGCCATGGCGTAGTAATTGAAAGTTCTAATCCAGACGAAGAAGTACGGAGGTGCTATTGTAACAAGATTTGTGCCATTTCTTATATTAAATAAAATGGTTCTTCTCCAGATACCCAGGCATTTGGCTTAAGTCTTTGGTACTTTTCCAAGTGTTCCAACGATAGCAAAACAGCCATTTTTGTTATCTACACTCAGACTAACGTCCCCAGCTTCGTTGTTATTATCGCAACGTTTCGAACGTTTTACCACCCGGCCTTCATCAGATGCTTCTTGATCAGGGTCTACTTCGGGGAATTTTGCACTGAACTATTTCTTTAATCGTTTCGTTTTTATTTAGTACTACTCAGGTATTGCTCGTTATGTTTACCACCGAGTCCAAGGTCTGCATTGCCCGACCCAGGGATTGAACTCATAATTACTACGTGACCAAAATTACTAATAAACGTTTAATCCTCTAGTTTATTGATAACAACAGCAAAGACGAGGACAATATTACAAATGTGAATAATGCAAATAATAACTCCTCATCCCAGAAATTCGAAAAGAAAACATTTTCATATTTTTCCATACTTAAGTTTCTTTAACAACATCAAAATATTTACGAGGATTTCGCTTTAAATTTTAATGAATTGATAACATACACAGAAAGAAAACTATAAAAAAAAACTCCTACAGAAGGTAGTGAAGGAAGGCGAGAAGAAAGGACTAAACATAAATTGCAAGAAAACAGAATTCATCTATATTTCTGAGATGAGGTAATTATTTATATTCTTTGTATTATTCGGACAGTTGTCCTTATCTTTATTGCATGTTCACGACATTTTGGCCGTTGGACACCCCGCCTTTCTTCGGGTGATCGGACACATTGCCCAGTGGATAAAAGCGTTGGTTGGACCTACTGACTTGACCCAAAGACTTGCGAGTTCAGTACCTGGCTACGGCAGTGGTGAACAAAAAACTTGGAGAGTTGAGTTAAAGGGAGATAACTGATACATCCGGAAGAATCACGGCACGTGGAACTAGAACAATCTCCCCACTAAATAAAGGGTTCAGTTCGAAATTCCAGTCACCTGAAGAAGGCCGGGGCGTACAATGGCCGAAACGTCGTGAACATTACAATGAGGTTGAGGACAACAGTCCGAACAATGTATGGAATGTAAACAGAATGCATATGGCCGTTTTATGGTGAGCGCGAAATGCAAATTTCAAATCGGAGATGCCAAAATCAGACAAGTATAAAAATTTAAATATCTGGGAGGTTTGTTTTTTGTTAATAGAGGACGGAAAGTGCGACGCTAAAATCCAAAGTCGCGTCTGGATAGACATAGACAAATTTCAAAATCTAAACAGGGGGGTAGTAAGACAGAAAAAAAAAACATCGTCAGAAACAAAGAAAAGAGCAGTGAACTGTTATGTGATATATGTACTCCTGTATGGCAGTGAATGCAAAGGGACCTGAAGTAACAGATATGTAACTCTACAGGCGGATGCTGAGGATACAATGGACCGAACATGTAAGCAACGACGAGGTTTTAGAGAAAATGGAAACAAAAGCAAACTTATACTTAACATCAAGCAAAGACAGCTGAAATTTCTAGGTCACGCAATGAGGAAGAAATGCTTGGAAAATCTGATACTCACAGGGCAGATTGCAGTCATGAGGGATAGAAGAAAACAATGCATAGCATACTTGAGGAGCTTGAGTAAATAGATGGCGGAAAAAGGGTTCAGGAGAGATAACAAAAAGAAAGTAAGAAATGAGAAAAATAAAGAAATGAAAAAGAAAGAAAGAAAGAAAGAGATGAGAAAGGAAGAATGGAAGAAGAGACGAGAAAGAAAAAAGAAGCAAGAGATGAGAAAGAAAAAGCAAGCTAAGAAAGAAAGAAAGAAAGAAAGAAAAAAGAAAGAAAGAAAGAATATTAGGAGCTACAAAGAACAGGATATTGTAAAGAGCCATGATCGCCTACGTCCTGAAGAGACATCGTACATAAAGAAGAAGCCTGCTGGAATAGCGAAATCCATTTGACAACTTTTCATGCCTTTTTTTTCCAGTTACTAAATTTGATATTTTGTACATGTTAAGTTTCTCCAATATTCTCGCTACCTAAAGTACAGAACTATTTGTGTGTAGTTCACATCAAGGCCGACATATCGGTCTAGAAATAAATGTGATTTATTTGTATACGTCACGTAGTGTCCATTGTATAATGAATTAGTGTTGTTGGGATCAAAGCTGCCTTGTCAACCAATGGACTCTGCCTAACGTTGCTAGATGGCGTTGTATTCAGGACTATAAAAGAAAGGTACTTGAACAAAAGTTCATTCATAATTATACAGTATCTCATTCAAAGATGGGAAAAATTCAGTAAAAATTAAATAGTTTGCCGGTTGAATTTATCTTGTTTGGGTGGCTTTTATACTGTTTTATATATATATATATATATATATATATATATAGATAACTATATAAAAACCCTATTTTTGATATATAATCAAATATATATAAATATATATACAAAAAAAAATCGCACAGATGCAGGTCTGAAGCCCAAAAAAAAAACCCCGAAAATTGTCCAAATCAATACAACCGTAGAAAATTTCCCTGACGATCCAGCAAACCTAGATAATTGTCTGGCTCACTAAATGTATATATATATATATATATATATATATATATATATATATATACTTTAACATTGTCAAAATTGTTTAAATCATATTGTCCAAAATAATTGTCAAAAACAAAATGTTTAATATCTAAAAAAACAAAAAAAAAAAAAAAAAGTAAACTTATTGAATTTCTTTTTGCCAGGTTTTTAGACAAGACGTTTATCTATATTAGTATTTATCGATCCACCCACGAGGATTGAATATGGCACAAGGCCGGTTTAATGTGGGTATCTCCGAGCCCGTAGGCTCGGCCAAAAATATAGCCTTTGAACCCGCCTAGACGGGTTCAGGCCCTGTCTACCTCCCCGGACGAAACCTTGCCCTTCGGCAAAGCTTCGTCTGGGTTCCTCTCTGCTAACGCAGAGAGTTCGACGGACGTCGCTTACAGTCAAAGACAGTATCACGACTCAGCTAGACTCGGAGTTCTTACCCTCTCTGTCTATCTGTCTTTATCTATCTTGAAACCATTAGACGTGAGAATCACTGAAAAACGCTTTGAGTTATTCAGCTAGAAAGAGAACACGTTAAAACTGTTTTTTTTTTGTGCCAGCCACACTATGACTTCCCAACTGAGCAATGGTGAGAGGAAAAAAATCATTCAGGCCTTCAGTAATGGTATCAACATTCATACTCTGGCTTTCATCTTCAAAGTCCATTCAAGAACCATTAAGAGCACGGTGAATAAGTTTTAAAAAAGCGGGAACAGTAGAGAGGACAACTAGATCATGAGTTCACAACAGCAAGAGGGAGCATCATTTCAATTTAGAGCTAAGTACATTCTCATTATTCATAGTAGAGTCCAATAGTGTTATAAAAACCTCGGAGAATTCCAGTAAGATATCTTTAATCATTTCTAAGATAAAACGATTCAAAGTTTAATCTAACAATTAGATAATTTTGCTGTTACAGAATTTTGACAATTTTGCTGTTACACACGGTATATTATGATTAGTCACGAAGAATTCTTATATGTTTGTGTTAATGCATGAGCTAATATGTGGAATATGTTTATTCTTATATATTCTTTATACACATCTTTTATATATATATATATATATATATATATATATATATATATATATATATATATACGTACATAGAAGGAAGACATAGATCTGATGGAAGGACGAAGTAAATTAAAAGCCACGAATCATTTTAAATGTGTATCGTTTATTTTGTTTTATCTATTGTTCATATAATTTGACTTGTCCAAAGAAGATTTGTCATATTGAAGAAAGAAAAAAAAATCCGTAATGGACAAGACTGTCTTTAACTGCAGGTTATTCGAAAGAGAAATGGTATAGCGATGGTCAAAATGAAATTTTAATAAAATCGAAACAGGAAAAATTGTTAGGCAAAGTATATATTAAAATGGAAAAAAGAAAGAAAGAAGGAAAAAGAAAGAAAGAAAGAAAGAAAGAAAGAGATGAAAAAGAATGAAAGAAAGCAAAAGATGAGGAAAAGAAAGAAAACAAGAGATGAGAAAGGGAGAGATGAGAAAGAAAGAAAGTGAGAGATCAGGAAAAGAAAGTAAGTAAGAAATGAGAAAAATAAAGAAAGCAAGAAATGAGAAAGAAAGACGACAAGGAAGAAAGAAAGAAAGAAAGAAAGAAAGAAAAAGGCTACAAATAAGAAAGAAAGAAAACGCAAGAGATTAGAAAGAAAGAACGAGATGAGAAGGAAAGAAAGCAAGAAAGAAAGAAAGAAAGAAAGAACGAGATGAGAAGGAAAGAGATGAGAAGGAAAGAAATAAAAAAGAAAGAAAGAAAGAAAGAACGAGATGAGAAGGAAAGAGATGAGAAGGAAAGAAATAAGAAAGAAGGCAAGAGACGAGAAAGAAATGAAAAGGAAAAGAAATCAAAAAAGAAGAAAGAAAGAAAAAAAAAAGAAAGAAAGAAGGAAAAAAGCTAGAAATAAGAAAGAAAGAAAAAAAAAAGAAATTAGAAAGAAAGAACAAGATGAGAAGGAAAGAGATGAGAAGGAAAGAAATAAGAAAGAAAGCAAGAGACGAGAAAAAAAGAAAGAAAGTGACAAGAAAGAAAGAAAGTAAGAAAGAAAGAAAGCGATGAGAATAAATGAAAGAAAGAAAGACGAGAAAGAAAGAAAAAAGAAAGTATTGGTAAAATAGAGATGAAAAAAGCAAGAAAAAATATAGACAGATGAGAAAAATGGGTTGAAAAGGAAAGAATGAGATGAAAGGGAAAGAAAAGAAACATTTTGTTGAGAAAAGAAACAAAGACATAACTAAAAAGAAAGAAAATTAGAGAGAGGAAGAAAACACAGCGACAAGTCGCGATAAATATTGATCGGCATAATTTGAAAGAGTAAGGGAGAGAGAAGGAATTCGGAAAATATAAAAGGCCAGTGAAATCGAGCATGCAATTGAATTGATAGATATGAAGATATCGATAGATATTTACTAAAATTATCATACTGTGGCACAAGGTCATGAAAGTAGAGTACTTAAGGAGAATCGAATTCTCTACACACGCAATGACCTACTGAATTCTCGGACATGACGAATTAGTCTGCGAGAAATTTGTTAAACATCAAGCTTCCATAGATAGATAGATAGAAAACAATTTACAGATATATATATATATATATATATATATATATATATATATAGAGAGAGAGAGAGAGAGAGACAGATTTATAGAGATATAGGAAAAGATTGACATAAAGAGAATGGCATATATTTAAATAGAAAGGGGAGTGAGAGGGGCTGATTTACATAGAGAGAGGGGTCAGATTTATATAGACAGAGAGAGAGAGGAACAGATTTACATAGACAGAGAAAGAGAGATCAGATTTACATCAGATTTAGATCACATATATATAAATGGATAGATAATTTACACACACACACACACATATTATATATATATATATATATAGAGAGAGAGAGAGTGAGAGAGGAACAGATTTACATAGAGAGAAAGAGAAGAACAGATTTACATGGAGAGAAAGAGAGTAACAAATTTACATAGAGGGAGAGAGAAAAACAGATTTACATAGAGAGAGAGAGAGAGAGAGGGGCAGATTTACTCAGAGAGAGAGAGAGACAGGGAATAAATTTACTTAGAGGGAAAGGAACAGATTTGCATAGAGAGGAGCAGATTTAGATAGATAGATAGATAGATAGATAGATAGATAGATAGATAGATAGATAGATAGATAGATAGATAGAAAGAAATAGATTACATAGAGAGAGAGATTTATAGATAATAGTAGATAGATAGATAGATAGATAGATAGATAGGAGATAGATTAGAGTTATAGCGAGGTGAGGTGAGGGAAAGGAACAGATTTAGATAGATAGATAGATAGATAGATAGATAGATAGATAGATAGATAGATAGATAGATAGATAGATAGATAGAGTTATAGGGAGGTGAGGTGAGGTGTGAAGAGAAATTAATAAAGAAACGATTTGAAAAAGGTAAATTTCAAAATCCGATTGAGACAAAGGAAAGAAGAAAAAAACAGGAATGACAAAGAAAGAATGAAGGAAAAACAATCAGAAATCGAAGAAGAAGAAAAAAAAATGAAAGGTACCGAAATATGCCTGGAAGCAGAAAATGGCAAATGGAAATAATAATAATTATAATCAAGTGTTGTAGTGAAAGAAAACAAATAACAAGTAAAAAAAAAAAATCATAATAATAATAACAACGAAAAATAAATAAAAGAAGTAAACAGAAGTAAATAAAATTGAAAAATGAATGAAGTCACGAACAGGAAATGCAAGTAGAATATGTTACCCCTCCCACACACACACCCAGAACCACCACCAAGTCTTGGATCTGTAGCATTTTTTTTTCATCATAAATTAAACACCTCCTGTCTTCGCCCCATCATTGAAAATACAACTGCCAAGTACGGCATCACGTTCTTCCTTTCTTCTTTCCTTTCAAATTTGATTTAATTCAATAATTGAATTTCTTCTCTTTCGAATTCATTTATTGTTTGTTGTTCTTTTTTTTTAAAAAAAAAACTTTGCTGTTTTTTAAATAATTCTTTTGTTTTAGCTGTTTTATGTCAGAACGTGCACAGTTAAATTCTGACGTTTTGATACAACTTTAATAATAATAATATTATTAATAATAATAATAATCTCAAAAATGTGGCACATGGGAACATCAACAATCCTTGTTGTAGTCGGAGCGCTAGGATTGGTAGGAAAAAATTCCAGTAGACTAATTGAAGGGATTCCTGGAAGACCATGCCTCAAAGAGATACAAAAAATTGTTCTGACAAGTACAGTCCACACTTTACGAAGGGCTTTATCTATGTAATTTTTTTTTTTTTGTCAGTGGAAAGTATCAGGATGCCATCTCTAACCTTAGGTACCTGGACGGGACCCGGAAAGAAATGTGTAAACGCCAGAAATCAAAGGAAATAATAATAATAATAATAATAATAATAATAATAATAATAATAATAATAATAATAATGAGACTACACAATATGCACTTACAGAACAATCAAAGCCAACCGCCCAGATATTGTTATTAAAGACCACAAACAAAAACGGTGCCACCTTATTGATATGGCAGTCCCTGCTGACTGCAATGTATCTTTGAAAATATTTTTAAAAAAAGCTGTCAAAATACAAGAACCTTGAAATAGAAATCTCGAAAATGTGGCATATGGGAACATCAACAATCCCTGTTGTAGTTGGAGCCCTAGGATTGGTTGGAAAAGATTCCAGTAGATTAATTGAAGGGATTCCTGGAAGCCCATGCCTCAAAGAGATACAAAAAATTGTTCTGACAAGTACAGCCCACACTTTACGAAGGGCATTATCTATGTAATTTTTTTTCTTTTTGTCAGTGGAAAGTGTCATGATGCCATCTCTAACCTTAGGTCCCTGTGCGGGAGCCGGAAAGAAATGTGTAAACGCCAGAAATCAAAGAAAATAATAATAATAATAATAATAATAATAATAATAATAATAATAATAATAAATGTCTGAAAGAAATCCAAAAAACTACAGTTCACACATTACAAAGAGCTTTATCTCTGTAAAATTTGTGTGATCTTAGATTTTTTTTTTACCAAAATCATCAGTGTTATAAATGTTATAAAGCCATTTCTGACCTTAGATCACTGGTTGGGACCCGGAAGGAAATGTGTATATAACAGAAATCAAAGGAAATAATAATAATAATAATAATAATAATTCATACAACAGTCAACTCAGCAGTTCAACCAGTAGGCACAATGATATCGTTTTTATCAACAACATCAATAATAATAATTATAATTACAGCCTGCAAGTAAACGACTTTGAAAGCAACGCAAACTAAAGACTTAAGCGAGGTTACGCAGAGAACACCTAAAAAGTAAAATCAAATATCTTATTGCAGCCGAGAGCAAATGCTCCAAGACAATTATTTTAAAGTAAAAAGAATAAGCAAACTATAAGTAGACAGAGATGTAACTGTCATGGCGGCATAAGTAAATGTAGAATGTAGTCATATAATGAATAAACAATGGGTTGTTATAACGGTTCCACACAATCAGGTATTTAAGTGTTTAGTTAATAATTACAATAGTTATTATATGTAATTGCTTGCCGCTCGTATCCGAGTATGCCACTCTTCTAGGGCAGCTCGCCAATCCCTATTGCAGACGCCCGCTCAGGCACCTTTGTGTTTATTCAGCACCCAAAGAGCTACATTTACATTCAGAATGCTTTAAAAATTCCATTTACAAGACAATTGTTTATAATAAAATTCTGTTCAATCGGTAGACTCATAACGATTGAAAACAATGTTTTTGTTTGAGTTTGGGTTTGACCAATTCGTAAAAAAAAAAACAAACAAACAAAAAAAAACAAACAAAAAAAACTAATTAAGACATGCGTGTCTGTCAACCTTAAACAATAATCTTTGTCAATTTTATTTTTCAGTCTTTATGATGGTCGATACTTGATCTATCTCTTACTGTTACATCCCCGAGCAACGCCGGGCTATACTGCTAGTTATTACTATTATCGTCATTTGTGTATGTTATATTTCCTGCTTTGTATCCTGTAGAGCTGGGTCCAAACTATGGTCCTTAGGAGAATTGTCATTTAATCGATAGCACTTTTCTTAGTATATTGGATGCTCTTAGTAGGGTGACATTCTGGGCAACTTGTATGTTGATGCTATCTGGGACACTGTTAATAAAATTGTCCATTCCTTTTCTCAGGTGACCCAGAGCTCCGATTACTATTGGTAAAGTCTCAGTCATCAATCCCCACATCCTGTTAAACTCGATCGCCATGTCCTTGTATTTGGATAATTTCTCGATAATTTTCATGGAGGTGTTTCTCTCAGATGGTACTGCTATGTCAATAAGCATACACTTCCTGAATTTTTCGTCTTTTTTTTATTTTTTAGGTTTGTTGGCATTTGTTTCCCTGTCAGTTTGAATTGGCATGTCCCAGAGGATAGTTACATCGTTATTTTGGGTAACTGTGCCTGGTTGGTGCTCATATCATCTCTCAGTGGTTTCGATGTTGTGCTTCTTGCATATCTTCCAATGCACATATGTGGCTACCTTGTTATGACTGTGGGTATATTCATTTTTTTTTGTTAGTTCCGGACATCCTGAGATAATGTGAATGGCAGTTTCATCATATTATCCGTAAATCCTGCATTTCGGGTTAGTTCCATCCTTGATTATGTGATAGTGATAGGATCTGGTTGCGAGGCTTTGGTCCTGTGCTGCAATAATTAGGTCTTCTGTCTCAGCTTTCGACATGGTGCCCCCCAGCCACTGATGTGTTTTCTGTACATCCACATCTGCTTCTTTCGTTCTTCTTAGGTATTTGCCATGCAACACCTTGTCCTCCAATAATAATAATAATAATAATTATAATAATAATGTTTTAGTTATAAACCTTACTGAATTCATCGGAAGGATAAATTTTCATTGTGTCGTAATAATTAAGAAATGTATAAGTATTATGTTTAGAAGTCCGTCAGTTACGTGCCATGCGTGATACACGCTTAGGCGATCATGTATCTTTCAATACATGACTGACGAAGCAGATATTTTCCCGCAGTAGGTTACCATTTCTTTGTGCGGTAGACCAGTTGCTATCCAAGGCTATAGAACCCAGAGAGGGGAGAAGAAGATGACTCATACCGTTTCCAAGGGTATTGGCACGTAAGTGAATGTAATGGATTCGACTGGAATTCGAACTCGGCTCTCCGATACGGAACCCGAATTTAGAGAGCTGATTTCAACTTCCAGTCGAGACCGCTACATTCACTTTCACACAAATAACATTGGGAAAGGTATAACTTAATTTCTTCTCCACTCAAGGAGAGGACAGACTGGAATCTCTACTGTGGTTAGCTACCAGTATAGGCGAAGGAAAAATTTGAATTTTAAACTGTATGTTGCTCTGGTGTGTCATATGTTTCAACTGTAAGCAAGATTCGCTCTGCATCTTTACCGTGTAAACCGCAGTTTAGCTCTGTGGCTAATTCTTGTGATGTTGAACGGTTTCGCTTCTCAATTTTGCTATGTTAAGCGAAAGCTCGTTATCCCGTTCAAAAATGCTCGTTATATTCAAGAGTTCGTAGACGCCGGTACGTAGTAACGCCTTACAATAATATCCACACTAGTAATACTTGTCCAAGTAGTAATCGCCAAATAGTATAATGAAGTGAATCGTAATCCTTATAGTAGTAGAGTAGAGAGAGTTAAAGTATAGTAATTGTGGATAGACAAGAAAAATGAACAGTGAGATATTCACTAACTGTCCACGTGGTCGGATGTGACACAATGCTAAGTTTATTGTGGGTTATCCCAGCCCGTAGGCGCGGTCAAAAATCCCCTATAGACCCCGTAAAAATGGGTTCGGGTAGCTGTCTACCACTCCAGACGAGTGGTAGACAGCTACCCGAGCCTCGTCTGGGCTCCTCTCTGGCCGAAGACAGAGAGTTTGACAAGCACACTTCCGAAGTAATTCGGTGAGTAAACACTGATCAGTTAGTATCAGTTAAATTACTTTGTATTTATCCACTTCCTTTATGATCATGTGATCTACTTAATAATGTATACTCCCGTTGTTGCTCACGGGCGATCTAGTTTCAAACCACAGTGTCGGCACGATACTTACTCTTATACAACACTAATGAAGAAAAATATGAATGCTCCGAATGGAGCAACCATGTTGGAAATGAGAATCATGCTGTAATTGCAGCGTGACTTCAAATGAAAACAGCTCTGATGAGTTACGATTCATTCAAGCCGCGATCATGGCGACATCTTCATGAAGGTTTAATGCCTATTTCTTCTGGTTCATTCTTAGACAATTGGCTTGTCAATTTATTAAGACGCCGTACCAGCCTTCTAATGAGAAGGCCCAATACTTACCTGTTAATCAATAAATCATCGCAGTCGTAGGTCAATATAGAACGAACGACCAATGAAGGATAAAATAATGAATCCAAATCGAAATACAATCAATAGAATCTCTAACCAATTCGCAATGAATACGTGTCTCGTTATGTTTTAGAGATTATGCAAAAGCATTTCATAAGGTACTCCGTAAAGAACTGCTGTAACTGCTAGGTAACCTTAACGTATGTAGGAAGGATGCTAGAATAATCCAGAACCTATAGTGGCAGCAAACTGCCTGCATACATATTAGAATTGAGTTCAGTAAATATGCAAAAATAAACATAGTGTAAGGCAAGGATGCGTCTTCTCACCAGACCTTTTCAACCTATACAGCGAGGCCCTTATGATTGATTGATCTGTTTTCTACAGCTTCTCGTCTTGGGTATGATGATAAACTACATCCAGCAGTAAAGTCTCTGATCCGGAGGATTTGAGCAGCGTGGAATCAATTGTTGTTTCCAGATTCACCCTGAGTCGGGGTAGTAGCACCTGTTAGGGTCCCAGCCATGGGTGAATAGTTAACCCTCAAACCGGGTTCAAAACACCATGTAAGTATAACAATAGATTTTTATACTAAAATATAAGAAATACATTTTTGAAAAAAAAAAAAAATTAACAACAATAAATGTTTGAAAGAAAATTTACCAGGAAACCATTTTGTAAAAGAAATAAATAATGTTCCTAAAAAAATTAGATTTTGGCATTAAATGATCGATAAGTAGTTGATATACCGATAAACAACAAACAAACAAACAAACAAAAAACAAACAACGGAATTTGCTCTAAAAACGTTGTCGACATTAAATAACCCATTGAGGTTGATATGCCGTAAAACAAAATAAGCCCATCTACAGCTTATCAACCTTTTTGCAGGTTATTTAAAGTCATAAACTATTTTTAGACTGTAAGATAATAAATGCCATTATAATAGAATTAGATGTCCTTCCAGGATTCATTATTTGTGGCCACAATCTTACCAATATAATGTATACAGATGACACAGTGTTGATAACAGGTATGGGAGAGAAACCATAATAACCCCCACAGAGAGAACTAAAGGAAAACGAGAAGAAAAATGCTGCCATTTTGCTAGAACTTCGTATTTGCTGACATGTTCAGTCCATGGTATTCTTGGCATCTTTCTGTTGCTTCAAGTCTCTCGTGAGTAGATTGTCCAGCATTCACTACCATATTGGAGGACTGATAGAAAAAGGAACAGCCCAACATGCAAATTACAAATTCGAGATACTAAAATCATACAGACGCTACAAATTACATATTTGGAAAGCGTCTTTACAGATGAAAAAAATGCGAGACGGAAATTCGAATGCGTTTTGGGATAGAGTAATGAACTGTTATGCAATATCAGTCCTTCAATATGGTACTGAATGCTGGACAATCTCCCCAGGAGAGACTTGAAGCAAAAGAAAGATGCCAAGAATACCATGAACTAAACAAGTGAGCAAATACAAAGTTTTAGACAGAATGAAAGCAAAAAGTATACCTATGATTAACATCAGGAAGCAACAGTTGAGTTCTTAAAGAAAGCATTATCTAATAAGGAAATTCGCTAAAGGACAATCTTTAGCTCTTAATAGGAAGTATGTGTTTATCGGTTTAAGTTTTTCTACAGAAAAAAAAACTAGGCTGTCCTTAAGAATTAAGATTGCCAGTAAAAACTGCCTGTCAAGAGGTAAAGCCTGTCCTTAAAATTTAAAGACTCTCTTTAAGAAATAAATACTGCCCTTGAGGACTAAAGAGTGTTTTTGAGAACTAAATAGTGTCATTAAGAGCTAAAGCGCGTCCTTGAGAGCTAAAGACTGCACTTAAGAACTAAAGACCGATAAAGAACGGTTGGTAAGCCTGGCCACAAATCACCACATTTTATGCTCAAAGTACTTCTGTAATCCTGGAAAAGCTAGTAAAAGGAGCCCAAACGTTGCACAAAACATGGGTTTATGTTAGTTCATTTTTGTTTTTCTTTATCTAATAATTGCTTTAAAGTCTTTTAAATGTGGACCCAGATTTCGCTTACAAACTAAAAGTCATTTCAATAAATTCTTTAAGAATACATTTGTTCTCCCGTTATAAAGCGATTAATAAATGCAAATTAGTCACTTTGCCCCTTTGTGGATCATCTAATTCAGGGTTTCTACGTGAATCACACTGAGCAGCCCTTTACTATCAATTAATAATCGAGGCAATATGATAATTCATTTTTCTTATTTTAGTGACAATATCAACATTCTCTGTATAGAGCTGACATTTCACACCAACTAATATTTCATGCACTCCTGGATTTTTTAAATAGGGTTTATTCTGCTCGGTGCATGTTACAATGTGGTTCAGTCATGTTTTAACATGAAATGTAGTTTTTACAAGCAATAGAATTATTATTAAAAGTATTTGGGGACTTAATTTAGGATCTTTTACGCAAGAAAGCTAAATCTGAAACAAGAACATATTTATAGAACATGATGTAGATTAAATTTTCATAAAATATGGTACACCATTTACATTATTCGGACTATTGTCCTCGTCTTTGTCGCCATATTTATTACAACGTTTCGGCCGTTGTACGCTCCGGCCTTCTTTTTAGTGGTTGAATGTCGAACATTCCAACCACCTGAAGAAGGCCGGAGCGTACAACGGCCGAAACGTTGTAATAAATATGGCGACAAAGATGAGGACAATAGTCCGACTAATGTAAATAGTGTACATAATACCTCATCTCAGAAATATAGACAGATAATAAAAAATGGTAATTCAGTCTTTCTTGGGTGAATAGTCTAAAGTACACGTAACTTAACGATGTACTTCCCCAATATAAATGGGGGCTCAGGTTTGAGACCTTCTCGAAAAGCACGATTTCTATATTCAGGCAGTTAATTGCTATACGTTACACACGTTTGAGTGATCATGTTTTGTTCGATTCATGGCTGATAGACAGATTTTCCCGCAGTACGTTGAACCCATAGCTTAGGATAAAAGAGGCAGATTCATATTTTTCCCAACGGTATTTGCGTGTAAATGAATATAATGAATCCTAACTCGGCTATTACACCACAACGCCAAGTGCCCAGTCCATTAGACGTCAACAATTTTTTTAACAGATATCTATTCAAACACGTGTCTACATTAATTATACTGATTAGCATTCATTTTAAGAATAATAAATACGTTTTCTTTACGAAATTTACGTTTCATTTTAGGAAATTCTGTCGAAAAGTATTCGTGGCTCAGAATTGTGGACGATGGAAAGAAAATAAAAATTATTAGTAAAGAATTATTGTAAGAAAGGAAAGATGAAAGAAAACACGAAAACGCGAAATCAAAAAACGTAATCACCCGTCAAAAATTAAAAAAAAAAAATAAACGAAATGTGTCGAGGAATGAAAAAAAAAAAAGAAAGAAAGAAAGCGAAAAAAAATATATATATATAAAAAATACCGAATATAAAAGAAAGATCAAAACAGAAAAAAAAAAAAAAAATCCAGAAAAGAAAAACAACAAAATATACCAATGAATAAATGAAAAGCGACAAAATTAGAAAAAAAAAAACGAAAAAAAAAAAACCCCGAAATAAATCAGTAGTCAAAAGACAAATCCTTGTGTTCGATTACGAAAAAAGAAAGAAAAAATAAGACAAATATTTCACAGAGGAATCCTGATGTTCAAAGCAAAAGAAACAGTTTTCTCGAAGTCAAAGACAAAGAGATACAACAGATAATAAAGAAGTCATGGGAATTTCAGCCGCACAAGTTTCAGAATTCGCTTAGAGAATGGCGCTGTGTGGCACTTCCTACCAGTCACCTGACCACAACCCGTACCTAACCGTCAGCCGCATTTATCATTCCAATAATGGAAGAGCATTTCTGCGCATGCTTATCCACGACAACGTTTGGTTATCGCTCATAAATTCTTAATCTAATTAATTACGTTTTCTTTACAAGAAAAAGATACAGTCAAATGTCAGTGGGCTAAAAATAATCAATGCCTTGTAGCTATATTTGCATGCACGTACCATCTTTATAAGGATTCTTCTATACGCCGTGTCCATTTAGAACGTAGACGATTATAGCTCTCCACAACTTCCTATCCTTCGCAGCTCTTAGCAATGTTTGTATTTCCACTATCCCTCCCGCTCCGTTCTGCCGTCCATTTTTACAAGCACGTTAGTGCGGGTTCGTTAAAGACACTGGAACAAAGAACGCCATATTTATGCTGAAAATGATATCAAAAAGAGCAATATAGATGCAGAAGGACCTGTACCTGAGTTTTATAGATTATGCAAAGACTAAAGTACGCCACAAAAACCTGTTGGTTTAACAACCTTGAAATATTTAGATACGATATCAAAATAATCAAGAACCTCTACTGGCAGTAAATTGCCTGCATACAGATAGAAAGTGAGTTCAGCAAATATACAGAAACAGAAAGGAGTGTAAGGCAAAGATGTGTCTTCTCACCGGACTTATTCAACCTACACAATGAGACTATTCTGAGAGAACTAGAAATCCTACCAGGTTTCATTGCTGATGGTCACAATCTTAACAAGATAAGATATGCAACAGTGTTGATAGCAAACACGGAAAGAAAACTGCAAAAACTCCTACGGAAGCTTGTGAAGGAAAGACGGAATGCATGGTCATTAGTAACGGTTCCCAAGTGATATCCTAGTATATTTTTTTCTTTCATCTTCGACGGGTGTATAAATTCACTTTCATATGTTTAAGTTTTATTACATTCTAATAATTTTAAAAACAATAAACATCGTTGAGGAGTGAAGGTATTTAAAATAATAACATCCTTTTGACAAAACGTTTTTGGGCGGATGTGAAGGTTAAAGATTGCCAATAAATCATTATAATTTACAAAAAAAAAAAGAACCTTTAACGATTCTAAATTTGAAACTGAAATCATAAAAAAGAAATTGAATGAATAAGCGTGCCATTTTGCGCCGAGGGAGATGTCGGTTGTCTAATCCAAAACAACCTACATTTTAAAAAATGGGTAAAGTTATTTAACTGGAAGAATGTTTCTTCTCGAAAAAAATTGTATCGAAATGAATTATCGCTTGCCTGTTCATCACTCGAGCAGTCAGGATGTAATATTGTCTAATATTGTATCTCAAGTAACCTTTTCAAACGGGGATCGTTTTACATTGTAAGTGAAAAAATGGCGCCAGAAAGTGATTTAATCGAAAATTTTATCGTTTATTTTTTTTACTTCTGTTTCAATAGAGCGGTTTTCGGTGTTGGCAATATCCGTTTTGTAGAGATGAGAACGAAGCCAGGGCATTGGTTCAACATCTCACTCAAAAGCCGCAACTATTCTGACGAATATATATATATATATATATATATATATATATATATATATATATATATATATATATATATATATTAAAGACATTTTTATGTTTAACATTCTTTTTATAGATACAAGTATTTAAGTAAATGCTCTGTTTTATAATAAACAGTATTAAGTAACATTTACCGGCCTGAATGTCCGAGAAATTTTCATAGAAAATATTCGTCCTTTGACAGGATTCGAACCCGTCATTTACGCTTTCATTTGTCGGACTTTGTGCAATTCTTAATATATATATATATATATATATATATATATATATATATATATATATATATATATATATATATATATATATATAATATATATATATATTATATATCAGAATAGTTATATATTTATATATATATTATATATATATATATATATATATATATATGTAAAAATAGGGTGTATCAAAATACTTTTTACAAATATTTGGAGCGGGTCCCTCACACCAAAACAAGGATAAAAAATTTATATAAACATATGTCCGCAAATCCTCCGTTTTTGAGTTATTAATCTTAAAGAAAGTTTTAGGTAAATGGCGCCGTGTTGCCATCTAGACTAGTTTACATTTATCATTCGTGTATATTTGTGACTAGTCTGTCTTCAACGTTTCACGTGTGTAGTAGTGAGTTAACTGAGAAGTGTCCCGTTTAACAATGTCAGAATATTCATATCGTAATTAGACAGAGATGATTTTTGCATACGGCCGCGCGAATGGTGATGGACACGAGGCTGCACGACTGTCAGACTGCGTTTCCCGACCGAAGACATCCGATTCATTCAATCTTTGATGCTGTTATCGTCGCGTTGCTGAGACAGTATCCGTGGCAGCACAAACTATGGATCGAAGAAGACTGAGATCTGCTCATCCGCCTGACTACGAAGAACACATTCTACAGACAGTCGGAGACGATCCAGGTATCAGCACATGTCAAGTGACCCTAGCATGTCGTGCATCTCATAGTGTCACATGGAAGGTACTTCAAGAGCAGCTCCTTTATCCTTATCATTTGCAACGTGTGCAGTGTCTTTCGCCCTCTGAGAACTTCCGCCGATGGCTTATTGTACAAACTGCCGATCCGTTGTTTGTCACTTCGGGCTTGTTTACAGACGAGACAACATTTGGAAGAGATGGAGTAACAAATTTGCACAACAAACATTTGTGGGCGGATCGGAATCTCCATGATGTAATACAGGGACGGGGTGTAATACAGGGACACCAGTATCAGTTTACAATTAATCTGTAGGTTGGAATTGTAGGTGACTGTCTGGTAAGTCCATATGATCTCCCAGCATGTCTCACAGGAGCTGTCTACAGAGACTGTATATCAAAAATACTTCTTGACCTGCTAGAGGATGCAACCCTGCTAATACGAAGACGCGTGTGGTTCATGCATGATGGGGCTCCAGAACATTTTAGTCACTTCTACAATGAAAGATGGATAGTTAAAGAAGGACAGGTTCCATGGCTTGCGCGTCCCCCGACCTAAATCCTTTGGATTTTTATCGGTCGGTTCGCCTAAAAGAAATGGTTTATGCAGCAGAAATTAATAATGTAGAGACGCTTTATCAACATGCCATCCTGTGAAACCCTTCAACATCGAGTGTTTTTTTTTTTTTTTTAGGTCCAACAGTCAGTGAACTGACGGGTGCATGCGTGTGTAGAAGAAAGCCGACGACATTTTGAACATTTGTTATGAGTTTGTATTTCGAGGTACAACGATGGCCTTTTGGACAAATGTTTGTATGGACATTTTACCATGTTTTGGCGTCAGGAACACGCCAGCAATGTTTGTAAAAAAATTGGGATTGTATCTTGTATTGTACATTTAACAACGTCTACCGTAAAATTAAACAGAGAGACTTATTTATAGGTTCTGCATGGATATGTATGCATAAACATCACACACACACACACACACACACACACACACACACGCACACGCACACACGCATACACACACACATATATATGCATATATATAGATGCATAAACATCACATGTATATACTATATATATATATATACATATATAATACTAATATAATAATATAATATATATTATATTTTTAATACTTCACTCAAACGTTTCATATTATTCAATGAAACACGCTTGAATGAAGTTATATATATATTTCTCCTCCCGATGATGGCCATTTCGGTCGAAACTAGTCGAGGAATCTAAATGGAATAATAATAATAAAAAAAACGAAAGAATATTAATCTACAACCCAGTGTGTCTAATGATTTTAATTTTTTAATTTTTTATTTTCTTATTGTTCAATATATATATATATATATATATATATATATATATATATATATATATATAAATTCAATGGGACCTCGGTTCACGAGTTTAATTTGTTCCTGAAGGCAGTTCGTAACCCGAAATGTTCGTAAACCGAAACTGTTTTTCTAACAGGAATCAATGTAGAGTAAAAAACAATCACAGTACAATAAATTTGGAAAAGAAAAGCACTCCACAAGACACAAATGGATACGACAGGGCGGTCAAAGCAGAAATTATTCCGTTCGAGTTAACTCGGTCCGGCTATGTTCTTCTAGAAGCGAAATTTTGTTCGATAACCGAAGCATTTTCATCTCGAATTTTCTGTTCGAAAACTGACTTGTTCGACATGTGAGACGTTCGAAAACCGAGGTTGCACGGTACTTCATTCAAACATATCTGAATAATATAGACATATTATGTCTCTTTATTTTTTACAATAGTCCTTTCCAGTTTTCTAATCAGTTTCTTGATGTTAACAGGAAATTCATCAAGGATGTCGCTGTAGTGTTTTCCTACCCAAGTAATTTTGAGTTCCTCCAAGATCATCCACAGTGAGGAGTTATAAAGACAAACTGTAGTAAAATCTGCATTTTGTTGTGATGGTGATAAAAATAAAAAAACACACGCTTAAACGCGCTGTTATAATTGTTTTAAATATTTTAAATTCATCCGTTGAGGCTATGGATGTTTTTTGCAAAACAAACGTCCCAATGTAAGCGAACTGATCAGAAATTGGTAGAAATGCAAAATGGCATTAAATATAGGTTAAATGCATTTCAATATATTGCTGCTATACTTGTAGTAAATTTTGTTAAGTGTTGGTTGCTTGCTTTTGATTTTATGGGTCTCGAGAATTTTAAGGTTTCGTTTATAATTTTCGTAGTGTACTATATATTGGTGTTGTCAACATGTATTAAAGATATTATGCCTAAATATACATATATTATACTTATATATATAAGAAATATATAAAAAATGATACTCGAAATTGGTGTCTTTCTACAGCTTAAAATTTTATGTGAACTCCCATATAAGGCTATCTCACAATCTTCAGGTGGTTCAAGGTTCAAGATACTCAATTCTATCTCTCTCTCTCTCTCTCTTTCTTTCTCGCTCTCTCTCTCTCTCTCTCTCTCTCTCTATATATATATATATATATATATATATATATATATATATATATATATATATAGGATTACAAACCGAAATTTCTAGCAATTACATATACACAGTCATCAAAAACAAGTAAATAACCAGCTTTAAAATAATAACAAATAAACTTTTTTAAAAAAATAAATTAAAAATAATAGTAATTTTTACCTATCATAATTTTACACCGACCCCACCACACGTATATACGTGCATGCGAGGAAATATTATTCAGTGAAAAAATAGAAAAATGCTCCGATTGCTGACATGTATACATTCACGAGACATTCACGAGAAATTTTCGCTACACTTCCAATCTTTGAATTTCAACATACAAATGCGTATGTATAGACACAACACCACCCATATAGATACATATATCAAGTCCCAAACTGTCCACATATGTTTATATCTGTATGAGTCCAGGCGGACGAGCGAGTGTGTATGTGTGTCTGCGTACCTCATCGGGTGTACGGACATGCATCTATGTTTGCGTTAGCACGATGACATCACGACGACGATAATAACACCAATACACACAATCTAAATAACCCCA
>CAHIKZ030001469.1:927500-930000 GCA_903632075.3 Acanthosepion pharaonis | reverse complement strand
ATATATATAGAGAGAGAGGAGGCACGGTGGAGTAATGGATATCGGCTTGGATTGAGGAATCCGTTACATTCACTTACGTGGTAATAACCTTGGGAAAGGTGTGAATCCTCTTCTTCCCCCCCAGCTATGTGTAAATAGCAGGACAAGGAGAAGGACAACTCTGAATTCAAAACCTGCCGAGGGTCGTTTAGGGACCTTGTGGCACGTAGCGCACCAGGTCTCTCTGTTCGGCCCTTCAAAAAGTGTGGATGGTCCTGCATTAAACTTTCACCACTATAATCAATTCTCATGTGCTGTTGTCGGGCTGTCGGTTTCCTGCGAACTGATCTGCTTGACCCTCATACGTCGAATTCGACGGGAGAATCATATATATATATATATATATATATATATATATATATATATATATATATATATATGAATGTAATGCATGCATTCTAACGTTCACAGCCTTACTTCAAAAGCGGGATCAATAGAGAGTAGAGCAATAATTTATAATTTTTTCATACATACCAAAATAGTTTACTCACTACGAAGATGCAACCTTGTTTCGGTACATTTAACAATTTTGGTTCTCATCAGTCGAGGTGCAACTAAACGAAACAAGGTTGCATCTTTGTAGTGAGTAAATTGTTTTTGTCCATATGAAAAAAATTATAATATATATATATATATATATATATATAGAGAGAGAGAGAGAGAGAGAGAGATTAATAATATTAGTGATAAATATACACATACATATGCAATCATATATCTAAAATATATAAATATATATACATACATACATACACATACATATATATTTGTATAAAATATAATTCCAAGAGGACAGAATCCAGGTAGAACTCAATGTCCAGGAGAGAGTAAGGATATAATAAAAAGGCTTAAACACTAATATTCCATGGTCATAATTTATTCCATTGGAATCGTAAATACGATCCAATTCATCAACTCCGGGAATAAAAAATAAAATTTCATACATACACTCTCACTAAATTTTATTTTTTCATTTTCAGAGTTGTTTTTTCTATTTTATTTTTGAATTTGTAGGTCTGATGAATTGGATCGTATTTACGATTCCAATGGAACAAATTATGACCATGGAATATTAGTGTTTAAGCCTTTTTATTATATATATATATATATATATATATATATATATATATATATATATATATATATATGTATATTCTACTTACTAAAAAGATTTTTATAAAAATAATCATCCGACACTCAAATTTGTCGGTTTTTTGCCAAACCAAGCTTAATTATGTACGCATGCGCGCGTGACTACGCGTAACTGCACATTTATTTCAATAAGCTACAAACAACATATAATGCATGTCAGATATTTTTCTCAGTGTTTGCCTCTCTCCCTAATGAAACTGCCAATAATATCCAAGTAACATTTGATCAATTCATCGCTTCTTGACTTACTAACCTTTAAGGTTGACTTTTTTGTTGTTGCTTTTTACTAATCATCCATTAATTATCATTAATCATTCACTAATTAATTCACATAGTTATTAATTTCAGCAAACAACTGTTTCATCTTTACTGCTTGTTTTATCCCAATTTCTGGCATTTCCGAATCTTCCAATCATTTCTCTTTTTCTTCTCTTTCTAAAAAAAAGCCTCTTCTTTTCTGTTCTAATATCGAACATCTTACTAAACACGCGTTGTTTATTGTTTCACTATGCAACGCCTTATCTCAAGTAAAGTATTTTCAATAGATTTTTTAACAAGTAGTCAATATATTGAATAACTCTCAAATAATTCTATCTACCCAATTTCAATCACACGACTTGATTTAACGCGGGGTATGGTTTTCAGACACGAAGTCATAAGTCATCGTGACTGAGTTTGAGAGTACTTGCCTTCTTCAAATTTTGATCACTCCAGATAATTCGCTCTCTCCCAGTAATCTTACTTATTATAAAACGCAGATTGTGTGTGTGTGTGTACGTTTATATATTGGATCGGATTTCCTACATTTTTCAACCGATTTCAACAAAACTTCACAGGACTGCGTAAAATTACCTTGCAGTGGTTCTGACAACGCCAAAAATTGGAAAAAAACTCTATTGTTTTAGCACGAAATCAATTTGAAAACACAATTCTGTCATATCGAGTTATACTTATTATAAAACCCAGTTTGTTTGTGTGTGTGTGTGTTCGTTTATATATGGGATCGGATTTCCTACATTTTTCAACCGATTTCAACAAAACGTCACTTTTTTTTGGCAGGTAGTGTTTCTTATTGTCTTACACACTTTTTTCTTTATTTTTACATTCAGAATGCTTTAAAAATTCTATTTACAAAACAATTGTTTATAATAAAATTCTATTCAATCGGTAGACTCATAATGTTTTTGTTTGAGTTTGGGTTTGACCAATTCGTAAAAAAAAAAACAACAAAAAACAAAAAAATAGAAATAATTAAGACATGCGTGTCCATCAACCTTAAACAATAATCTTTGTCAATTTTATTTTTCAG
>CAHIKZ030001469.1:892500-922500 GCA_903632075.3 Acanthosepion pharaonis | reverse complement strand
ACCCGTCTCGGCGGGTTCATAGGGTATATTTTTGGCCGAGCCTACGGGCTCGGAGAAACCCACTTTAAACTCGGCCTTGTGCCACATATATTCCTCGTGGGTGGGATATTAAATACAGAGATACGTTGAGACAGGTTGAGAGATACGGAGACAGACACAGGGTGTTCTCAGAGAATTATATGAGAGAGAGAGAGACAGAGACAGAGAGAGAGAGAGATAGACAGAGAGAGAGAGAGAGAGATATTACGGCTTTACTTACAGAGACTTGTACATATACTTTCTACTAACCCGCATTCCTGGACGACTAATCTTCACTTCAAGTCTGTATTCTTACGTTTAATACACTTATTGTTCTATCTCAATTTCTGGCATTGTTTATTTATTTGTACAGGATTCCATTCCCGGAATCCACAACAGAATTTAAGCGCAGTACTAGATTGTCTCATCATTTTACAGTTGCTAGATGTAACCGTAAGTTCTATGCTAACAGTTCCTTCTATCAAACTTGCTTCCGGTTTCTTGCTTCCCAGATAACTTTGATCAAAAATTCAAATGCAATGTCGATCGTTCTCTTCTCTTTTCTTAATTCTTGTCCTTTTATAGTTCTCTCTCCCTAATAGGGTTTCTCTCATATTCTCTAACACTCGGTAAGTCTCAATCTGCGTCTTGGTACCTTTGTTGCGTTATTTGGGGGAAATGATTTGAAGAAATAATAATGAGCCTAGTTTTGACGTTGCTTATACTTTCTTTACCTTTTCTTTATTTTGTACACTTATTTTATTAAATAACTAGGATAGTGGAAGATTTTGCAAATACATTGAAAATATTGTTTAACACACATAGTCATTTCGCAAACAATGCTAAAAGAAATTCGTGCAAAAAGAAAATCTATACAGTGTAACCCGGATATAAGAGACCCGGATATAAGAGAAACCCGGATATAAGAGAGATTTTCTCTGGTCCAAAATTAGAGCCTTATGTTAATGTATATAAAATAGACCAAACCCGGATATAAGAGAAACCCGGATATAAGAGAGATTTTCTCTGGTCCCAAATTAGAGCCTATGTTAATGTATATAAAATAGAGCAAACCCGGATATAAGAGAAACCCGGATATAAGAGATTTTCTCTGGTCCCAAATTAGAGCCTGTGTTAATGTATATAAAATAGACCAAACCCGGATATAAGAGAAACCCGGATATAAGAGATTTTCTCTGGTCCCAAATTAGAGCCTATGTTAATGTATATAAAATAGACCAAACCCGGATATAAGAGAAACCCGGATATAAGAGAGATTTTCTCTGGTCCCAAATTAGAGCCTATGTTAATGTATATAAAATAAACCAAACCCGGATATAAGAGAAACCCGGATATAAGAGACATCTTCTCCGGTTCCGCCAACTCTCTTATATCCGGGTTACACTGTACTAATAATTTAACTTTTTTTTTTTTATCAAAATTCCATGATGGTAAATAATGTAATTTTATTTTTCTATTTTCAGTAAAAAGTACCTAGCATTTTATTTGAAAGCCACCTACATTTTTTAAAAAATTTTTTTTCGAAATTGGAAAATTCTTTCTCTTATTTGATAATCCTCTCGAGGGATAAGAGAAGACACGAACCAAAAGTAATAATTGCAGAAAAAGGATTTTTTTACTTTTTTTTTTTTTTTTAGAGAGAGAGGGTAAAAGAGAAGCGACATTAGAAAAAAAATTCTACATTCGTGATTTTTTTTTGATTATATAAAAATTAATGCATATTTATATAACATTCAGATAAAACCATGTACGAACAACGAGAAACTCGAGCGAAAGATGAGAGGCGATGGTCAGAGGGTGAGTAGAGAGCTGTTCGAAAGTATGGGGTAAGGGATCATCTGCGTTGTCAACACAGGCAGAATTTCCGCGGATCACGCTCGTCGACATATGTTTAAGACAGAATGATAGCTAGAAAGACAATTTGCCACTAAAAGAGTGACATCAGAAGACATGTAGATTTGAAGGCTATGGAAATACATAAAATCAATGACCAAATCACTGGACAAACAAATAGCCAAAAGGAATACGCTGCCAAAAGTGGAATAGAGTTTTAAAAAGCAATTTTGATTTGATGCGTAGTTACAGGCGAAGATGGTTTTCCTTGTAATCGAGTAGAAATCCGCCATAGATAGATAGATAGATAGATAGATATTTAGTTGGACAGATGTGAGTTTGTGACCCTGGGTTGTCTGACGATCGCAAAGAGCGTGAAACTCAGGGTCATAAACTCACATCAATCCAACTAAATATGTTAGCTCTATCACTGAGATTGAGCGCTTTCCAATAAGTACCGCGCATATATAATATATAAATAATATATATATATATAAATTGCATATATACATTTGTATTTATATACATACACATTTTACAGATTTATATATATATAATGTATATATATATATATATATATATATATATATATATATATATACATATTTACATATACATCCACTCACTCACACACACATACACACAAAATACATATATATATATATATATATATATATATATATATAGAGAGAGAGAGAGAGAGATAGATAGATAGATAGATAGATAGATAGATAGATAGATAGATATGAACAAATAGATAGATAGATAGATAGATAGATAGATATTTAGTTGGACTGATGTGAGTTTGTGACCCTGGGTTGTCTGACGATTGCAAAGAGCGTGAAACTCAGGGTCATAAACTCACATCAATCCAACTAAATATGTTAACTCTATCCCTGAGATTGAGCGCTTTCCAATAAGTACCGCGCATATATAATATATAAATAATATATATATATATATAAATTGCATATATACGTTTGTATTTATATACATACACATTTACATATATATATATATATATATATATATATATATATATATATATATATATATATATATATATATTTACATATACACCCACTCACTCACACACACACACACATACAAACACGCATATATATATATATATATATATATATATATATATATATATATATATATATATATATAGATAGATAGATAGATAGAGAGAGAGAGAGAGAGAGAAAAATAATAATATGATTTCGAAAGCGAAAACGGTTAAAGTAAAACGATTTTTTCTGAAAACCGCCATGTAAGTAAAACAATTTTAATAATTATCTATAAAGATAAATATATTATAAATATTACATATAAATATAGAAAATATTTTTGTTTTTTCCAAATCTTATTATTTTTCTCTATACAGCAAGTGTTTGTACAGAACTTTCTAACACTTTCATATATATATATATATATATATATATATATATATATATATATATATATATATATATATATATATGAAAGGTCTGTACAAAAACTTTGGCTTGCAAGTCTGAAAGGTTGAAGGATAATTTTATACCTTTCATGAAATAACAATGGTTACCTATGGTATTTTAAATATTTGATATTCATTAATTAATTAATATATATATATATATATATATATATATATATATATATATATATATATATATATATGTGTGTGTGTGTGTGTGTGTGTGTGTGTGTGCATGTATGTATGTATATTGGACAATGAGGCCAACACTCAGCAGGGACAGTCTATTTCATGTTTAAACGCAATCTTTAAGCCATGTTACATACTCTTTACCCCTGAAATTGAGCACTTTAACCTGAAAATATAGCATACCTTAAAACTATATATATATATATATATATATATATATATATATATATATATAATTATCATATGTATATATCAAATGTCAATAACATATACCTCTGTAGGGATTTTATAACCGAATTTATAACATACAGTCGACATGGAGAATGCATAGATAAAAACAATTCTTTTACTTATTTTCTACCCATTCTAAAGGATTTCTATGTCAAAACTCGCACACTTAAGGCGGGAAACATAAAATGTTAAATGATTTTTTAAAAGTCATTCATTGTCTTTCTTTTTTGTAATCACGAGGAACGCCACCTTGGGAAAAATATAAGATTTCATTACTTTAAACACATAGAAATGCGTACACACACAACACTTTTTTTTTTTTTTATCTTCGATCTGATGAAACCAAATAGACGAAATGCATAGTTGGATATTATTTTCGAAACTTATTTTCATGAACGTTTTTCCAAATGTCAATTACTTATAACTCTGCCGGTATTATATACCAAAACGTATATATATATATATATATATATATATATATATATATATATATATATATATATATATTATAAATTAATTGATTTAAAATATATGGTTTTTTTTCATACACAGTTCTAACCATGTTTCAAAAATGGAAGCTAAAACCCCGAATTTAATTTTGTAATTAAAGACATTAGTTCCATTTCATCCTCAAGCGAATTTTGGAGTAACTTTTAAAATTACTGGGTTTTAAATACACAGGTAAAACAAAATTCATGTTTCCAAGGTTACAGATAAATCTATTTTGCTATACGGGGGTGTCTGGGTGTTCAATATGTCTATATTTTAATGTATCAGTTATTGCTACGTTTTGGTAGTGGGTAGGGATGTATTTTTCAATGAAATCTAACATCCGTTAAAAGCGTGTCGTCTGTTTTTTTTTTAAATATATATATGTAAGCAAATATATGGATATAGATCCGACAGTATGAAGAAAAATATACGGAAAAACAACCAAAAATCTCAATTAAAACAGCATAATTGCATATTGGGATTTTTGGTTGTTTTTCCGTACATTTTTATTCATATATATATATATATATATATATATATATATATATATATATATATATATGTGGAAACGATATAAGTTTTTATATAGCAAGAACAATTTTAGAAAAAAGTCGAAAAAGTGCGCATGCGTACTCCCGATGACGTAACGTATTTTCTTATGCCTAAGACGAGAAATTTTGACAGAGAATTAAATCAAAAGGGTGAGAGGTCGTGTTATACACGAGTACACGTTTTCAGAATTTTTTTAGTCAGTTTAAAAATCTTATTTGAAACAGCCATATTGCAAATACTCTCGGTTTTACTGACGAGGTTAAGCTTGTTTATATTTCGATTTTCTTGTTTGTTCTTTTTTTTTTTTTTTATAAAGATTCCTCTGTTCTTTCCAAATGAATAACGACTTTTTTATTTTCATAGCTTATAAATATATAGAAATATAATAACACCATATAAAACAGAATAAAATATTCCATCATCTGCTACAGTCTTTTATCCAGAAATACCAAACTCACATTTTTGCATCCATTTTACGGGTGGTGAAAAATGGGTTTTGCATGTCAATAGAAAACGAAAAACCAGTGATTATCCCAAAATGAGAAGCCAGTACCAAAACCGAAACCAAAACCAGGGCTCCATTCCCAGAAGTCCTTGTTCTCTGTCTGGTGGAATATAAAAGCTGTCTTCCGTTACAAGCTACTAGAATATGGACACATATTGCGAACAACTTGATTGGCTAAATACAGCATTATATCGAAAGTGCACTGATTTGATAAATAGTGTTATTTTCCGACTTGCAAAAAAAAATGAGAGGATGCACTCTTCAAAACAAATCGTTAGGATGAGGGGATTCTTCCATATCTTCCTTATTTACTAGATTTGTCAGATTATCATTTCGAGCAGAATTTCACGAGGAGCAGAATATTTTGAAACCAAGAATTTGAAAAAAGTCTTTCAATAATTTTTTTCAGGGATGGGGGATTGAACCTAGATTGATTTAAACGTAAAATTGAAAAAAAAGCTGAGCTGCAGTAATCGTTGAAAATGAAGGTGATTACATTTTTAATAAGTAATATTTAAATAAATTTAAATAGCCTACGTTTGTTTTTATATGCTTTCTGCTGAGACGTAATTATTTTCCGAACACCCTAATTTATATTAAGTAGAGGACTTTGATTACTTTGGTGTAATGGTTAGCAAGCTTGTCTCGTTAGATCAATTACGACGGAGTAGTGAGTTCGATCCTCACTTCCCTGGCATCACTGGATGCTTTACACTTCCCCGGCATCAACTGAGGTAGTTTGAAACCAGTATTAACTCAAGCCCCAGGAAACAACCCCAGGCAGTACCTCTCCTTTAGGAGTGGGTCATTACGCAGCGCCTGAAGCGTCCCCAGAGGGGAAGTGCCGAGGAGGCTTGAGCAATTTTCCAACGGTAAACCCACTTCAAGCCTCGACCTCGTTTTACCTTCGGTTGCGACGTGGAGGCACTGAAAAAGAAAACCAATATATTTTCATAAATAGGGCACTTCGATGTAGTGTACTGGTTAGGAAGCTTATCTTGCTAGATTAGTTGTGACTGAGTAGTGAGTTCGATCCTCACTGGGTGCTTTATACTTTCAGCATTGTGTCACATCTAAGCTTTCCTCAGTAAATCACTATATATTCTTAAATCTTCCGAGGCCCGTTTTTTTTTTTTTTTTTGTAATGGCCATTCCAGTATAGTTTGCAAAACAAAAGTTTAGTCCGACACAAAGCTTCAAATGTGGGGGACCCAGTGCGGATCGAACTCACTATTGGTGGAATGGTCTGCGAAACTTACTTGCATATACTACGGAGAATTCAGTTTTTACGTATTTGCTTTCATACATGAACGCACATTTTGCATATGCGTTTATGAAAAGCATATTCTCATAAAAACCGTATTTGTGTGTAAAGAACGAAGACATTTAGAACCCTATACGTACAGACTGTCCACCCTGAAATTGAATGTGACCGTGTGCCAAACTTAAGTCAATAACTATACTAATGATTTTAGTGCCTGCAAACAGAAATTAATGCTAAGCGCTTTGCAGAAATATTCTTATGCCTTTTCAATATTTTAAAATTCTTTATGCAACTAAATCAATACTTTCAGCTTCTGCGTTTACAACCAATTGTCAGTCTTTTACTATTCCAACTAGTCGTAAACAAAATCTACTCAATGCTACTTTTCCATAAGTATATCTCCTTGACGGCAGGACAGTATACACTGACAGCGTCCCCATGACGAGGAATTCGTAATTCATACAGAAGAAAAGTTTTCGTTCACTCTATAACAACACATTGGCGACCAGAATCCGAAATTCATACGAAAAAAAAATTTTTTTCTGTTGTTTTTTCTTCATATTTTCTGTAAAAATTTGAAAAATAAATAAAGAAAACATTTTACTCCTGCGGAGTAAAGTTTTAGGGGACGGATGTCATACCTGAACGTACCTATTCTATTATTAATAGACCCTCCCACACATAATAAGTAGTAGTACTAGTAGCAGTCACCAGTTGAGCTCAGTGGTGTTGAGTGAATCAGTCGATGTCGGACATTGAAGTATCAACCATCACAACTAGATTGCTGCGTCATTAACTCTTATTTCAAGTTCCTAACGTTTTGTACGTCGGACGCTTTTTAGGACCGACTTAGCGAAATACAAGCCTCCACTGTGAAAACTACTCTACAACACCCCTACAAAGAGGTAAGACACTCACTAAAAGGGACCACCATTCCGGTGTATAATAGCAAATTCATAAACCCAACTTATATCTACTATTATTAATATAGGCCAGACCTTTGTCTACCTTTTTGAATCTCGTGTAAATCAAACCAATGTCTGCCTTTTTTTAGTCTAGTATAAATCTATGTCCACCTTTTGTACACTAAACCGGAAATATGTCTATTTTTTTTTAATCTAAAGCCGACATGTAACGACCTATTTAACTCTAAAGCCGATCAGTGTCGACTCTGACATTAAACCTGTCCTGTGTCGACCTAAATCCGACCTCTTTGACTCCAAAGCTGACATTTGTCGACCTATTTGACTCTAAAGCCGACCTGTGTTGACCCTGACTTCAAAGCCCATCTGTGTCGACTTCTTTTGTCTCTAAAACCGACCTGTGTCGACCTCTTTGACTAAAGCCGACCTCATTGACTCCAAAGCCGACCTAGGTCAACCAGTTTCCCTCTAAAGCCGACCTGTGTCGGCCTCTGATTCGAGTGCAAATATTACCTATGTCTACCTTTCTTATTCGTCTTGATTTTCATCCTATATAACTTATATTCGACATTAAATAACCGACAAGCGTTAACCAACCTAATGGTAAGTTCTATAAATTTATTGCAACAATATAAAAACACTGATGTTGTGTTCCTACTAATTGGCATTTAACTCTTTTGGAGAATAAATATCGTGAACTTTTGCTATTTCCTTTGAAGTGTAAATTAAAATAAAAGGAACTTGTTGTGGGAAAAATCTCCAGATTATTGTCTGGTATTCAAAAGACCTATTCTGCTCAGAAATGTGTTTTGTTTGAACTTGAGGAATTATGTAAAGAGTAATGTGTACCAACCATGAAGAAAACCTTTTTTTCCCCCAGACCAATATGTATTAGTTTAAACCAAACGGTCACTCAACCTACATTTTTATCAGACGAACTACAGTTTCCACGCTCTTTCATTCCATTGTGTCAGTAGTGGTAATGCTACTGGACAGACAGGCGTGTTGTCTGGTGTGTTTGTAGACAAAGGAATTGACAAGGCAGTCACGGGTCTGCCGAGAAAGCAAGCAAGTACTAACAAGGTTGAGTGTTTCAGTGCGTTAGCAGACACATATGCATATTTGTAGGGTAAGTAAGAGGAAGAGGAGAAATAGGAAAAAAGAAAAAAGCAGATGAAAATGTGATGAGTCAAGGATGGAGTAGACGACACTGTGAAAGTAGGAGTTGGGGATACCATTGTACAGTGGCTTACTGGTAGATTTCTGCCGCATTGCAAGGACTGGAGGTGGCGGGTGGGAAGTGTGTTTTGAAAAATCTTTCAGTTTCCTCAGACAACATATGCACCAACTTGTCTCATTCTCTGATTATTTTCTCTCTCTCTCTCTCTCTCTCTCTCTCTATATATATATATATATATATATATATATATATATATATATATATATATATATATATATATATATATATATATATATATCCTCCTTTGTCCCTCCCTCTCTCCATCGCTCTCTCTCTCTCTCTCTCTCTCTATATATATATATATATATATATATATATATATATATATAAATTCTCTCTCTTTCTTTATATATATCATCCTCTCTCTTCATATATATATATATATATATATATATATATATATATATCTCTCTCTCTATATATATATCATTCTCTCTCTGTCATTCTCTCTCTCTCTCTCTATATATATATATATATATATCATTCTATCTCTCTGTCTCTCGCTCTTTCTTACACCATATATATAACATTCTCTCACTCTCTATCTCTCTCTATATATATATCTTTCACTCTCTCATATATATCATTCGCTCTCTCTCTCTCTCTCTCTATATATATATATATATATATATATCATTCTCTCTATATATATATCATTCTCTCAGTGTCACTCACTCTCTCTTTCTCTCTCTCTCTCTATATATATATATATCATTCTATCTCTCTCTCTTTCTCTCTGTCCCTCTCTCTCTATATATATATATATCATTATTTCTCTATCTCTCGCTCTTTCTTACACTATATATATATATATATATATATATATATATATATATATATAATTCTCTCTCTCTCTCTCTCTCTCTATATATATATATATATATATATATATATATATATATATAAGGGTTCTATTTCACTCTTAATTCTTCTACAGTTCCATTTCTCTCTCTCCACATTTATATATACATATTTTTTCTCACTCTCGCTATCTCCCATTTGCTCTCTCTCCCATTCATGTGTCTGTATTTGTATGGATAAACCTCCGTCGCTATCCTATTCACGCTCATTAAATACAGTGCGCTATATTTCACCCATTTATCTATATTGCTTTTTTCCCCCCTATATCTCACCATCAATACTTTTTTTCATTTCGCCTTTCCATGATATTTAAGGGCTGAGGAGAACAGTAACAGAATTGGTAAAATATTGAACAAGAAAAAAAGAATACAGCAATAGTGATATATGCAAAGACGTAAACGAATGAGAATATTTCTTTGGCGATTTATTATATATATATATATATATATATATATATATATATATATATATATATATTAAAAAATTTCTCCGATTTAACCAGTAGAAAAACAATATTTATGAATAAAAATAGCAATTACCAGTTTTCCTATATAAATATTTTATATTATATATATATATATATATATATATATATATATAATTATTTATTTAAAAATTATAACATAAATGTTATAAAATCACTAAAAAATAGCCATTTTGTTTCAACACCTCTGGTGTCTTATCAAGTGATGATGTCGAATGTAGATTGTATATATATATATATATATATATATATATATATATATATATATATGTATGTATGTATGTATGTATGTGTGTGTGTATTTCAATTAAAAGGCGCAAATTATAATTTATAAATTCATGAATCGTTTCATACAAAAAACAAATCATTAACGTCTATATTTGTCTTTTGTATGAATGATTCATAATTTATATATATATATATATATATATATATATATATATATATATATATATATTTATTTATGAAAAACTAGGTAATCCTTATGGGTAAACTTATGGAGGATAAAAAATCCAGAGAGCTCAATGTAAATCCAGAGCAAATAATTTAAATAAAAAGACCACTTTAGGTTCCATGTAATAAATTATTTCACCACAGCCCTTTTAAAGGACTGCGGATCATCAGACTTTATTTCCAAGTCTGATGATCCGCAGTCCTTTAAAAGGGCTGTGGAAATAATTTATTACATGGAACCTTAAAGTGGTCTGTTTTTATTTAATATATATATATATATATATATATATATATATATATATATATATATATATATATATATATATATATATATATCTTTATTAATTATACATCTATCTATCAAATCAGTTATTTATCTATCATACATCTACCCATCTTCTCCATCCATCTGTCTATCATACTAAAAAAAAGTTAGAGAGCGAGAAAATTTGCCATGTGTCCTTGAGTCCGAATAATGTAAATAGTGTACATAACACCTCATCTCAGAAATACAGACAGACATTCACAGAAAAAGTTTTGTGCATCTTTTTTTTTTTACAGTACAACTGAATGAATTGAATTGGTATAGGTCAAACGCAAAATGCGTCTACATATGTGCTGATGTATATATGATAGATCTACATTGTTTTCAGTGTGTGTATGAATTGTAGTGGTCGAACTCATGAAAAAAAGCGGGGGAAGGCTAAATGTGGCTGTTAAGGCATGTAAACAAACTTAGCGGAATGCCGTTGCTATCTCCTGACGTAATTTTTGCAATATTGTATACTCAAATAAATATGCGAAAGGTGTGAGTAATTAACTGTGAGAATTTCAGTTTCGTTTGTGTGACAAACGATCGATCAGATACCCTGGTCAAAGGTTCACTGAAAGACTAGTTAGCGAACCAGAATTGATCATATTTATAACAACATAGCAGGCTTCAGGTGAATCTAAAATTTAGATTTATTAATCGCAAGCGTATTGGCTAATATATATATATATATATATATATATATATATATATATATATATATATATATATATATATATATATATATATATATATATATAAATATTCCTTTTAAGAAAGAAAAATATTGTTGAACATATTCTGAAGTTTTGCCTACAAAATTTAATTTGATTCTAAGATATTTTACCGTCTGCTAATTCAAAGATTACCGCGCGTTTCGTACGACGTCACTGATTGGTTAATATATATGAATACAAAGATTCAAATAAACAAAGTCGGCCAATATACAAAAAAATGAGTTTCCAGTAACAGTACTTAATTCAATTTTTCTACAATTCTGAAACGAGGCTCCACACATATATCCATCTTACATCTATTTATCTCCACCATCCATATATAAAATATATATCCATCTTACACCTATTTTCTCCATCTATTATACATCCACTTATGTTCATTTATAATTTCCATCCATCTTATACATATATTTTCTCCAAATATCTATCTATCTATCTATCTATCTATCTATCTATCTATCTATCTATCTATCTATCTCAGACTGTTAATTATCTATCTATATAGCTATTAAACATTTATGTATTATACATCTATCGATCGATCTATTTATCTAGCATATATCTATCTAACGACCTATCCCACATCTATCTATCGATATATCTATCTAGCTATCTATTATACATCTATCTATCGATCTATTTATCTATCTATTATACATCTATCTCGACCTATCTAGCTATCGATGTATTTATCTATTTATCGATCTATTTATCTATGTATCCACGATCTATTTATCTATCTATTATACATCGATCTATCGATCTATCTAGCTATCTATTATACATCTATCTATCGATCTATTTATCTATCTATCGATCTATTTATCGATATATCTATTGATATATTTATCTATCTATTATACAACTGTCTGTCAATCTATCAATTATACATTTAGCTATTATACATCTATCTATTGATCTATCTATCTATAATACATATATCTATCTATCTATAATACATATATCTATCGATCTATTATACATCTATCTATCGATCTATCTAGCTATCTATTATACATATATCTATCGATCTATTTATCTATCTATCGATCTATTTATCTATGTATCTATCAATCTATTTATCTATCTATTATACATCTATCTATCGATCTAACTATCTATTATACATCTATCTATCGATCTATCTATCATACATTTATCTTTAGATCTATGTATTATACATCGATACATCTGTCTATTATACATCTATCGCGATCTATCTAGCTATCTATTATCTATCTATCTATCTATCTATCTATATATATATATATATATATATATATTATAGATCTATCTATTTATTACGTCTCTATCTACCGATCTCTTTATCTATTATACAACTATTGATCTATCTATCTATCTATCTATCTCAGTGTATCTATTCTCTATCTATCGATCTATTTATTTATTATACATCTATCTATCGATCTATTTATCTATTATACATCTATCTTGACCAATCTAGCTATATATTATACATCTATCTATCGATCTATTTATCTATCGATCTATTTATCTATCTATTATAGATCTATCTATCGATCTATTTATCTATATATTATACATCTATTTATCGATCTATCTATATATCTATTATACATCTATCTATATATCTATTATACATCTATCTATCGATGTATCGATCTATTATACATCTATCTACCGATCTCTTTATTTATTATGCAACTATTGATCTATCGTTTATACATCTATCATACATTTATATGTAATACACTTATCTCTCTGCATATTTATTTATGTATTATACATCTATATATCGATCGAATTATCTATCTATTTATTATACATCTATTATATATCTATCTGTTATACATCTGTCTGTCTATTTATGGCTGGTCATTATCTAACCCAATCTGTCCATTTTCTAAGTGATTAATATCTACGACTTTTCATTATCTTTCTATCTCGACAGATATCGAAATTCTCGTTAAGTTCAGCCAGTATGTGTCTTTCTATCAATCCTAGTCTGATTACTTATCATAATGCAATGATTAGCGAGCAGGTACCCGGGGCTAGTGTAAATGCAATCGATATTCATTAACTAGTCCATAATCGTAGGCATGTTTCTGACTAAGCTGTGCTTGTTTCCTCCCCATGCCGCAATCAAACGCGATCTACTAATTTTTATTTATCCATTAATCAATTCACATGTATTCAGATACTTCAGCTTGTCACACAATAGTAACGTAAGTACACAATGCATACTCTACTCCATCTATTATACATCTATGTTGATCTATATTCTCCATCTATCTATCTATCTATCTATTATACATCTATCTATCGATCTATTTATGTTGAAGAAACACGCACACATAGGTATATATAGGAGGAGTGCTGAAAATTCTTTGGCCCAATCGAAGACTTTCAACTCAAAATTTGATTGTGTTGATTTGGGTGAGTGGCTGTAGGTGAAATCTTTTTAGCACCATCTTTCGCACACACAAACACACACACACACACACACACACACACACACATATATATATATATATATATATATATATATATATATATATATATATATATATATAGTCATCCACAGACAAACTGTTTCGCTGTATCACAGCTCTTCAGTTCGATTGCTTCAAGCCAGGGTCGAAACTCGACCGTTTTGGCCTCAGTTAGGGATCCTACCACTAAGCCGTCGGCAGAGAGAAAGTTTTTCCTGTATTTGGCACTCATCAGCAGTTCTCATCCACTAACGAGAAACACAGACACTTACTTTATCAGGCAAACGTCATACCAACTATACCAACGGGCCTCGGTGACGAAGAGTCCAATTCGATACCTCTTTGTCACCGAGGCCCGTTAATACAGTTGGTATGACGTTTGCCTGATAATTCTCGGTAGTGCATGCGCCCTACTGATGAGTCCCAAATATAGGGCAAAACGGCCGTCCAGTGCTTTCTGCATTCTGTTGAGGTTTCTTCTAGACTCGATGAATAATATATATATATATATATATATATATATATTGTTATGGTCGGGTACCTTGTACCACGGTGATAGTCCAAGGTAGCACCAATAGAGAAGAACTCGAACACGGATATGGAATAGCACAGATATATTACAAACAGGAATATATACAGAGAAGTAAATAGTGTTAGTACGAACAATCAGGTTTAGTAGGGAGAACAATGTAGTCTCGGCCAGTATCACTATTCCAATGTCTTGTAGTAATTGTCTGAACGCGACTCTGTTTCGGACTGCCTTTGACTCGATTGACTGACTCGCTCGCTCTGACTGACTTGCAGACACCTGACAGACCTCACTCCAGACTTCAGACTGAACGGTATTTAGTCACCCCCCCACGAGGGCATCATGTGGCACAAGGCCGGTTTAACGTGGTATCTCCGAGCCCGTTGGCTCGGCCAAAAATATGCCCTTTGAACCCGTATAAACGGGTTCACGGTCGGTTTACCTCCCCGAAAGAGACTCCGCCCTTTGGCGTAGCCTTGTTCGGGTTCCTCCCAGCCCGAAGGCAGAGAGTTCAACCGGTCAGCCGGTCGTCCGACTTCAGACTGAACTATGACTTCTACTTACTCCTTGCCTACTCCCGAGGCGCAGTATTTATTAAGTATGGAATAGTCCATTATTATTATTATTATTATTATTATTATTATGCGTAAGATCCCATAACAATTATTATTATTATTATTATTATTTAATCATTTCACCCCAAGCAATGCAATAAAATCACTAAGACGCAAGGGGGTTATTGAATGTGAGAGAATATGAGAAAAAGAAAAAAATAAGGAGAGTAATAAAAGAGGAATTGTGACAGACGATAACGGCTGACATTGGATTCAAATTTTAAAAGATCAAAGATAAAAATGAATTTACTTTTTAAGACTTTACAAAAATCGGGCCTTTTATGCCTACGTGACAGGAACAAAACATGGAGTGAAACAGCAGCGTTGTATAACCAAATATTTAAGCTTCTAAAACTTTCAAAAAACTCACATCCGGAATTTAAAGGCTGGAAGAGAGTTCCACACGTGAGAAGTGCGAGAGAAGAAACTGCTGGCATAGAACTTACGATTACATCTAGCCATTTCAACTAGAAAACGATGAGACCTATTCGCCAATCCAGTACTGCGCTTAAATTCATAGTCTGGGTACAATAGGCGAAAGTCTAGCTACCAAAGACGAAAGCTCATTAGAAAAATTGCCGTGAAAAATTTTAATGAAATGTTACCTACAAACTCTGTAACTAATGAACTTGGTAGGAATTAATCAAAAATACTTCAAAGACAGCTTATATTTATGTGTATGTGTTGGTATATATACATATATATGTAACGTACATTCATTACATTTTTTAAAAGTCGGCATACATGTACGCCCGTTTGTTTATACAAATATACCAAGATAGACTTAATTGTTTCCCTATCAGCATCAATAAATATGCAAACGAAACGAACGGGAAAATGTATTTTTGGTTAGTAAATAAGAAGAGAGATAATATGACAGAAGCCATGGGAATATCCAAAAATGTTTCTTATCAGCAAATATTTCTAGAAAGAAAGAAGGCGGAATAACCGAGAAACTCAAAAAATTTCTAAGTCATCTTTGATTGAACGTAACTAACGGACTTTGATTGCGTATTGCCTTCTGCGTCTCTTGTCGACAGTTGGAAAAAAATTGAAGAGGCGCTCGTATTTACAAACTGTAGCAAGTATCTTCCATGTTTTGCAATGTTATTGGCGAAAGTAAACGCAGTCTCAATTATTATCACTGTTTCCTGCGATCTCAACAGACTCAATTACTGCGCAGCTAGAAAAATAGAATGTATTTAAAGCATTTCATATCTCGAAAGAAAAAAAAAGAAAGGTAGGGTTTTTTTTTTATCTGAATAAGAAGGAAAGTTTTGAATTTATATAGCAGACGACTTCTTAATTCATTAAATCAAACAAATATTGAAGGTTTCGTTGATTACTATTGACCACATACTATAATGGAGTGTTGACGCCAATTAAGTCGCCATTTTTTTTAAATTCCGGACGTGAGATTTTGAAAGTTTTAGAAGTTTAAATATTTGGTTATACAACGCTGCTGTTTCACTCCATGTTTTCTTCCTGTCACGTAGGCATAAAAAGCTAGATTTTTGTAAAGTCTTCAAAAGTAAATTCATTTCATATTTATGGTTCCGTTCTTTTCAGTTTGTATGAATACGGTGTAAATTTTATTTTATTAAATTTTCTTATGCCTCTCCTAAGAATCGCTTGTTTTGGTAAACTGAACTTCAAAAAGTGGATATGATAAATTTTATAAACAAATTGGGCCAGATGACATTATAAAGCAATAAAATATAAGATATAACATATAACATATATAATCATTATATCGCAATAAGATATAACATATAACATATATATGATATAAATAACATATAATCATTATATAGCAATGTTATAACATAAAATATAACATATGATATAACATTATATATGACATATATAACATATAATCATTATATAGCAATAAGATATAACATATAACATATTATATATGACATATTATATATAACATATAGCATTATACATGACATATATAACATATAATCATTATATAGCAATAAGATATAAGATATAACATATTATATATGACATAGAGAACATATAATCATTATATAGCAATCAGATATAACATATAAGATATAACATATTATATATGACATTATATATAACATATTATATATAGTATTATACATGACATATATATATAACATATAATCATTATAAAGATATAAGATATAACACATAATATATGACATAGATAACATATAATCATTATATAGCAATCAGATATAAGACATAACATATTATATATGACATATTATATATGACATATTATATATGACATATTATATATAGCATTATATATGACATATATAACATATAATCATTATATAGCAATAAGATATAACATATTTTGTTCAAATCCTGAGAGTTTCTGTGTAGACCATATAAACATATAATCTGTGGGGCACCTCAAGGCGGTGTAATGGTTAGCAAGCTTGGCTCGCTAGAACAATTACGACTGAATAGTGAGTTCGATCCTCACTGAGTGCCCCATAATTTCGGCCTTGTGCCACATCTAAGGTACGCTTGGAAAATCACTATAAACATATAATGTGACCTTTGTCATAACGCGATATTTAAGGTCCATAAAATATCATCATCAGAAAAAAAAAAACAGATTATACTTACTTTTTCGTATAGAGGTATTTACCCTGTACAAGGCCCGGGATCCACTCGAAGTAGAGGCACAGCTTATGTGGATATGGGTGGAAGATAACGGTTAACGAAGACTTGAACAAGTTAAGATTGTAGGGATCGTAGAAGCAACATATTGGGAGTTGGTTCCACAAACCAATGATCCGTGGAAAAAGACAGTTTGAGTGGAGCTTAAATCTCAACAAGGGGAATATGAAAGGAATTAAGGTATTTCGCTACGATATGCGTGGCATGGTGAATCTTAGCCGTGAAGGCTAGGACCGGTGGAACTAAGGAATGTAGTTCATCTGAACATTCTCCATGGAAATAGTGATAGAGTAGCAAGAGGCTTGAGACGTCTCGTCTGTGAGAAAGGAGTTACAGAGAGGAAAACGATTCGTCGCCAACAACTCCATCGAGGGTGGAGAGTGAAGACTAAGCATTTCCCGTCACTATATGGCAGCAGTATTCCATTATAAGGCTCTAAAGGTAGAATTTAGCGGGAGGAATGGGGTACTTGCTGGACCGGTACAGGCCAGATTTTACAAAAAAAAAAAAGCGTCCATATACAGAGCATTCAAATTTTTAGCGAACTTCACATATAGCTTACTAGCAGCATAGCCCGGCGTTGCCCGTGCTTGATTCAAAAATCGTACGACTCATACAGCAATCGCTATCACTTGACTTAAAATATTTTTGCCTTTTCTTGCCTTTAAAGGAGTGCTCTTTGCCTTGCTGATGTTGCTACATGCCTTACTTCTTGCCTATCTCACACTGCGAATTTTTTCTAAGCTCTATACTAAACATTAAATCTGTTACGAAAAAAGAACTAAACAAAATGAACACAAAACGGCCAGCTTTAAAAAAGGACTCGTAACTGGAAAAACCGAATGAAAAAAGAATGTTAACAACAAATACTTTTTCATACTCAAACCAGTTCTGCGGAATCAGAATCAACGTTGAGTTTAAGCAAGCGAATGAGCCAATTGGAGTAAAGCGCCATGCAGATTTAAATTTTTCCCACTTGTGACGAATGCAGCTATCGATTTTTTTTGCATGCTAGCATGCAAAATTCGTGTCAGTTAGCTGTTGACTCTCACGCTGGCCAATAGAATCTTCCGGCCTATTCGTGGTAGCCAGCTATAGGCTCTCACACTGGCTAGTAGAAAATGGCCGCAAACTACATGCAAACTACATGAAAACTGCTGGAGAAGCATGAAAAAATCGATTATTTCCACTATCGATGGGAGTTGGGAAATGCAAAGGCGGTTTTGGCCTTCCCATTAAGTTGGAGCATGTGCATGTAAATTTTGGTGCAAATCCGTCGAAAATTGCGGCCGTGCATTCGTCACACACACACACACACACACACACACACACACACACACACACACACACACACACACATCCTGCCTTTTATAGATAGAGATATCGACACAATGCTGAAAGTATAGAACACCCAATGCTACACAGTCGTAATTGACCTAGCAAGACAAGATTGCAAACTATTATACCACATCGAAGTTTCTGAGGGCTTCACGAGTATATCCAGTATGATCCCGGTATAACGCGATTATTGATCCCTCGCTTTATATCGGATTTCAGGTTAAATTTGAGCGTGTCAAATCGGGGCTTTATTGTACTTATAAATGGAATAAATATACTGAATTTTATCATACTTTGATGAAGTATTGTAAATCACTATTTTTTCTGCTTTCATCATAATTTTGTCCTATTCATGTTTATTGAAGATGGAAGGAAACTGCAATAGAAAAAAAACTGCTAGCATAGGAAATATAGTTTCATTTTTTTAAAATTCACTTGTAAAGCTGTGAGACTTTGCCGTATGTCTAGTACTACGCTTAAATTCGTAAAGTCTAGTTACTAAACAGGAAAGCTCATCTGAACAATTACCAAGAAAATATTTATAGAAAAATTACAAGGAAGCTACGTTACAGAGGTGGCAAAGTGACTGAAGCCGAGCTGGCAAATTACCTAAGAGAGCGATCCATTCAAAGTTGACTGAGCTTCCAACGATAGTTTTTGCGATCCTCTGTGTTGCTTAGGGAGCCATCATGCGTAGATGCCATAAAAGGCAAAATTAGTATGGCGGATTTCTCATGGATAAGTGGATAATTTGAAAAGTCACTTATCGCTACATCAGTGTCATGGTGTGGACTGAATCAATATTGTTGTCAATAGAGTTAGTAAATTTTGCTATATATATATATATATATATATATATATATATATATATATAAATTGAATATCCACACTGCGATTTACTAAAAGTTACTTAGATGTGACAGAAGAGCGAAAATATGAAGCACCCTGTGAGGGTCGAACTCACTTCTCAGTCATAATTGATGTAAGGAGACAAGCTGGCTAGCCATATATATATATATATATATATATATATATATATATATATATATATATATATATATATATATAATTTCCCTGAAGCTGCTGGCATAGAACTTACGATTGCATCTAGCCATTTTAACTGTAAAATGATAAAACCTTGCTGCCAATCTACAGGGAGCTCCACAAAACTCCACGAAACTTTTGATTTATGAAAAAAAAATTAACTATATATTTTACAATATAAATGAAGTAAAAAAAATTAACTAACATGTAAATTTTTAACCATTTGTTGTTCCAGGATGCCATTGTTATCTCTTTAAGAAAGAGCATTCAAATTGGAGACTGGAAAAAATGACAAGAAACTTTGCCAGAGTTCTTGATTTCTATAACTAAAAATCAGTTTTACGATGTTGCAGCTGTATTTAAAAATTTGATATCCTTTGCCTTTGTTTCAAATAACCGTTACGAAAATTCCAACAATTCAATAAAATGTACCAAATTTCCTGTATTTTGCGGGGGACACCCTGTAGTACTGCACTTAAATCAATAAAATCTAGCTACCATAAAAGAAAATACATCAGAACAATTACCACAAAGTATTTATAGAAAAAGCACAAGGATGCTACGTTACGGTGGTGAGAAAGTATTTAAAGCCGAGATGCCAGGACAGGACCCATAATATTGCATATTCTCTGAATTTTATCTCTAAATATATGACAAGAGCACTAGACCAAATGTCTCTCTCTCTCTCTCTCTCTCTCTCTCTCACTATATATATATATATATATATATATATGTGTGTGTGTGTGTGTGTGTGTGTGTGTGTGTGCCTGTGTCTGTGTGTTTATGCTTGTGTGTGTGTGTAATACTTTCATATATACTCTCTCTGTAAAAGGACAATATGAATAAAGATTAAAGACAAAAGGAAAACTTATCTTACTAGACACGTTTCGTCTTCTGTGGGATATTATCAACGTAAAATAAGTTTTCCCTTTATTTTATTCTTTATTCATATATATATATATATATATATATATATATATATATATATATATATGTGTGTGTGTGTGTGTGTGTGTGTGTGTGTGTGTGTGTGTGTGAGAGAGAGATAGACAGACAGAGAGAGCGAGAGAAAGTGAGAGTGGTGGCGAGAATGAGTCAATGACAGATAGATACTGTCTTTATCTCAGAATACTGAATACTGTATTTATTACAAAAGAAATATCGATAACTGGGTTAGTGCAATGATCTCGGTCACAAAATGTCAGATTTACACGTTTTCTTGTCTTTGATTTAGTTTGCTTTCCCTATGACTTATTTGTTTCAATATATATATATATATATATATATATATATATATATATATATATATATATATATATATATATATAAAAAAACAAGATAAAGTGTAAAGAAAAAAAAACAATATTGTATTGCAATCATTGATTTACTACAAATACATAAAACACTGTCATCAGAATATCGATAATAGTGTTGTTAGACGAGAATCGCTTCCTTGACACTGATGCAAATCTTGAATGAAGAACATTACTGTTTGGTAGTTAACGAAGAGGAGAGATAATGCGTAAACATTTGATTAGATCTGTCTTTACCACTCAAGCAGTAATAACTGTCAGAATTTGTTACCCTAAAGCAAACTTGACAGGGGCTTGTGTCATTATTTCACCTTTTTCCTTCTATCAAATTCGAAATTACGCAGTTTGCTCGATTTTTGAAAAATGAATATAATACTAAACAATTGTGAATTGCTTCGTAGCTGGGATAGTTTACGAATTGACCCAGAAGATTCAATTTTGATCTGAAGTTGTACCTTAAAAAAGATCTTCTAATGTGTTCTGATTATTCTGTTACCACAGTTCAGAAACTGTATTGTTTTACTTTCCTTTGTAGTTTAGGTACCTTTTAGATTGGTCACCGTTTTTTGACCACTTCCGGTTAGACCTTAGTATATCACCAGAACCCCTCACAATAAAAGCTGCCGGTAGTTTTTATCGTCCTCCTAATATCATCCTCGGTGTCGTCAATCAATGCTTCATACATCATAATACCACATCCTCTCGGGGAGGGGGAAATAAAAAAAACAACAAAAAAAAACATCCCAATGAGATGATAAATATTATTTACATTATATATATATATATATATATATATATATATATATATATATATATAGATAACTAGACTCGTTTCGAAAAACCCTCGAATTTTTGATTTGCTAATCAAATCAATCTCGAGGGAAAAAAAGGTTTTAAAAAAAGAAAGAGCTACAAACATGAACTTCTGCCGACAAAAAAAAAAATCGCACAGATGCAAGTCTGAAGCCCAAAGAAAAAAAAAACGATACGAGTAACAACTAACTAACAAAAGAGCTCAATACAACCGTAGAGCAGACCTAGATACACCTAGTGAGCCAGACAAACCTACCTAGGTTTCACCTAAACGGATCGTCAGGAAACTTTCCCTGACGATCCGTTTAGGTGAAACCTAGGTAGGTTTGTCTGGCTCACTAGGTGTATCTATATATATATATATATATATATATATATATATATATATAAAAATCGGATGAATGATCATGGAAGGGGAGGGGTGAACTCCAAAACAAACTAATTATCAAAACAAAGCCAAAATAAAATGAGTTTTTATAGTGAATGAGGGAATTGTAACGAGTGAATGTTACTGAAGGCCAGCCTCAACCTATTTCCTCTCTTTTCGGCCTTGTGCCATAATTGTATTAATTTTCAGTAAATCTCAATATCATCCCCAGTGTTACCATCACCGGTTTGTAACTTTTAATACCTTTTAAATACTCGCTGTATTGTGTTTCTTTTTTAGATATTAAACATTTTGTGAGATTGACAATTATGCTGTTACACGCGGTATACCACATAAAAAATAGAATGTTTAACATCGAAAAACATAAGGAAAATTAATTCATTTTAATAACATGTGGAAATATCCACTCTTTGCCTGAAGAAGGTCGCGAGACCCGAAACACGTGTTACAAAATTATGGCAAAAAAGCATAATACATATATATTTCTAAAAAATCCACATTACAACCAAAAACGTTTGCGGTTTCTCTTTTCTTTTTAATATATATATATATATATATATATATATATATATATATATATATATATATATAAGAACAGTAAGATATATAATCCGGTGTTCTTACTGATATTTTATACGTAACTAATAACTGATACAACAAAAGTTACTAAATGTTAATAAAAATGAACACCCTACCACCCCTTGTATGAATGACTGGATTTCTCTGTATCCTTAGAAACAGTGAATTATGAATTTTTGTGTGCGTTTAAAACTCAGTAAATTTAAAAAATAAGTTACTCCAATATTCGCTTGAAGATGAAATGGGACTAATGTCTTAATCTAATTACAAAATTAAATTTTGAAGTTTTTAGCTTCCATTTTGAAACATGGTTATTACTGTGTAGCGAAAAAACATATTTATAATATATATATATATATATATATATATATATATTTATATATGTGCGTGTATGTGTGTGTGTAAACATGTGGTTATAAGTAAATATGATACATATAAGAGATATAACTATGTACAAACTGAGAAAGATTAAGAGATTTATAAGTAAGTAGAATCTCTTAATTAAATGTTTACTTATTCCAGTATCTGTGCTAGAGGAAAGCGATAATAACAAAAAAAAATTGCAATATGAGCACTGGTAAAAACATGGAATAATAACAGCAAAAATTGCAATATGAGAACGGGTAAAAAATAGTTGATGAAGACATTAGGTTTATAATACCCAGAAATTCATACACAGATGTCCTAAAGGTGGATAAAGGCGTTAGTTAGATCCAGTGACAGGACACAAACAGTGTGAGTTCAATACCTGGTTAAGGCGGTGGAGAACTTGGAGAGGGGAATTAACTGGATATAACTGATAACTGACATCTGTTAAAACATGGCACATGGAATTAGAACAGTGTACCCCAGTGAGCGAAATAAGGGGTTCAGTTTGACATTCCAACCACCTGAATAAGGCCGGAGCGTACAGTGGCCGAAACGTTGTAATAAATATGGCGACAAAGATGAGGACAATAGTCCGAATAATGCGCCTTCTTGCGAATAAAGTAATTAGAACTTTGCGAATTACAATCTTTCTGTATTCATTTGGCATTGTTCCGTAGTATCCTAACCTCAATAAATATACAACTATAATCTACATTATGCGTGTAGACAGGGTACCCTGACATCCTAACTACTGATGAATCAAAGAAACTCAGTTCATGACGATGGAAACAACCCTATCAACTTACGAAATGTCTTTGCCAGTGGCTTATAAAATTACATTTTGGAGCATTTACTTTTGCTATGGTCTTCCAAATTTACTGATTTCTCGAAAACATTTCATTTTTTTAAATTTCTCGTTATTTCCCCCTCGCCGTTAATACGAAAGTGCTGAGGTGAAAATTCGAATCGGATCTATTTAACTGCCTGCCTGAGACGGATGTGTCAAGGAAGCCTTTCAGCTTTTCGCCACGTAGGATTGACACTATATTTAAACGTACAGTTGATTCGAAACGAAGAGTCTTAAAACGCAGCTCTTCCCATAAGTCAATAGATTAGATTAGAACCTGACGTCCCCTCATTGCTCTTTAAGTCGCCTCATGACAGGAAAATCGATTCCCTTAGAGCCGGCTCTCCCAGCTCAATTCTAATTAAATTACGATCCTCGTGCCAACCTGTCGTCCTGGGGATGGCGGTAAACTACATCCGCGTCCTGAGTAAGACGATAAATTACGCCCGCGTCCTGGGTATGACGATAAACTACGCCCGTGTCCTGGGTATGACGATAAACTACATTCGCGTCCTGGGTATGACGATAAACTACGCCCGAGTCCTGGGTATGACGATAAACTACATCCGCGTCCTGGGTATGACGACAAACTACATTCGCGTCCTGGGTATGACGATAAACTACGCCCGCGTCCTGGGTATGAAGATAAACTACGCCCGCGTCCTGGGTATGACGATAAACTACGCCCGATTCCTGGGTATGACGATAAACTACATCCGCGTCCTGGGTATGACGATAAACTACGCCCGTGTCCTGGGTATGACGACAAACTACATTCGCGTCCTGGGTATGACGATAAACTACGCCCGCGTCCTGGGTATGACGATAAACTACGCCCGTGTCCTGGGTATGACGATAAACTACGTCCAACAGCAAGGTTCTGATCAGGAGGTTTTGAGGAGCGTGGAACCACCTCTTAATTGCTGGGCCCGGGGTGGTAGCACCTGTTAGTGTCCCAGCTATGGACAAATAGTTAACGCCCAAACTTGTGTAAAAATAGGTTTTAATACCAGAAATACTTTCTAAAAAAATGCCAATAATAATTTTTGAAGGAAAAATTATTATCGGCAATGTTAAAAAAAAAAAAAATACCAGCAATACAAACAGCTTTACGCTTTTAAAAAAATTACCAGCTATAGATTTCTTGAAGGAAATTATTCTCAGAAATAGATTTTTGAAGAAAAAAATATTTCCAGAAATAGATTTTTGAAAAAAAAAAAAATATTACCAGCAATAAAATTATTTGTCGGCTTTAAATAACCCATTGAGATTGATATGCCGTAAAACAATCAAACTCGTACCAACCTGGGTGCAATGTACCTTAAACTACGATTTATAAGTTTACATTTAATTTAAAGAAAAGAAAAATGAAATCAGGTAATTTTTTCAGTTCAGAAAAAATAGTCGAGATAAGAGAGTAAGCAAATATGTTTCATATATTTCTTTAAATTTCTGCGTTGGTTGGTAACCAGTCTAGGTGAAAGAAAACTAGGTGTGAATGGGGATAACAACACCATCACATAAACATTTACTGCGGAAATCATAGCAGCAACGCATAGCGCGTTTTAGGATGTGGTCACATACTCGATTGTAGTCCTTGCGTCTTGAGTTGTTCGGGGCTTTAAAGTACTTTACCAGTTATTCTTTCTTTAAATTATCCAAACTGCGAATTATACGGTTACATTTAAGTTTCTGAAAGACAAAATGAAATCAGACATTTTCAGTTCACGCAAAATAGAAAAGATAAGACGGTAAATAAGCGAAAATTATTTTTTTTCATATATTTTTTTTGTTTCATATATATTTTTTTTAAATTTCTGTATTTCTGTTCGGGCGGATGTGATGTCATGTAGCACGTGCTCACAAACAACCTAGTTGAAGAATAACATCTCGATATTTAAAAAAATGGTTTACAATCGATATATATATATAATGTTCAAGGGTTTAGTTAAACAGTTTGTGCATCTTGGTTTGCTGAAATGTAAAGTATATGGAGTCCCCTTGCTGTTAGTATTTTTGTCTTTTGTCCTCTGTGTGAACTGGTCCTAAATAAGAAATGTGTTCCCCAAAATAACCCCTCATCTATAAATGTTTTCAGCGTGTGAAGGTCACTCATAGGTTTTAGCCACATGACTAATTATTGAAAAATTGACAAAAGGTGTGTAAAGAAAAATAAACAGAAAAACAGAAACAGATTAGTACATTAATTACACACACACACACACACACACACACACATATATATATATATATATATATATATATATAGATAGATAGATAGATAGATAGATAGATAGATAGGCAGCTAAAGACAGAGATAAATAGACAGAGATGGATAGAGACAGACATCCAGAGAGACAAACAGAAACAGATAGATAGACAGAAAGCAGATAGCTAGAGAGAGAAAGAGGCAGGCAGCTAGAGAGAGAGACAGAGACGGATAGATAGACAGAGACAGACAGCTACAGAGGGAGAGAGAGACAAAGATAGACAGCTATAGACAGAGACAGACCTGTAGAGAAACACACAGAGATAGATATATAGACAGGCATACAGCAAACAGAGACAGACAGCGGCAGGCAGCTAGAGACATAGATAGATAGATAGATAGATAGATAGATAGATAGATAGATAGATAGATAGATAGATGCAGCTAGAGAGAGATAGATAAATAAATAGACAGACAGAGAGATCGATATATATAGGCAGACAGACAGAGAGATATACAGATATAGATAGATAAATATATATAGATAGACAGTGAGAGAGAGAGCTATAGATAGTTACAGACAGACAGATAGATAGATAGATAGATAGATAGATAGATAGATAGATAACAGGCACACACAAGCATACATAGAGAAGTGTGACAACTTAACCTGGGGAATGTTTGCAGTATGTTGCTGGAGTAAGGAATCAAGCATTCATTTATACCCGAGCACGTCCGGGTATGTTTCAACTCTTCGCTTCATTAGAAAGTATTGAATTTTTAGTAGAAACTAAAGGCCATTATGAAATTCCTTTTAATCTAGAAGAAAGCTCCAATGAATATCCACGAGTGTCTCATGCAAATACTGTGGGGGAGGATATGATCGTCATACTCGACTGTGAAGAACTGCTCTACCTACCTCAAGGCTAAAAATTTTGAGCACACTCTGGAAAACCTTTTGACGATATCAACTCCTGAAATCATCGATCATCGAACTGGCGTATCGATTAAAGGAGGTGTTGAAACAAAAATGGCGAAGGAAGCTGCGGAAAATTATTTCTTTTCGCGGGTCAGTGCTGGCAAGATGGTGGATATTTTTAAGGTTACAGCCATGACTCTTTGTGATAAGGAAGGCATTTTGATAATTGACTATCTTCTGAAAGCCCAACCAGTTAATATCGAATATTAATCTAAATTGTTGTACAGGTAAAAAGGAGGCGTTGAAACAAAAATGGCGACGGAAGCTGTAAAAAATTGTTATCTTTTTCTCCTTTTTTTTTTTTTTTTTTTTTTTTGCAGGACAATGCGTTTACACACAGTGCTGGAAAGATGGTGAATATTTTAAAGTTTACAACCATGGTTCTTTGGGAAAAGGAAATCATATTGTTGATTATTTTCAGAAAGTTCAAACAATTAATGCCGGACAACACCTTTAACCTGCTGTACCGACTAAAGGAGGCGTTGAAAGAAAAATGGCAGGTGACAGGAAGTTGTGGAAAGTTGCTAACATTTTTACAAAACTACGCAGGGACTGGCAAAACAATAGGTTTTTTTTTCTTTTTTTTTTTGAAGAATTTGAGTGAAAAGATCACGTATTTTATTCATTAGTCCTTGCTTCGCCTAAGGTGTCGCTGTCGTTGTTTCTGTAACAAGTAGCTTTTTACGGGGTGGAGTTACCAGCCCCACGCACAATCGGTTTTGAATTCAGAGATGTTGTTGTTCTTCTAGACTGGTTACCAACCAAAGCTAAAACACATTATTCTCTGATATTTAAATCATAGGAAGACGATGGATAGAATTTAACGTGCTCGGGTTGAATTTGAACTCGGCCACGCTGATTCCGTTTTCTGTGCTAATATCCACCCATAGTTTAGTAAACTTCACTGCATTTTTTAATTCGAGGACAGAAAAATAATTCAATGGAATCAAAATGACAAACGTGCTCAGGTAGGATTTGAACTCGGCACGCTGATTCTATTTCCTGTACTAATATCCACTTACGCTACGCTCACACCCATCAACTGTAGTTCAGTGAATTTCAGTGCATTTTTGAATTCGAGGACAGACAAGAATAATTCGATGGAATCAAAATGACAAAAGTTACTAACTATAGAAAAAGAAAAGATGTTTGATTCTGAATTCGAATTGATTTAATTGCTTCCTGTAAAAAAAGAAAGAAAAATAATTGAATGATTGACTGAGCAACGAAATTATGTTTGCGTTGGGACAACAAAAAAAAATGGCGGTTGCTTATTAAAGTGACATTCATTAGTAAAAGAAGATATGAGCTAAGAACTCAGAGAACAGTTTTGTAATGTTTGTTTCTTTATCTTTAAATAAAGAAACTTTGACATGCTTACATTTGTATATTGACGTGCACATAAGAAAAGAAGATTATGACAAAATCTTCGTTTGCATGAAAGACAGGTTATTATGCACGTAATAATGATGTAAATGGAAACTGAGGAGTAAGAAGAACAACATTTGAAAATGTAAAGAGGATACAAAAGGCGATAGAAGAAGAAGGCGAGGGGAAATGAATCGGTAACGAAAAGGAAGAAGGATGACAGAAAAGAAAGAAAAGATAAAAAAAAAACCAATATAGAAATGAAAAAAGTTTTGAAAGGTAGGAAACAGAGCAAGAAAACGAAAAGGAGTACCAAAAATAACGATAAAGGAATGAAGAAAAAGAAAACGATAATGAGGTGAAGAGAAGACGAAAATCGGGTAATTCGTTGTTAGAGAGAAAAAGAAAGGCGAAGAAGGAAGGACAAAATGGCGAGTAAAGCTAAGATTTCAAGGAAGGACAAAATGGAGCGTAAGGCGAAGATTTGAAGGAAGGACGAAATGGAAAGAAAGACGAATATTTGAAGGAAGGATAAAATAGAGAGTAAGGTGAAGATTTGAAGAAAGAACGAAATGGAGAGCAAGGCGAATACTTGAAGAAAGAACGAAATGGAGAGTAAGGCGAAGGTTTGAAGGAAAGACCAAATGGAGACTAAGGTGAAGAGTTGAAGAAAGAACGAAATGGAGAGTAAGGCGAAGGTTTGAAGGAAGGAGCAAATGGAGAGTAAGGCGAAGGTTTGAAGGAAGGAGCAAATGGAGAGTAAGGCGAATACTTGAAGAAAGAACGAAATGGAGAGTAAGGCGAAGGTTTGAAGGAAAGACCAAATGGAGACTAAGGTGAAGATATGAAGAAAGAACGAAATGGAGAGTAAGGCGAATACTCGAAGAA
>CAHIKZ030001469.1:875000-887500 GCA_903632075.3 Acanthosepion pharaonis | reverse complement strand
AGGTGACAGATTAGTCTACGGGAGAACGTGGTTGTAGTAAAACCAATATATGTAGTGGGTTTATTAGTAGTATCAGATATAATCTCTGAACGGGCATGTAAATTGATACACTATATTGTTTTCGTTTTTTTGTAAAGGATTTAGTTGTGTGGTTGTAGGGTTATTGTCTCAACATATTGCATTGCATTTAAATATGTTTCTGTTGACAACATTTCTTTCTCTCACGTGGTCATGTACGACGTCATAGAACACCATTACGAATTTACGACCTGCGTCTGTTATTCCGCGACCGTTATCGTCGCATAGCAAACCTCTATGTAAACATAACAAGATGTCATTTTGATGGTGAACATATTTGTTGTAATGTCCATGTAACCACTCTGATGATGGCTCAAGCGAGCCGAAAGCTTAGATCGAGGAACAGCATGATAAAAATATCTGAATTTATCTTTATTTTCTCCCGAAACTAAGGCCACTATACGAAGCTTAGAACGGCTCATTATCAAACATAATAGACATTCGTTGTCTGTTATATTTAACAATATATGTTTGAATATATATATATATATATATATATATATATATATATATATATATATATAAACATATTCAAACATATACTGATGAGTTGTGATACAGCGAAACAGTCTTTCTGTGGATGACTTGCTCACGTTCGCCAACTGACCACTATGGAGAAAGGGAATTTTTAACAGTGGCTGCTCCTGATATTAACGCACTGCTCTTCAGTTATGAATTGAGCGCTCTATCTGCTGATTTGGCGTGTATATACATCAAGTATATAATACGTTAAAGATTTGCTTTCTCTGCCGTGCGCCGATAGCATAGGGGCAGAGTGTCTGACTAATGCCAAATCGGTCGAGTTTCGATTCCGGTTTGAAGTAATCGAAACAGTCTGTCCGTGCATATATATATATATATATATATATATATATATATATATATATGGAGGTGGGCAGATATAGATAATATTGATTATACTGACCAAATGGAAGCATGATGAGAAAGATCTTAAAAATCGGAATTGTTGCCTGTATCCTTTCTCAACGAAACGAGAAACAAAAAAATGATGTCGGACATTTTGGGGGTAATTTTTTTTTTTTGCCTGTGTTATATTACTGATGAAATCTAGTAGATTTGAGCTAGTTGTTTGCCACGACTAGTGTTATAGAGGGTTTCTAGGCTGTGATTTGAACTCCGTTCACCGATTCCACTTACCGAGCCGATAACCGTTACGATATATCTGAGTCCTGCTGATAGTAATATGCTTATAAAATCAGTATGAGGGGCAAGAGACGCGATTAAACGCGAGTTCTACCCTTCACTCAGCCATGTGCCATGCGTGATACACGCTTAGGCGATCATGTATCTTTCGATACATGAATGACGAGGCAGATTTTTCTCGCAGTAGGTTGCCATTTCTTTCTGCGGTTGACCAGTTGCCATCCAAGGCTATAGAACCAGGTCTGTCTTACTATTTACCCATAGCTGGGGGGAGAAGAAGAGGATTCATACCTTTCCCAAGGGTATTAGCACGTAAGTGAATGTAATGGATTCGATTGGAATTCGAACTCGGCTCTCCGATTCGTCAATCTGAGCTGTTGTCATTTACTTCATTATTGATTATCGGGAAATAGCTAGAACTGGGACCGCCAATCATTACATGGGAGACGTTGCAATGTCACAGATTTTTTTTTTATTAAATAATATTACATTTGTATATTCGTAAAATCTACAATAGCCACAGGATTTTTCATACACTTCCTGTTTTCACTTTTAAGTCCAGTCCGCACACCTAAAGATGGGAAAATTGTATTCAGTCAGATTCGATTTACAATCGGACGGTAATTTCGATTATCAAAACAACGCCGTTTCCATTTTCCAATTACAAGAAAACTTCATTCACTAAAATAAACACAATACACTGAACAACAGTTATTTCTTCTTTGGCGAAACTATTTCATTTACATCTTCTTTTTTTTTTTCTATTTAGTAATGAACAATCGTTCGTTCCAATAACGGAAAATTAATTGCAAGTGAACAATGTATTTGTCAATCTAACGAGGAAAAGATTTAACGATATTTGCCGATTCCAGATTCTGATCACGCATTTTAGAAAATTTTCTTCAAATGTCAATCAATGAATAACATTGATTATTTATTCAAAAAAGTTTATATCATAGACAATTTAGAAAGATTGATTTGTTATTTTTATTTTATTTTTTTTACGGCTTGTCAACATTTTGTATGTTATTTGAAGTCAGAGTATATTTTTAGAGAGTAAAAAATTTTTAGTGATAATAATGATTTTACTGATACAAGTTCTACTTATTACCCCATAACTGATGATGGTGAGAAGTGGTGAACTCATACCTTTCCCAAGGGTATTTACGCGTAAGCGAATATAACCCGACCGCATGAATCTAAGCGTGATACTTGGTTGGCATTTCGGTCCTATCCTTTTACTGCCAAAACAGTTAAATGTAACCGCCTCTTCTACTCCAACAGCTCGAAAGTGGAACTCCCTTCCTCTTATTTGCTACTCTGATAATTATAATATAATAGTATTATATATATATATATATATATAATTATTTATTTAAAAATATGATTCCAACGCTACATAAGAGTTCTCATGTTTCAAAGCAAGAGCCGAAAACTTCAATATAATTATTTGAATTAAATTGAATTAAAGTACCAAGCTCTGTTCCATCTTCAAGCGAAATTTTTTTTTTTTGGAATAACTTATAAATATTTATAAAATGTATATATAATATATATATATATATATATAATGTATATATATATATATATAAAATATATATATATATATATATATATATATAAAATATATATATGTATCTAAAATATATATAATATATATATAATTTATATAATATATATATATATATAATATATATATATATATATATATATATATATCAATATGTATATATCAATATATATATAAATATATATATATATAAATATATGTAGATATAAATATATATATAAATATATATAGAGAGATAAATATATATATATAATATATATAAATATATATAAAATGTATATATAATATATATATATATCTCACACTTCTTGCATGTGGAACTTCCTCTCGCCCCCATGATTTCAAACCTACTTTAATCAGCAAAAAATTAAATGCAATGTCAATCGTTATCTACTGTCCTCCTGATTACTCTTTACTTTCTCCTCGTTACTAATGTTTCTGATCCTAATTCCTCCACACCCTGTAACCCCTTGTATGCTAGTGTCTGTATGCCTTGCTTGGGGTGATACGGATTTTTAAAAAAAATAGCAGCAACAATGTTGTTGTTGGAGTAAATAAAGTAATTATACTATCGGGCTAGGTAGAAGTGAGCGTGTGATGTAAAAATTTCAACCTACGCTAATGAGCGTTAGGAGATAAAATTAGCTTGTAGGAATGAGGGGGGTCTAACTTTTGTATATAAGACACAGGATGATTTTTATCATTTTAAAAAAAAAAACATTTGAGTTCTTTATGCCTTCAAAACAGTACGGTTAAAGATTTGTCATTACTTTCCGAAAAATCTCGTAATGGTATCATTGGATTAATAACGAAAAGTTGTAGGTTTAAAATATGAGAATGCGTGAAGTGATCCAAAAGGCGATTATCTCCCTTTCTTCGAGATGATTGACGTGGCTCACTTGACAGCCGTTTAGTGACGTCACTTCATACAATGACGAAAGTGGCCACTCATTCATTTTTTTTTTGTTGTTTACAGGAGCTAAACGACCCAGTTTTTGTTTAGCTCGGGCCTCTCGGCCCAAGCTGAGGCTACCCCCCCCACCTACAGCTTCTAAGCACATAACGCCTTTTCTGTTTGGGAATATATCTTCCTCGGATACAGTTCCCAATATGTGAAAACCCAAGAAAACCCTCGTTATTTTCCTGTTCATGCAATATATTATCACCTGGGGCATAGTAGATGATTCCGACCCGCTTGAATCTGAAGTCCTAAACATAGCTTCCTCAGAAACACGGAATTATCTCCATATTATATGTAAAATTCTTCATTTTTGTTCTGCTTTCATTCTGCTTGGTGTCTAGACATATGTTATATTTTATCTCTGGGTGGGACACCTGTCAATACGTATATATAGTTTTTCCTATCTCTTGGTGGTATTAAAGCCACTCTGAGAACAAAGTATTTTTATCATTCACTCTTCTTTCAGCCTTTCCGTGAAGTACGGTGTTATTATATCACAGATATGATAATACTCGTAATGGGGGAAATAAAATGAGAGAATAAACCTTTCTTCCAAGCTCTCCCAATATGTCAGAATTTTGTTAACGTTGATGCAAAATAACATCGAAATATTAAATATCAGGCACAGCGTTTTGTTTCTTAAGCATTCATTGATTATTGGTAAATAGGTTTTTCGCATTTGCGTTATGGTTTAATTATTTTAATTAATCTTTTTGTGAAGTTTCATTCCAAAGCAATTGAACGATCAAATCAATTGATATAAAGGAAAAAGATACATTGCATAAATATTGACATGTACTGATTGACCAGCTTTGATTGTGGTTTGGAATCGTAATGTAAGTGACTTTATTCAAGGCAGGAACTTGGCGTAATGGAATATGCAAGGCGGAGAAGATAAAGACATTGCGATATAATATCCATTCCAAAACTGTTTCTGTCTTTACTAATGTAGTCAAAGAAATATTAAAGATGAAGTTTTATTACCATAAATGAATTGTGAGTAGTAATAACACAACGTAGATAGATTACAAATAAGAACAAACAGAGAGAGAGAAGAGAGGGAGGAGAGAAACAGAGAGAGAGATATATATATATATATATATATATATATATATATATATATATATATGGAAAGTGGGAGAGAACATGAAAAAAAAGGAAGGAGAAACACTAAGATGAACGGATTAAAACATCGAAGTAGATCAAAATAAATATATAGATGGATAGAATGAAAGAGACTTATATATATATATATTTATATAGATAGATAGATAGATAGATAGAGAGTGAAAGAGAGAGAGAGAAAGAGAGAAACAGAAACAGAGGAACAGTGAGAGGGATATGGAATGAAAGAGATTTACACATATATTTATATAATTTATGTAAAAGAGATTTACACACACACACATATATATATATATATATATATATATATATATATATATATATATATAAAGGTAAATCTCTTTCATTCCATCTCCCTTTCACTCTCTTTCTTTCTGTCTCTCTCTCTCTCTGTCTATATACATGTGTGTGTGTGTGTATGTGTGTTTGTCTTTTTTTCTATCTATATTTTTATTTTAATATGCTTCTATCTGTTTTAATCTGTTCCTCTCAGTGTTTCTCCTTCCTTTGTTTTATGTTCCATTTCTTTCGATATATACATACATATATATACATCCATATACATATATATATATATATATATATATATATATATATATATATATATATATATAGAGAGAGAGAGAGACGAAAAACAAAGCAAGAAGAAACACTAAGATGAACGGATTATGATAAACAAACAGATGTAGATTAAAATAAATATATAGATAGATCGGGATTAAGAATAATATCTATAGAGATAGAAAAATGATGACGGTTCAGGAATGCTTAACTTTAATCTATTTACCTATATATATATATATATATATATATGAAAATTTCTCTTTTTTTTTTCTTTTTTTTTTTTTAAGCGTTTCACCCCAAGCAAGGCGGGAAGCCACTGGGACGCAAGGGGTTACAGAAAATTTGGAGTAAGATCAGATAGGAATGATAGAGGAAAGGATGAGGAGAAGGATAGTGGATAGATCAAGGCAACTGGAGATGTCGATTGACATTACATTTGAATAGCTGGAGATTATAGCTCTCAGGGAAACTGGAATAGGGAAGGGAGTTCCACAGGCGAGAGGTGCGAGACATGAAGCTATTGGAGTAGAAGAGACGGCTACATTTAGGAGTTTCGACGGTGAAGTGGTGAGAGCGGGATTCCAGCCTCGTCGGGCACTTGAACTCATGAAGTCTTGGAACCAGCGAATGCAGCTCCTCGGAGCAATTGCCATGAAAGTATGAAACAGACAGAGAGAGGCGACGGCGCGTCTGTGAGAAAGTGTCTGTAGACGAGATGCCAGATCAGGGCCAATTATATTGCATGTCCGCCTCTGGAGCCTATCAAGAACCCCAAGGCAAACAGAAGGGGCTCCAGACCATATATGGCAGCAATACTCTGTCCTAATCATTTTAACCTATTTGCTGGTCTAGTTAGAAATCAGGACATTGCAAATGATGATGACTACATAATTGAAGAAAAAATATATATGATAACTGACATCCATTAGATATGGCACGTGGTACTAGAACAGTCTACCCCAGCTAGCGAAATAAATGGTTCAATTCGACATTCCAACCACCTGAAGAAGGCCGGAGCGTACAACGGCCGAAACGTTGTGATAAATATGGCAACAAAGATGAGGATGATAGTCCGAGCAATGTAAATAAAGAAAACGAAATTGTACTTTATCTTTTGAAGAATAAAAATGATAAACAAAAAACAAAAAAAAGGGGGAAATTATTCATTACTCAACTATATATATGGCCGCACAGTCCTTTGGGTTAAGGAAACTCGGATGAGTTACACCACGGGATTTGTGTCACCGGGGCCCGTTGGTACAGTTGTTACGACACTCGCGTCGTATCGTAATGGTCTGGGTTCGATTCTCTGTAATGGATACGCACTGCTTATGACCGCCAAATATAGGACGAAACGGCCGTCCAGTGCTTTCTGCATTCTGTTGAGGATTCTTCTAGACACAATGAATTATTATTATTTCAAATCTACCTAATAATTTCTATCACACACATATATATATATCAACTTAACAATACATTATATATATATCAACTTATTAAAACGGCCACAAAGTTGTAACCGTTTTTTGAAATTGTATGTGTGTGTGTGTGTGTATATATATATTTTTTCGATTCACATTATATTTTTTCGTCACGGATGCAACCTGAATTTTACCAAAAACTAAATAATTTCCATGCCTGAAAATGACTGAATTTACAGTCGAAAGTACTTACGTATTTAAGATATATATATATATATATATATATATATATATATATATATATATATATATTTGGTTGGATTGATGCGAGTTTGTGACCCTGTGTTTCACGCTTTTGCCACCGTCAGACAAATATATGTTAGCTCTATCTCTGATATTGACCGCTTTCTAATAACTACCGCGCATATAATATATAAATAATTATATATATATATATTCACACTTCACACATTTAATATATTTAATATATAAATAATTATATATATATATATTCACTTTTCACACACACACACAATATATATATATTAACTATAATTAAATATATTATATATATATATATATATATATATATATATATATTAACTTATTAAAACGTCCACAAATTTGTGACCATGTTTTGAAATTAAAAAGAAATCACTGACGCTATAGATACACATATATAAAAATTTGCATATTCAGTTAAGACAAACAATAAAAAACACCCTTAATAATGTTTAATAGAACAGCCGAAAGCATTTTGGACAGTTTTTGTACATTTTATATCCAGAAAAGAAAACACTTATACGAACAGAAGAGAAATTGAATAAACAGTTTAATTGCAATACCCAACTCCACAACCACCTTAGACTCCTAATCCACTTTATCTGTAACTCCCTCCTCTATTATAGGCCGATTCTTACTCGCTCTCTTTTTATTCTTTCCTTCTTTCCTTCCTTTGCCTTTCAAATTTCCTGTGAAGAAACGTAGGAATTCATTCATTTTAGTAAATGTATTTGCATTGATAAGTCCAGGAAAAAAACTACTTTTCCTCATGGACAAAATGATCATCTATATATATATATATATATATATATATATATATATATATATATGATATTGACTATGATCCGGAGAGGTTAAACTGCGCAATAATAACACATGAGGACTGTTGTTTGGAGTTTCCGTGGCAAGTGTTTTGTACCGTTACTTTTTTTTTATCCACAGAACCAAAAAGTGTGGAAGGTCTGACACAAGCCTTCACCACTTGAAATAAATCATTTTGTTGGTTTTCTGACAACTACATCTAATTAGTTCCACATATATCCGGCCACTGCGAAAAACTCTACGAAACAATATCAACTTCATCTTGGCACTTGGAATGTACGAACTCTCCAGGACAACAACTCAGCACCAGAAAGAAAAAAAACAGTTTTGGTCGCATTGGAGCTAAAGAAGTACAACATTGATATAGCTGCACTGAGAAGTAACCATCAGTCGACTACAAGAAACGAGAATGCAAAAGAAGACATCTGACAGTGTTCCTGCTGCACTTGGATGCAATACATTCTCCTGTACTGTTTGTGGTCTTTTGTGCAATTCTCGAGCCGGTCTCAAAAGTCATAGATAATTAGTTCGTGGTTGTCGGAACCTCATACGTCGAACTCCACGGGAGAAGAATCCATCATATATATGAGGCCCGTTAGTACAGTTGGTATGACGTTTGCCTGTCAATGTAGCTGTCCGGGGTTTCAATTCTAGGTAGTGGATGCGCACTGCTGATGAGTCCCAAATATAGGACGAAACGGCTGTCCAGTGCTTTCTGCATTCTGTTGAGGGTTTCTTCTAGACTCGATGAATTTATTTACGCCACACAGGGTTAACGGATTCTTCCAGGGAGGCTCCACACTTGAAGCGCCGACTGGGACTTAAAATTTAACCCAAACCTCAAGTGAAACTCGTACATATGATCCATCGCTGGGGGAAAATGGCCTGTTCCCTCTGGCTCTCCAGTAAGTACCTAACCTCTTCCGCTATCCTCTAACCTTTACAAGAGCCAGATCAGGTCAAAAATGGAGTACTCCTGCTATACATGGCCGGGATCTGTCCACTTCACTTTCCACTCTCGATAGAGTCCAACAGTGCCTCCGCATCTTTGTGGTGGACGAATTATTTTCCACTCTACAACCCGTTTCCTCACAGACGAAACGTCGCATGCCTCCCGCTGATCTGTCGCTGTTTCCTTTGAAAATGCTCAGACGAACGACATCCCTAAGTTCCACGATTTCTAACATTCACCGTTAAAACCCACCATGTCACGCACATTTTACCGAAACACACTCATTCTCTTCGTATTCCACTGGTGAGATGTAAGTTCCACTGAAGCAGCTTTTTCCTGCGAACAGCTGCTTTGTAATCTTAATCTGTTCAAGTCTAGGATCAACCGTTATTTTCCCCACATATCCACATTAACTTTGCCTCGTACTCTGTAACCCTCTAGCTCGAGTGGCTCTTGGGCCTTGTACAGGATAAACACCATTGTAAAAAAATACTTTCAAAATCTTTCAGGCCACCAGCATTTAAAGTAATAGAAATACATTTATTTGCATTATTCTTATTAGCCTTTTCTGCCTCAGTGGCAAGATCGTGTTGAAAGCATTTAGCAAAAGGCCAAGTCTTAGAGAATTGTGTGTTCACGCTCTTGAGTCATCCGTATGAAAAGAAAATGGCCGAATTTAATTTAAAGTTGGACAGCAGAATTTATTTTTCGCATCCAAATCACTTCCATCAGTTTGGCCCAGACCAAATTAATTATCCTCGCGAAAATATATTAATTTTTTTTTCTTCAGATATTACTTTAAGACATTTGAAATATATCATTTAAGACAAATTGTGTCACACACACACACACACACACACACACACACACACACACATACATAGTTGAGAATATTAAGACATGATTTTCTTTTTGTTAACGGTTTTCTTAATTGATATTCTAAAAATGTTTGAATAAAAATCGTTCATAATTATTAGAATGTTTATGAGACTATTGAAAATATTTGTTTTTTTTTGTTTTATATTGATAATACTGCAATATAAATAACACTGAAAAATGTTAATTTGTACAATAGACACTGCCATTAGAAATATATTTTTTCAAATTACTATAGATTACCCACTCCAGATCACGATTATTATTATTATTATTATTATTATTATTATTATTATTATTTTCTTTGATTTCTTGTCGGGTCCCAACCAGAGACCTAAGTTCAGAAATGACATCATGACATTTTACCCTTAGCATTTTTGTAAAAAAGAAAAAAAAAAGGAAAGGCAATCTAAAACCACACACATTTTACATAGATAACGTCCTTCGTGAGCTGTACTTGTGAGTACATTTTTTTTTATTTCTTTAAGACATAGGCTAACAGAAATCCCTTCAGTGAGTCTATCGGACCCTTTTCCAATCAAATCGAGGGCTCCAATTACAACTGCAATTATTGATGTCGTCATGTCCAGCCACATTTTTGAGATTTCCACTTCAAGATCCTGAAATGTTAATAGTTTTTTTTTAAGACTCCAAAGATATGGACTGCCATGTTAATAAGAAAGCACATTCTGCTTTAATTATTATTATTATTTTTATTTTCTTTGATTTCTGGCGTTTACACATTTCTTTCCGGGTCCCGCCCAGGGACCTAAGGTTAGAAATGGCGTCATGACACTTTCCACTGACAAAAATTATTATTATTATTATTATTTTTTAAATTTAACTATGGCGTAAAAGATAGACATATTTTAAAATATATCCGTTATTTAAAAATATTATTATTATTATTATTATTATTATTATTTTATTATTATTATCATCAAAAAAATCATTTATTTTATCATCATCATCATAATTATTATCATCAGGATTATCACCATCATCACGATTATTATCATTACAATCACCATCATTATCATGATTATTATCATTATCTTCAAGATCATTATCTTCATGATCATGATCATCATCATTATTATCATTATCTTCATGATCATTATCATCATCATCATCATCATCATCATTATTATCATTATCTTTATGATCATTATCATCATCATCATCATTATTATCATTATCTTCATAATCATTTTCATCATCATCATCATTATTAAATTTTTAAAAAGTTCATAGGGGTATTCATTTTGATATGTAATTTCATTTCAAACTGATCTCCCTACGGAATCCAAAACAAAATATGACATCACGGGATTACTTAAAATATTAAAAAAAAAATACAAACAAAAAAGAAGTTAGTAATTTACAATTTCTTTTTTTAATTACTATCGATTGAGAACTCCAGATTACGAATTTTGAAAAAAAAAAAAAAAACACATTTAAGAAATTACGTCGTATGAGGATATTTTTCTTTGCCTTTCATAGGGGGTGACCATCAAATCACGCTGGAAAGATCGGCTCTTGATCGATCAATGAAGTGGAGTAGCGTCGGACCCGGAGAATACTGACACGGGGGAATCGCTTGGCAACACTCGCTACTCTAAGTCATCTCCTAAAATTTGAAAGACGTTTCAGTTTTAAATAACCAACAAAGGGTTGATAAGCCGTAAAAAATCAACCAGTCAACAATCTGTATTTTAATAATTTAATAAATTTTTATAACTTTATGAATAAAAAAATTTCATGTGTATTGCTTTATAAATTGGTAAATGATAAATATTGCATTGTATTAGTTTTAATACAATTGTATCAGTTTTTAGTTGTAAATATAAAATTATTCTTGTAAATAAACAATTTAATAAATAACTAGTGTTTAATATCTTTGTCGCCAATTTTCAAGAACAAAGAAAATGTATAAATTAAATTTCATATATTTAAGTTTTATTAAAATTCTAATCATCGCTTTTTAAAGCAATGAATATTGTCGAGGCGTGGAGGTAGTTAATATAATAATGGTGTCAAGAGAAAAACCGTCCTTTTGATACGTTTTTTTTGCAGGAACGAAAGTTAAACATTTCTCATTTTAACGTCGACCAAGGTTTCGGCTTTTATCACTACCCATTGATTTTACTACTGATCCACCCGACTCCATAATTAGTTTTTTTTTTTTTTTTTATTCTTTTCACTAATAATCAAAATTCTTTCAGTGGTAGGCAAAAAAAAAAAAAAAAACAATAATTACGTTCGGAATTTTGACCTAAACTATTGTGAATTTAAAAGCAGAAAGGAAAAGGTTGTTAATAGTTATGAATTAATTCAAAAGCCCTTCCCGTCTGTGGAACTCCCTTCCTCTTACTTGCTTCCCTGATAGCTATAATCTCCAACTATTCAAATGTAATGTCAATCGACATCTCCAGATGTCTTGGTCTATTCCCTGTCCTTCACTTCATCCTTTCCCCTATCACGACTCTTTACTTTTGCTCCCACTCTCTGTAACCCCTTGCGTGCTAGTGACACTCCTGCCTTGCTTGGGGTGAAATGCTTAAAAAAATAAACAATATTATTGAAAGGGTGGTAAGTTTTACTTCATATGTATGCATTGTTTTTAATGTTACTAATGACTGAGTTGTTTTTTGCGGTTTATCAACCTTTTGCGGGTTATTTAAA
>CAHIKZ030001469.1:857500-870000 GCA_903632075.3 Acanthosepion pharaonis | reverse complement strand
ATATCGAGTTATACTTAAAAACCCAGGTTGTTTGTGTGTGTGTGTGCGTGTGTGTGTGTGTGTGTGGGTGTGTGTTCGTTCGTTTATATATGGGATCGGATTTCCTACATTTTTCAACCGATTTCAACAAAACTTAACTTTTTTTTTGGCAGGTAGTGTTTCTTATTGTCTTGCACACTTTTTTTCTTTATTTTTACATTTAGAATGATTTAAAAATTCCATTTACAAGACAATTGTTTATAATAAAATTCTATTCAATCGGTTTGTCTCATAACGATTGAAAACAATGTTTTTGTTTGAGTTTGGGTTTGACCAATTCGTAAAAAAAAAAAACTAATTAAGACATGCGTGTCCGTCAACCTTAAACAATAATCTTTGTCAATTTTATTTTTCAGTCTTTATGATGGTCGATACTTGATCTATCTCTTACTGTTACATCCCCGGGCAACGCCGGGCTCTACTGCTAGTGCCTTATAAGGAAACGGCTAATATTACTGTTATCATTAAAATTATTATAAATAAAATGATTTTCAGAAAAAAAAAAATGCTGTAATATGATCACGAATAATATGGCCGAATTTCAACCAGAAATTATAAAGAGATTAACGACAACAATAGAATGTATCAATAGTTAATTGATACGTATAATTAAGGAAGCTGCTGGGATAATATGAGCCACAAGTAGATAAATAACATGATAAGAATCAAAGTCAATGAAGCAAAGAACCAAAGGATAAATATGGATCTAAAGATTAGGCATGTGGATGGCACACTGAAATATTCTTCTCCCCATGAAGAAGTCTTTAACTCCGCCCAACTGATGCTTGGTGATTTCCTCAGATTTTTAGGAAGACTTCGGATACATATTCCACTCTTCAAATACCTCGGCGTATGGATCAGTTATAAAAAAATTAGAATAACAGATAAGAAAATTGAACATAGAGGTAGTTTCGCACAATACCTCAAGTTGCTACAAAGCCGAAACATTAACCTAAAAGAATGAGTCATGTTCTTAAGTAGCTTTGTCAGATGAAGACATTCATATGGATGTCATGCATGGCGCCCAAACCCGTTCAGAAATATCTAATCTGTCAGCTGTACACAGCTACTTTCAAAGATCAATGGATAAAAATGGCTTTTAAGCGAGTGGGTTTTGGCAAGAACCATTCTTCTTCGAACCGTGTAGATTGTCGCTACAAAATCACAAAGAACTGTACCAAATAGCAGAAACCATATCACTTGAGGACTTCCAATAACAACTAAAACGGATATCACATGTAACTCCAAGAGAAAATAATGACATAATCAAGATGTTGACTTTCCACACCACTTCAAGCAAAAGGCTGGGAAGGAAAACCCCATCAATACATGATGATGATGAAGGTTCTACCCCGGGTCCTACACTATTTCTAACCATATCACTTGAGGACTTCCAATAACAACTAAAACGGATATCACATGTAACTCCAAGAGAAAATAATGACATAATCAAGATGTTGACTTTCCACACCACTTCAAGCAAAAGGCTGGGAAGGAAAACCCCATCAATACTGAAAAGATCGATAATAGCTACTTAACTTGAAAAACAGGATTTCCTAAGAAAAATTTTTTATAAATTTTAACAGACATTAGTAAAGGTGTGAATCCTCTTTTTTCTCCCTCCAGCTATAGGTAAATAGCAGTACAGACTGGGTTCTATAGCCTTGGATGGCAACTGGTCTAGGAGAAGGAAAACTCTGAATTCAAACCTGCTCTTAGAGGAGGGTGAATGGAGTCTCTCTGAGCCTTGGTTGACAATCCATTTAGTGATGGTGTCACGATAAAAAAACACCCTTGATAGCCCTAGCGAAGCATCAAGAATTCAGCTATTTGACAAGATTATGAACTACACCAATCAAAGTATTAGTGAGTTCAATCTCGGCTGAGGCCGCAAGATGATGATGATGAAGGTTCTACCCCGGGTCCTACGCTATTTCTAATCTTCATCAATGATCTCTTCGATGTCATAATTTCCCAACTAAGTATTTATGCAGATAGCACTAGCATTTATTTCTGCCTCAATAGCCAATGTGACAGATCTTGACAAAGTAAACCTGGTAGCTGTTATTGAAAAAGGCCACCAAGCAGCGGTTAATTGGGGCAAGAAATGACTTGTAAATTTGAACACCTCCAAATCAAAACTGCTTTCATTTAACAACCATTGAGAACCTTTTCTGCCTGACATCAGCATGAGCGCCGCTAGACTGCAGAAGAACCTTCTTGGCCTTACGTTTTCCACTAACTTGTAGTGGAGCGACTACATCGAATAGCTGTATTTACTGCAAGAAAAGTTGGTTTAGTGTTTCGTACCAGGTATTTTTCTCGTCAGAATCCATCCAGCACATTTACAAATCTACCATTCGTCTGTGCATACTGATGGCATATCTGGTCTGTTGCGCCTGTTGTACATTTTGAAATTCTTGACAAAATCCAAAGAAGGATCTGGAATGTAATCGTTCCTGACTTGGCATCTGGACTTCAGACACTTTTTCGCCGACGTGACGTAGCTTCCCTTTGTCTTTTCTACAGATATTTCCATGGCAACTGGTCTAATGAGCTTTCTTCCCTGGTGATCCGACAACATGAATTTAAGTGTGCTACTAGATTGGCATCAAGGTGCCATCCCTTCACCGTTGAGATAGCTAAATGCAGCCGTAACTTCTACTCCAACAATTTATTTTCTCACATTTCCCACCTTCCGTTTACTTGCTTCCCTGATAACTACAATCTTCAAAAATTTAAACACATCAATCGCCATCTTTCGCATTCTTGAATCCCGTTCATATTTTGTCGTTTCCTCAATCTTTCTTATTCTCAGTCTTCTCTTTCACTTTAACTCCCCTTAAACCCTTGCGTAATATTAGGTTGGTCCAAAAATAATGACGTAATAATGTCGTTTTTTAAGTGTTGTAATCGAGAAAAGGTTACTGAATGAGGAATAACCAAAACGGAGGTTGGAAATAAAATAGTAATTTTTATAACATCAACAAAATACAATACTCGCCAGCGACGTGGGGAAGGTAAACCACTGCTAATGGTGAACTACTTAGACAGCATACGACGATATTTACCTGCCTCCCCACGAGATAGGATGCGGCACAAGGCCAAATTTAATGTAGGGAAATCTGAGCCCATGGGCTCAGGTAAAAATTGCCCGTAGACCCCGAATACGCGGGATCGGGTATCTGTCTATCTCTCCAGACAATACTATGCCTTTGGGCATAGCCTAGTCCGGGTATCTCTCTTCCCGAAGGCAGAGATTTTGACACGGCAAGAGCTTCCTATACTGAGAGCTCACACTGCCAGCTCAGGCTGCATATTGCCCTCGACTTACAATAGTGTCCAACGTATTTATGAGGATTGGGACATACCCATTAGTGTTCATAGGTACGGTGTATAACAAAAAGTATACTTCCTATGTATGTACAGGGATTAATTTGTATATTTTTGCAGTTAATATTTCCATACACGTAGAGCATTCCGGCACACACGCTTATATAGACAGACTAGCAGCATGACCCGGCGTTGCCCGTGCTTGATTCAAAAATCGTACGACTCATACAGCAATCGCTATCACTTGACTTAAAATATTTTTGCCCTTCCTTGCCTTTAAAGGAGTGCCCTTTGCCCTGCTGATGTTGCTACATGCCTTACTTCTTGCCTATCTCACATTGCGAATTTTTTCTAAGCTCTATACTAAACATTAAATCTGTTACGAAAAAAAAAACTAAACAAAATGAACACAAAACTGTCAGCTTTTAAAAAAGGACTCGTAACTGGAAAAACCGAATGAAAAAAGAATGTTAACAACAAATACTTTTTCACACCCAACTCAGTTCTGCGGAATCAGAATCAACGTTGAGTTTATGCAAGCGAAGGAGCTAATTGGAGTAAAGTGCCATGCAGATTTAAATTTTTCCCACTTGTGACGAATGCAGTTATCGATTTTTTTTGCATGCTAGTTAACATTCGTGTCAGTCAGCTGTTGACTCTCATGCTGGCCAATAGAATCTTCCTGTCTACTCGTGGCAGCCAGCTATCTGACCAGTAGAAAATGGCCTCAAACTGCCGTAGAAGCATGAAAAAAATCGATTATTTCCACTATCGATGGGAGTTGGGAAATGCAAAGTCGGTCTTGGCCTTTCCAATAGCATGTGCATATAAATTTTGGTGCAAATCCGTCGAAAATTGCGGCCGTGCATTCGTTACACACACACACACACACACACACACACACACACACACACACACACACACACACATCCTGCCTTTTATAGCTAGAGATACGTGTAGTTTATGTGAACATCAGTCTTGAATAAATTCAAAGATGTATACGTGCGTTTTTGTGTTTTCGAGAAAGTGAGGATAATGCTGACTCTTTTTCATACCAGCTTATAGAAACACGAGCTAAAGACAATTTTTTTTAAATGTACCCCAAGAATTATTTAAAATCCAGTTTTATCGTTTCTTGATTTCTCTGTTTAACAGAAGATGGTTCAATATAACCAGTAAAGAAAATTTTAATACATTTATACTTCAATATATCTGAAAGAAAAAAAATAGTGAAAACAAATTCAAATCTATTGTGCATTTTCACATCCTGCAAAGCTTAATGCCTTTGTGTCATTTACAATGTTTATTGTTAGAGTTAGGTTCAGATTTTGAGACGCACTAACGTTTACAATAAAATATATAAACAATTAATTCGAATTTATTCTCTGGAGGAGTATGTTTGTATTTAAATGAAAAGAAAAAAAAACAATTTCTTTCTGGTGTATATATATATATATATATATATATATATATATATATATATATATATATATATAAAAATATAATATAATATATATAAATTATATATATATATATATATATATATATATATATATAATATATATATATATATATATATATATAATATAATATATATAATATATATAAATATATATAAATTATATGTATAATATACATATATTATACATATAATATATATATATATATAATATACATATAATATATATATATTATATATTATTATATGTATATATATATATATACATATAATATATATTATATATATAATTTATATATATTATATATATAATATATAAATTATATATATATAATATATATATATATATATATATATAATATACATTATATATATTATATGTATATTATATATAAGCATAAAAAATGTCGTTCTTTGAGGTTACGTCAAAAAACGACATTATTACGTCATTATTTTTGCACCAACCTAATATATATATATATATATATATATATATATATATATATATATATATATATATATATTTCCAATGAAATAATAGAGTTTTTAATCTAACATTTTTCTCCTCGTAATTGTTAGATTTCTTTTGCTGTGACAGCTCCTTGTAGCTGAGCAATGTAAGTATATCAAGCTTAAAAGTGTTTTATACCAATATAAGAGGATTGCACACTGCTTAAGAAAATAGAGATTTCTACTAAAACGTATGTATCTATTAAATATAATGTGTTGTAACCTAGAAAGGGTTACTAAATGACGAATAAATAAAATGGCGATTGGAAAAGATATGGTAATCTTCAAAATATTAACAAAATATGATACTCCCCAGAGGCGTGAAATAGGTAAACCAGTTAGTGGTGGTCTACTTAGACCGAATATTATGATATTTACCTGCCTCCCCATGAGGTAGGATGTGGCACAAGGCCAAGTTTAATGTGGGGAAATCTGAGCCTCTGGGCTCGGGCAAAAATTACCGATAGACCCCACATACGCGGGATCGGGTATCTGTCTACCTCCCCGGACGAGACTCTGCCCTTTGGTATAGCCTCGTCCGGCTCCCTCTCTGGCCAAAGATCACGTGACGGGTAAAGGGAATATATATATATATGGGAATTAGCAGCGTCTGATCGAGTATTGTTCAAAGGCATTACTATTGTTGTATCTGTGATCTACAAAGTCTCTCCTACAAATGGGCATTACAAAAATGTTTTACTAAGGGGAAAGAGAAGAGATGAATTCAAACCTTACCCAGGGGTATTTGCGCGTAAATTGAATATAACGAACCCAACAGCAATTGTAACACGGCTTTCCAATTAACAGTTCCGATTCATTATACATTACATCACCTGCACATCCAAGCTTACAGCACCTGATATTCCAAAGCGGTCACACATCTAGATACTGGCCAGGCACAACTTCGGTGATTGTACAGGAACCGATGTTTCAACGTGTTGTGGCCGTAAGCTAACGAGGGAGGTGGTGACGTATTGTTGGAATACCCGGCACCCATCATAGTTCACAGATGTGAAAATTTGCCCCTCTTCCCACGGTTTATAGAATTTCTCAAATGACCTGTATAACGGGGGTTTCTATTCGCGTACATATATTCTAAGGATAAAGATTACCCCAAACCCTCCCTCTTTAGTGCAATGAGGGAGTTACTGCCGCAAGTTTGGAATCCCTGGTACTAGGCATCCCATATTTTTTTCCGTGAGCAGTTCAAAGACAGAATCGCGACACTGGTATAAAGAACAGATACTACATTTACCAGGAAGTGCATAAATACGCTTTCTCACGGTGGTAGGATGTAGCAAAAGGCCGGCTTAATGCGGGGTGCCCATACGTGTATATATGGTCCAAGGACAAAAACCCGGGTCGACAAGCGATAGTAACAAAGATGACGACAATTGTCCGAGAGTAGGTAGTGTTTTTCTTATTATTCTCCCCCGATACTCACACTCTTTTATTCCTTTAGACATCTTTTTTTTTTTTTGCCTATTCTTTTACACTCACTGACTACCCGACTCAGACATCGACACGTACGTACCTGAAACTGCACAGAGTCATGCTTTTGAAGACAAATAAAATTTGGACTCCGTCCTGGGTAAGACAATAAACTACATCCGCGTCCTAGGTAAGATGATAAACTACATCCACGTCCTAGGTAAGATGATAAACTACATCCGCGTCCTGGCTAACACGATAGACTACATCCGCGTCCTAGGTAAGACGATAAACTATATCCGCGTCCTAGGTAAGATGATAAACTACATCCGCGTCCTGGGTAACACGATAGACTACATCCGCGTCCTAGGTAAGACGATAAACTACATCCGCGTCCTAGGTAAGATGATAAACTACATCCGCGTCCTGGCTAACACGATAGACTACATCCGCGTCCTAGGTAAGACGATAAACTACATCCGCGTCCTGGGTAAGATGATAAACTACATCCGCGTCCTGGGTAACACGATAGACTACATCCGCGTCCTAGGTAAGACGATAAACTACATCCGCGTCCTAGGTAAGATGATAAACTACATCCGCGTCCTGGGTAACACGATAGACTACATCCGCGTCCTAGCTAAGATGATAAACTACATCCGCGTCCTCGGTAACCCGATAGACTACATCCGCGTCCTAGGTAAGATGATAAACTACATCCGCGTCATAGGTAAGACGATAAACTACATCCGCGTCCTAGGTAAGATGATAAACTACATCCGCCTTCTAGGTAAGACAATAAACTACATCCGCGTCCTGGGTAACACGATAGACTACATCTGCGTCCTGGGTAACACGATAGACTACATCCGCGTCCTGGGTAACACGATAAACTACATCCGCGTCCTAGGTAAGATGATAAACTACATCCGCGTCCTAGGTAAGATGATAAACTACATCCACGTCCTGGGTAAGATGATAAACTACAGCAAGGCCTCTGATCAGGTTTGGAGGACCGTGGTACAATCTCTTAATTATTGCTGTTCCCATGTCCACCCTGACCCGGAGTTGTACCAGCTGTTAGGGTCCCAGCTATGGGCAAATAGTTGACCCGCAAACTAGGGTCAAAACACTATGAAATTGTCGAAATAGGTTTTAATACCAGCAATACATTTTTGTAAAAGGTTATTACCAGCAATGAATTTTTGAAGAAAAAAAATATTACCGGCAATACAAAAAATATTAGCAGCAATACATTTTTGAAAAAGAAATATTAACTGCAATAAAAATCTTGTCGGTATTAAATAACCCATAGAGGCTGATATGCCGTAAAACAAACCAAACCAAATTTCAACTCGGTAATTGGGCCAGCTTTTAAATATGCTATGTTTTAATCCAGAACAGAAATACAGGCAATAATAATAATAATAATAATAATAATAATAATAAAGATGAAAACTAATTTCTAATCATTCAATTTTCTAAAGAACTCCACAATTTCCAATCCTTTGTAGTTCTTAGTAAAGTTTGTCTTTCTACCATTCCTCCTACTCACACCTCGAAATGAGAAATCGGAGAGCCGAGTTCGAATTCCAGTTGGTTTCATTCCATTCACGCAAATACCATTGGGGAAAGAATGAATCTGTCTCCTACTAAAAGGTGTTCCAAAAACTTGGTCCGATTTCAAATGTGACTTAAGTTTAAAAGTCTAATGATTTTTGTTCTTTTTCTTCCAGATTTAACAACTTAAGCCTTTGGCGATTTCAACCATGGAAAGATTAACAATCAAACAATATGTTAAAGTTATTGAAGCCTATTACGAAAATGGATGTTCAATGGGAAGTCCCCAGGTCGTATCATCTCTCGGAAACAGCGAAGTCAATTGGCTGCCACGATCGTGCAACTTGACACCTTTAGATTTCTTCCTTTAGGGCCATCTCAAAAGTAAGGTCTATGGCAACAACAATTCAACAGCTGTAAGATGAGATAATAAGGCATAGTTGATGAGATCGATGAGCAACTATAAAAAGACGTCATCAAAAATTTTGACCATCAAGTGGAGGTGTGCCACCGAAGCATTGGCGGACATTTGGCCGATATTATTTTTCACACATAATTGCCATGACTTAAATAACATGGTCCAATAGAGAAATAAATAAATTTTCACTAATAACACTGATTTATTTACTGGTGACTTTGATCCGTCTTAATGAAACACCCTTTGATTTTACCTGGAAAATCATTGTTATTCCCAAAGAATCGTTAATGTAATATTCACTCACAAACAGAAAGAATTAATCTTACAATAAAAAAATGTGTTTCGGCTTTAGAGAATCTGCTGTTGTTAAACAATAATTAAACAGACTGTTCTTTTTTAGAGAGGTATATATCTGGTCTGACTTCATTGATCTTAAGTGTCAGATACAAGAAAGGTTTGTCAGGGAGTCGAGTCTAAACCATCAGACAATGGAGACGGGTTCTCTGTCGTGTCTGAAAGCGTCTTCCCAATGGGGTATAGGATCCACTCCACTGGATAGTTAGAGATGTATTCGTCGATGTTAATAAAATAATAAGGTTAAAATTCCCTGTGTTGGAGTTCTTTTTCTTCGAACTAAAACGACTAGCGATCACCGGCAAGAAGATGACAAAGAGGGGAGAGAGAAGTTACAGCATATGAGTGAATTGAAGCTGTCGCCTCAAGCTACCCGCCCCAGAACGAAGGTTGATCAACCCTAAAAAAAATCATGTAGGTGACTCGCAGCATCTCCCTCTCCCTTTTTCCTTCGATATGTTCTACGAGTGTCATATTTTCTAAACCCTTTCTTTATTATGTGACCCAGAAAATCAATCGTTTCTTTCTGTAGTTCTGGGTATGATGATAAACTATATCCGGTAGTAAGGACTCTGATCGGAAGATTCAATGTTTTGAAGGGGCATGGAACCACCCCTTAATTGATTTTGTTTCCAAGTCCACCCTGTTAGGGTCCCAGCTATGGGAAAATAGCGAACCCCCAAACAAAAACAAAAGACTATGGAAGTATAAAAATACATAATTATAGTAAAATTACTGACAATACAACTTTAAAGCAAAATGGCCAACCATACATTTTACAGTAGAATTACCAACAATACATTTTATAGCAAAATGACCAACCATACATTTTATAGCAAAATGACCAACCATATATTTTACAGTAGAATTACCAACAATACATTTTATAGCAAAATGACCAACCATACATTTTATAGCAAAATGACCAACCATATATTTTACAGTAGAATTACCAACAATACATTTTATAGCAAAATGACCAACAATACATTTTATCTATAGTTGAAGGGATACAATTGCCTTCAAAAAAATATATTTATGGCTATAAAATTGTGTTCAAAATATTTTAGATTTCGGCATTTAATGCCACTAAATAAAATCAACCAGCTAAACAACAAACATGAAAGAACTCTTTACTGAGCTGAGTCCGTATAATATCCTAAAATCTCTTTAAGAAATCAAACTGTATTCCAAAATATAACTTCGATATAAAACACATATAACACCGCCTCTCGTAATTATATCCACACAAAATATATGCACAAAACCAGAATATTATTTACCATGTATGCAATTGTCAAAGCAGAATAACATATTTGTATTAGTTACGTGCTAATTCCTTTGGGAAAGCTATGAATACAAATTTTCGCCCCCAGCTATAGGTAAATAGTAGAACAAACTGGGTTCTATAACCTTGGGTGGCAACCGGTCTCAGAGAGGAAAAACTCTGCATTCAAAAATGCATGTAGCCCTGGCGAATCACGTACTGGAAAGGTTTGTTCGCATTGACTCGATGCTCCTTTTTTATTATTTCAAAACTCCCAAGAAAATTAAATTTCGGCATTAAATGACCCATAAGGTGTTGATATGCCGTTAAACAAACACATCAGTCAAGTCTCTTTCTGATTCTGTTTAGTGTCCATTTTTCTTAAGATGTCTTCGTTGCTTATTGTCGGCATCCTTTTTTATAGAACCCCATCTCCGTTGACTTCAGTCTTCTCATCATTTGTAAGAAAACTAACTCGTATTCACTGCCATATTGAAAGAATGATATTGCATGGTAATGACCCTTACTTTTTTCGAACGAAATTTTCCTATTTCTTAATACTTTGCTTAACTCCACCGCACTAAGAAATCTATTGAACAAACTAAAGATCCCTTCCAACCGAACATGCTTTGTTTTTTCTCAGACGAGAAAGATTTCTGCCAGGATAAGATGGTGAACACGCAGAACAGTCGTTGGCTTGCTGTGTTCCCAAAAGCTGTACCGTTGAAAGCCAAATATCCAGTCAACATCATGGTATTTGGTGGGTAACTGCGAGAAGACCATATCTGGTAACAGGACTCTGCCACAATAGCAGGAGAACCCAGTCATGGCTGTCAGACAATATCTATGGCTGCGACCTCTTACATCTGGCCACCTGACTCTCCAGAATTCAACCCCCTTGATTATTATGGGAACAGTTAAGCGAGAGACCAACAAAACTTCTTGTAACACCAAATATGAACTGAAGGCAAGGATTATGCCAGTATTCAACAGCTTAGACAAAGGAGACGATTCCTAAGAGTTTCAGGAGATTACGAAGTCGTCTGGAGACTGTGATTGAAGCCAATGGCGATTTTACTGAATAAATTTACACACCGGATTTATTCAACCTATACAGCGATGCAATTCTAAGAGAACTGAAAATCCTATCTGGATTCCTCATTGGCGGCCATAGTTTCTACAACATAAGATGCTCAGATGACACAGTGCTGATAGCAGACATGGAAAGGAAACTACAAAATCTCCCACAGAAGATCGAGAAGGAGGGACTAAGCATAAACTATAAGAAGACAGAATGCATGGTCATTAGCAAAAAGATGAGCCGGAAATGCAATTTACAAGTAGTGGACTCTATAATCATGCAGTTAGAGAAATTTAAATATATTGGAAGCGTCCAATCTGTTAGAGAATACGAAAAGTTTTTCTTCCTCTGTATGAGAACGAATCCTTCGTCGCCAAGTTGTTGTAGATTAGTTTCACAGTGGAGGCTTGTATTTCACTAAGTCGGTCCTAAAAAGGTTCGACGTACAAAACGTTAGGAACTTAATATAATAGTTAATGACGCAGCAATCTAGTTATGGTGGTTGATACTTTAATGTCCGACATTAACTGACTCACTCAACTCACTAAGCTCACTGTCAACTGCTACTACTACTGCTTATTATATGTGGGAGAGTATATTGACAATAGAATAGGTATGTTCCGGTATAACACAATCAGAGGACGGAAAGTGCGACGCCGAAGACGTATTGGGATAGCCAAAGACGCATTACAAAAGCTAAGCAGAGTATTACGAGACAGGAAACTTTCGTTGGCAACAAAGAAAAGATTACTGAACTGCTACGTGATATCTGTCCTGCAGCGAATGTTGGACGGTCTCCACAAGGATAAGCAGAAACTCGAGGCAGCAGAGGTGTGGTTCTACAGAATTATACTAAGGACATCATGGAGCGAACATGTGAGCAACGATGTGAAGAGGATGCAAACAAAAAGGAAACTTATACTTAACATCAGGAAATTTCTGTGACACGTAATGAAAAAGGAGGGCTCGGGAAATCTGATACTCACAGGGCGGATAGCGGGAAAGAGGAACAAGTGAATCAACGCGTGACATACTTAACAGGCTCAAG
>CAHIKZ030001469.1:827500-852500 GCA_903632075.3 Acanthosepion pharaonis | reverse complement strand
TTATCAACCCTTTGCCAGAAAATAGTTTTAGATTCAAAGAATTGTTTTCGAGATAATAATGATTTAGTGACAAGTCTCTTTAATTAACCCATAGCTGGAAGGGAGAAAAGGTGATTCATGACTTTCCTAAGGGCATTTGACGCGTAAGTGAATATAGAGAACCCAACTCGAATTTGAACTTGTCTCTCTGATTAACAATTTCGAGCTATTATCTACTACACCACCCGCACATCCAGTTAGTTTAAAACTGATGTCAGAAATATATGGTCTGAAAAAGTAGATATATATTAATGAAAAAAAAACAAAACCTGAGCATCAAACGTATTGTATTGATTATACCCACATATCAACTTACTGTATACCTACATTTGCAGCCCTCTCTATGTGTAAAAAAATCACCGTCGGAGTCTTTATTTAAAATGGCAAGCTTACGTTATAAAGTTGAAAAATTCCTACCAGCTTGACTATTCCAGCCAACACTTGTAATTTGATGCAAAATAGTACGTCGTTTAAAAATCTTCGGACAAAAAATCCAGTAGCTTGGAAAATTATTCTAAGTAAACTTATTGAAATAGACTTTAATCAGCATTTAAAAGCTCTTGTGTGTTTCTGGAATGCATTTATCTGCTTATTGCATATAACATCTGCCAGGTTAAATTGCATAGCTCTGTGTCTAATGAGTATTAAAACGTCATGGAAATCAATCTACGAGAGCAGCGTTGTACATTGTATAAAGAGTTCTTTGTTCTCATCTGCCATGTCAATGTGAATTATACTGGGAACAGAACACGGCTCGCCAAACTCGCGTACACTCAAGTTTCACGTAGACGGTGTTGTTGGATGAAAAGGGATAGTTGGAAGTTTTCCGAAGAATAATAAAGAATTATTATAATGATTTATTTTAGAATGGTAGCATCCTAAATAACGAAAGGGGAGAAAATATCCCTTTCCGCCTTCCCTCAGCATGGCTGAAGTTAACCTCCAGGAGAGTGATTCGCTGTACATTTTCAGGTTAACATTCTCGCTTGACATGAAGTGTAAAGATTATACTCAGTCTATTGCTAAGATCTGCTGCTAAGAAAATTGGTTGACCGTGTTCAGTGCTTCATAAACTTTTTTTGTCCATTCGTGACCGCATTTTTCTTGAGATTATTCGTGAACCCAGGTATTAACCAACTACACTGAAATTACATCCGTTGTCACTGGACTTGTCGCAATGGCGTCGCACGAGCTTTTTATTCCCGTAGCGTTTGTTGCGCGGCGCATCACGTTAAATATTGGGCGTTTGTTTATATAAACGGAAATTCAAGTGTTTGAACTTAATTTTCGGAACTTCAGCATTTCGCTTCGCCAAACGGGATCGCGACCCAAAGTTTAAGAATCGTTTAAGATTCGACTGGAATTCAAACTCGACTTTCCAATTCCTCAATCTAAGCCACTATCCATTACTTCACCGTGGCTCTCTTCCTTTCATACCTCCACCATTGACATTTCACACTACTTGAAACAAAAGCTTAGTAATACAAAAAATAAGCTCTATACCACTGAATAAGTTTTCATTCAAAATGGTACAAAACGAAAAGTACAGAACGAGAGTAAAATACACGGCGGGCTGAAGTTACATGCAATATTTATTACCACCGCCCCAACTCCCCCGCCACCACCACCCCAAATGAATAAAATAATAAAAGACTTAAGGCAACCTTTCTGAAACCCACCGCTAACCCCAAAAAAAGTACTAGTTACATAGACCGGTTTTAGAAAAACGCATTTTCCTTGGAGTTGATGACTTCCTGTCTCGTGTGGTTCTTCAGTTTTTCTCACTTTGCTATAAAGGACCCCCCGCCCCCGCTCCTCTCATTATGTCATCCATTCATACAAGCTCGTCAGGTAAGTGGTTGTCTGCTTTCCCCTATCTCTCTTGCCTCAATATGCCCCATGAGGGCTAAGTGTTCTAAGCTCTCCTTTCCTATCCATGCTTCTTAAACTTTTTTTCATTCATGACAGCATTTTCTTGAGATTTTTGGCGACTCTTAGGTATTAACCAACTACATCCGTTGTCACTGCACTAGTCGCAATGGCGTCGCAATGGCGTCGCAATGGCGTCGCAATGGCGTCGCACGCGCATTTTATTCCCGCGGCGATTGCGTGGCGCATCACGTTAAGTAGTGTGCGTTTGTGAAATAACATATAAACGGAAATTCAAGTGTTTCAATTTAATATTCGCTACCCCAGCATTTCACTACACGACCTCATTTGGGATCACGACCTATAGTTTAAGAAGCGCTGTGAAAGACAATTTTTCTCTTCGGAGTCTATCTTACATATCTATAAGTGTATCATTCGTCCATGCTGCCGCTTATGATCTGATTCTCCTGCTATATATTCAGAGATTCTTGGTAAAATTCAAAGAATCTGCAATATTATTGGTCCTGACCTGATCTCTCAGCTTCAGTCACTCTCCCTCTGCCCTTAAGTTGTTTCCTTTTTCTATAAATAATTTCATGGTAATTGTTTGGATGAGTTCTTCGATATGGTACAGATTGTAGGTTGTTTTTTTTAATTACTAACACTATTTTGTTTATTGTCTTGTAAATAGATTTGTTTCACATTTGCAAATATTCATTGGGGTTTTAGATTTTTAAAATTGTTATTTTATTTCCCTCCCTCACAGACATGAATTGTACACATGGGGACTAGTTAGGATTTTCATAGACATTGAAGCATTATCGTGGATGTTGTAAGAATGGTAAGTAAGAATGCGTTGTTTTGGTGTAAGGAATATTGTCGTATGTTTGGGTCAGTGATCGTCGTTATCTAAGTTTAATGTTAAGACAATAGAAGACTGTCCTTTTTCCCCTTCCACATTTTGGCCTTGTGCCACATTTCTGTAAATACTGCTGAATAAATATCGCTCTTCGCTAGATTACCTAGACTTTGTGACTTTAAGGGCAGTATTAGATTAGCAACAAGGTCTCATCAAATTATAGATGAGTTGACTAGATGCAACCGTAGATTCTATGCTGACAGTTTCTTTTCGCGCACTTCTTGCTTGTGGGACTCTCTACCAGCTGCATGCTTTCCGGCCAACTTTGGTCTTCAAAACTTTAAATGCAATGTCAATCGCTATATACTGCCTTCCTGATTGCTCTCCTATCGATCTCTCTCTTTAATAATGTTTCTGTTTTATTTCCCACCAATTCCATGTGTCTTACCGGCTCTAATGCTTTGCTTGGGGTGAATTTGATTTTTAAAAAATATTAGCTGGGACGGTTGGAATATGAATGTTCTTTTGTATTCTTTTAGTTTTTGCTACTTTTACATGACGATGGTATTTTTAAATTTTAAATTCTCAGGGTACCCTTTCCTTCGTGAGAGGGTCTTGGCAAAGATCATCCTTCTTCGAATCTTGTGAACTTGTGCTAAAGAATCACAAACAAAGAACTGTACCAAGTAACAGGAAGATATCACTTGAGGACTGACAACAGTAGCAACAATTAAAATGGATAGCACTTATAACTAAGAGAAAACATAACGACATAATCAAATTGTTAGCATTCCACACTACTTCAAACAAAAGGCTTGACAGGAAACTCCCATCAACCCATATTGGAAAGAATGGCTTCAGAAACTTGTTTTACTGAAAAATTATTTTAAAAGAAAGATTTTATAAATTTCAACCGAAAGCGGTACAGAATATAAATGTTTCCTTGTAGGGAAACAGCTAGTATTACCATTACCATTTTCAGACTGGGTCTCATGGTGGGATATATTCTTTCTTTCTTTTTATGTGCCATGTCCTTTCAGGACGTAGGCGATCATGGCTCTCCCACCTCCCTCTATTCCTTGCAGTTCTCAACAATTTACTTTCCTCTGATTTCTTCACCAGACCACGTTCTGTCATCCACTTGCTTAAGTCCGCCAGGTATGTCACGCGTTGCTTTCCCTTGTCTCTCTATTCGACTCGTGAGTATCAGATTCTCCAAGCCCTCCTTCCTCATTGTGTGTCCCAGAAACTTCAGCTGCCTCTTCCTGATATTAAGTATAAGCCTCCTCCTTGTTTGAAACCTCTCATCGTTGTTCACACGCTCTGTCCACGATATCCTTCGCATCCTTCTGTAGAACCACATCTCTGTCACCTCGAGTTTCTTCTTCCTCTTTGAGGAAATCGTCCAACATTCGCTGCCGTAAAGAATGGCATCTCGGCGTGGTGTAATGGTTAGCAGGCTTGTCTTGCTAGATCAGTTACTACTGAAAAGTGAGTTCGATCCTCACTGGGTGCCCCATGCTTTCGGCCTTGTGCCACATCTAAGCTTGCCGGCCAGGGAGCAGCCCGGCCTTCGGGTTGGGTTGCGACCATGACCAAAGTCTAGTTTGGACCTGCTAAGACAAGCCATGACCAACTTGGACCAGAACTTGACTAAGCTTTGACCAGCTTGGACATGTTATGACCAAAACATTGACTAAGCTTTGACCAGCTTGGACATGTTATGACCAACCTTTGACCAGTGACCCTATGCGGAAACGCTCGGGTTTTCCACAAAAAACGACCTTGTGTCACATCTTGACCCCGTGGGAGTTAAGTAAATACCGCCGTAAAGAAGGACAGATGTCACGTAACAGTTCAGTATTCTTTTCTTTTCTTTTCTTTATACTGGGATTCTTATATTTGTACCCTAGTGTTACTTTGTTGGTATACTGGTCCTCCTCATTAGGTAATAATAATAATAATAATAATAATAATAATAATAATAATAATAATAATAATAAATGCTTTGATGCGAGACCAGGCATGGCTTCTATGGCTTCTGATCTTAATTAATTAAGGATGTTAACATTACATGTTTTGTCTTGTTGAATTAAGGTCATAAACAGCAAATTTAAAGTTTAGTACCGCATACTTGTCGGTTGCCTGACTGTAACCGGACAATAGAAACTAGAAAATTCTAACGTTTTTTTTTTCTTTTACATGGTTAAATTCCCCAAAGTAAGAAACGAATATCAGTAGCCTAATGAAGAAAAAAAAAGAAAAATGCATTTATTCATAGCAGATATTAATTTTTCAACATTCTATTTTCATGTCAGGGCACTTAATCTCATGCCTATTCGTTGAGCGTATAGACTGAACAATATAGACTGAAACTTGCAGATCAAAATTTAGATAATAACGGTGCCAGGTGACGGACTTATTGATCCGCTTTAGAATGTAAACTGAACAGAAAGTGAATAATTTGGGGAAACGATTCAATCAGTAATATGATTGTCATTTGTGACTTTCCTGTTTATAGAGAATCAATTCATTCTAATCGAATGGAAATTAGAGAAATTAGAACAGAGAAACGTAATATACAGTTTTTCGTTGGTGTAAACCGAAAATATATCAATTACTTTTAGGTAGAAAATTGAAAGTCGATTGGACAATGTCACCAAGTATTTGCTACTGATCTTAGAAGTTGATTGGGCAATATCACCAAGTATTTATTATTGGGCACAAAAGCTGATTGGACAGTGTCACCAAGTATTTACTATTGGGATCGGAATTGAGTGGACAGTGTCACCAAGTATTTGCTCGGAACTGAATGGACAATATCAGCAAGTATTTGCTCGAAACTGAATGGACAATGTCACCAAGGATTTGCTCGGAATTGAATGGACAATGTCACCAAGGATTTGCTCGGAACTGAATGGACAATGTCACCAAGGATTTGCTCGGAATTGAATGGACAATGTCACCAAGGATTCGCTCGGAACTGAATGGACAATGTCACCAAGGATTTGCTCGGAATTGAATGGACAATGTCACCAAGGATTTGCTCGGAACTGAATGGACAATGTCACCAAGGATTTGCTCGGAACTGAATGGACAATGTCACCAAGGATTTGCTACTGTTCTCGGAAGCTGATTGGGCAATATTACCGTGTATTTACTATTGGACACAAAAGCTGATTGGACAATGTTACTAAGTATTTACTTTTGGGGTCGCAACTGAGTGAACAATGTCACCAAATATTTGCTCAGAACTGAGTGGACAATGCTACCAAGTATTTGCTCGGAACTGAATGTACAATGCCACTAAGTATTTCGTTGGAATTGAATGGACAATGTCACTAAGTATTTTCTCGGAACTGAATGGACAATGTCACCAAGTATTTGCTACTGTAATCGAATATCTTGAAAGAAATGCAAGATGATCGTCAGATTACTGCAGTGAAATTTATGAAACGGTTATTCTCGTCCCAGAAACAACGACAGCTAGATGCTCGTTTTCGTCATACCCGTCTGTTGCAGCCGTACATCCAGGTATTTTCTGAGTTTTTTTTTTCGAAACCCAGTGACAACCTCTGTTATATACGGCAAATAAACAAAACCTAGCTTTATCTCTTGGAGAGAGCGCATGAACTGGCGTAATCAATAGTCTGAACAAGGCCAGTGCGATCAAAACCTCGGTCACAATGACTTGTGGCATCGTGCTAACATAAACACTGACGGATTCCACAAATCTTGACTCAACCTGTAATATGATTTTCCCACCACTACGGCATGCTGGTATCGTCACCGGATCTTGTCTCCTTGAAAAATAGACCATGGTGGCGTTCGAAATTAGATATAATGCCGGAAGCGCCATCATTCTAACCATGCGCTCATTCTTCTCTTAAATAAATGACATGCTTGACTTCAAACCTTTTGGGGATTTGAAGCCAAAAATTTCTAAAAGCTAGTTCCATGAGACATCGCCCTATTGTGCGTAGAGGGACAGAATCAATCCCTAATTTTTGAGTTACCCGCAAGAAATATCAAAAAAATTGTGTAATTTCTATCACTATCTATATATCTGTGCCCTATTTTAAAATTTGATATTGCATCATATCACGGAGAGGTGGGTTAAGTAAATAGGTTGGAGGCCCTCAGGTTTCGAAGAAAAGAAATTTCTATATCTAGTTAGTTCGAGGAGCTGTTCTTTAGTCAGTATCACCCGATTGTATCTAAAGTCTAAAGGATCAGTTATTTATATATATATAGATACAGTAGCGGCCATAAAAGAAACCCGAAAAACCAGGATCACCTATGGGAGTTACTGAAAGACGAATGGAAGGGAATTACTGCTGATTTTTGCAAGAAATTAATTAGATCATGCGGTCGACGATGCAGAGAAGTAATTGAAAATGAGGGAATGTTTACCAAATATTAAATTTTGTTGATATTTTGTTCACAATCAAGTATTAACAAGATCGTTCCTTGACTTTTGTCCAGTAGCTTATTTCCTTTGTTCCATTTAATCTTTATTAAAAAAAAAAACTATTATGTAAATTTTTGTAACTTTGTATAATATTTTTGCATTACACCCTAATCTTTATTCGGTAAAAATTTCATTGCTAATCATACATTACTTTTTAAGTAATACACATATTTATGTCTTTGTTGTTTCCGTTCCTTATATCATGGCCGCTACTGTATAGTCATATCAAAAGGGAGAAGCCGAGATAGATAGGACATTTCCGGAACTACCGACATGTACGCATGAGGGCTGCCACATTAAACCTGACCTCGTGCCATATTCTGTCACCGTTGAAGGATAAAACAACATACAGTATTTACTATTCAATTTATGTAAGGTGGGGACATACCCATTATCGCCCGTAGGTATGCTACAACAACCAAACTGATAAACTAAAAGCTCTTGTGTTTTATGAAAATTAGAAAAAAGAAATAATATTATTATATACATTATAATATTTATATTAAGGTTGGGATAACATCTTTTTTCGTACCCAATTATTTAGCACTGCGCTTGGCCGGTTACGAAACCCTGACCAGCTAAACAGTGGAGACACGTCTTTACAGAGAGGATTGTCTGTTAGCAGACACCGCTAAGAGAAGTTGCCTCACTGAATTATGGGAAGACGCAACATTTAGCAACATGACGTGCCGGACGTATGAGTAAAGACAGCTTTTTGTTGCATCCAGTAGTTTTCCATTTAGAAATCGGAGAGAAAGCATGTAATTAATTTATTTTACTTTGTTAGCATGTTCTCGTTTTAGAAAATAAAAAATAACTTCATTTAAATTCTTCAAGCTTCTCTATAGCCGTCTCCATTTTTTTTTATAAGTAATCATGTGATTATATTTTCAAAAGGCAGACACTACCATCTGATTAATCAATCAAACAGTCAGTCAAACTTTCTTAGACACACCTTGCTCGATGTTGTAGCAGCACTTTTCGTGGCAATTTTACCTGGGGAAGTTGCCAATCTCTTTCCCGACTGACTTTACATTCAGAGTTGTCCTTGTCCGAGATTATTGCCAATCAATGCTATAGAGCCTTGGCTGTCTTGTTATTTAACCTGTAGATGGGGAGGGAAGAGATAGCTTCATAACCAGCATAAAGGTATTGCGTGAAAATGAATACAAGTAACTTCACCGATATTTGACCTCAGTACCCGATAAGCGATCCACTATTCACACAGCCATCGTTTGATTTTAGAATGAATAAAAATATTTGCTATCATATTAAATTTTAGAGCAAATCAAGTCTATCCGGATCTTCTTACATCTACAATGTCACGGGCATTAGAGAATTATATATATATATATATATATATATATATATATATATATATATATATATATATATATATAACACTCTGTTTACTTACAAATAGTGAAATTAACATCAACCCACTAAATATTCGAAATAATTTTTAATTACCATTAGATTACGTACATCAATTGTTTATTATATATATATATATATATATATATATATATATATATATATATAAATCAACTGATTTAAAAATATGTTTTTTTCACAACACAGTTCTAACCATGTTTCAAAATGGAAGCCAAAAGCTTCGAATTTAATTATGTAATTTGTCTTTTAGCTTCCATTTTTGAAACATGGTTAGAACTTTGTAGCGAAAAAGAACATATTTTAAATCAGAAGTTAATTTATAATGTTAAGGATCTGTAAATTTACATTGAGCACTATTTTGTAAAAATAAAATATCTATAAGAACACCAGATTATATACTTACTCTTCTTTTCTTTTTTTTATATATATATATATATATATATATATATATATATATATATATATATATATATAATGGACTCTCCTGTTGATGTCGACGTATAATATCTGACGGGCTCATTCCGTTTTTTTTTTATGTTTGTGTCATATGTGGCAGTTCAGTCCAGCTGGTGACCGGCATACAAGCCCACATATTGCGAGGATCACCGGACATAGCCACAGGAATATTTGCTGACGCTTTTTCGTCGTTGTCTATCGTCTCTTAGCTGGTCAATACGACTGATTTCAACATTTCTTATAGAAATCTGGCACAAATATCTCCAGTTATTTCTATCCAGGGAAACAGTCTCGTAGTTAGTATGCTACACATTGACACCTGAGAGGTTACACTTTATACCTGAGCCAAGGCCGTGCAGCAATCCTTTGTCCACTGTCAAACTGGCTATACATTTGGACCTTAAGTATTCTGTCGTCACTCATCCTTGCAACATGACCAGCCCAGCGAAGTTATGACTGCATCAAGAAAATCTCATTTCCACCAATCTTGCATTTTTCAAGATCATCATCGTCAAAAATATAACCACAAATCGCGTGGAAGCAACTATATATATATATATATATATATATATAGTTGTGGAGGCAACTATTATTATAATATTTTTAGTATTGAGTTCCTAAGTAAAGTGTAGGACAGAGTTATTCTCAAAGGTTTCTTTCATTTTTTTATTTCTTATAAGCTGTTTACTAATATAAATATGTCGTCGTTTTTTCTGTAGTTAACTGCTACTAAAAAGCAGAATTTTTTCTCCTGATGATGGCCATGTTGGCCGAAACTAGTCGAGGAATCAAAGTGAAATAATAAAAACGAAAGAGTATTAATATACAACCCATTGTGTCTGAAGATTTTAATTTTTTTAATATGCTTTATTTTCAAAACAATATATATATATATATGTGTGTGTGTGTGTGTGTGTGTGAAAAGTGTATATAAATATAAATAAATATATATCTGTATAATTATTTATATATTATATGCGCGGTACTTATTAGCAAGCGCTCAATCCAACCAAATATATATATATATATAGAGAGAGAGAGATAGATAGATAGATAGATAGATAGATAGATAAGGCTATTGCCATCGAGTAATACATCGAAGAAAGTGGGTTTTATTGTTAATATTGAGTTCGTAAGTAAAGTGTAAGACAGAGTTATTCCCAAAGGTTTCTTTCTTTTTTAATTTCTTCTAAGCTGTTTACTAATATGAATATGTCGTCGATATAGTGAGCGTAGGGCTTGGTGGAATTATTGAAGATTTTGTTTTCTACATGACACAAGTAGAAATTAGATATTGATAGATTCTATCCAAGGGTCAAACCCACTGCGACACTCATTTCAACCCAAGCAAAGCCACATTATCGCAATTTCTTTATTGAGTGTGAAAGGAACTGTGAAAACGTTACGAAAAACCGAGAAAAATCGTGAAGAGAAAGAAGAGATAAAATCATTGCAACTTATTCCAAGGGATCCTTTCAAGAAGACGGTTTTATTCAAGAAGACGAACCTTTACTTATATGTGCGTGAGTGAATGTTTAGATAAGGATTTACACAGGTTCAGACCTTCCATCTTGACACACTCTTCAGAATCCAATGAATATATGTAGCCTAAATGACCGATTAAAGCGAATGACTTTATTTATTTAACAGGTTGACAGCCAAGACGAGAATGTCCGGTCTACCCTGCTATAGAATTACAGCCGGAGGAATATATATTCATTTCTTTCACAAGGTCATTAGTGTGATGGAAACGAAATAGACTCGGACAGAATTTGAACTCTGACCACCAGTTCCGCTTTCTTTGTCGCCCCCGCATATTAATTTCTACGTAATATATATATATATATATATATATATATATATATATATATATATATATATATATATATATATATATATATATATAGTCTTACGATGCTATATTTTATGGGGTAAAGTGCTCAATATCAGAGATAGAGCGTGTGTAAATATATATTTTATATATATATATATATATATATATATATATATATATATATGAATATATATATATATATATATATATATATATATATATATATATATATATATATATATATATATATATATATATGTATGTATGTATAAAATAAAAGAAAGAACAGTAAGATATATATATATATAGTGTTCTTTCACTTGAGGATGAAATGGAACTAATGTCTTTTAATTTAATTACAAAATTAAATTCGTAGCTTTTTTGCTTCCATTTTTGAAACATGGTTAGAACTGTGTAGCGAAAAACATATTTTAAATCAATTAATTTATAATATATATATATATATATATATATATATATATATATATATTATTTGAATATTGTATATTTATACACGTTTCAATGAATGTGATAAACAAGAAAAATTTTAATTTTACGTTTTTCATTCATCTGTCAATATTTCTGAAATTAGGTATTGTGACTATTTACACTATTTACATTAAGACTGTTGTATCACCTGATGAAGACGAGTTTACAATAGCCCAAACTTCGTGAATATGGCAATAAAGATGAATGAGCCCGAACAATGCAAATAGTTTTTTATTCAATTCTTCTAATGTCCTTTATTTTATGACGACGAAGAGTACCTAGTCCGTAATGATTATGCTCTCAAACGTTTTCTGTTAATTCACTAGCCATTTTCAAGAGGTTTGGTGTCAGTGTATGTTTGTGTTTGAATTCTAAGCTATGTTGTAAAGAAATAGTAGTAATTCCATGCTAGGATGCTTTTAAAACATGTCTAATATGCTACGACTAATTTCAAAGCAACTAAGGTTGAGTGTAGATTGATACTTTTTCGGAAAAAAATTCTATTATCTTGTCTTTTACAATTAGTTGCTTTTAAAATGAAATGACAGTATTATATACAAGCAGGGTGTTGGATATGACTGTTTAAGTGCTTCCTTATCGAACTAACGTCCCTTAAGGGTAGAGATTGTAGCTTACTGAAAGAGCTTTTCATCTGACCAATGTATGAATTTTAAGGTTTTTTCCTTTTTTTTTTCTCTCTGTCTTCATTACAAGGGTCACAATTTTTTTGTACTGGGCAATGGAATTATTTTTTTTGTCCGTCAAATCCAATGAAACACTATTATTTGTATATCATGGGTGTGCAAGTGTAAATACCTTTAACGTACACGCGTATAGATTTGTAAATAATTGTGTATGTATGAGTGCGTGTGTGTACGTAGATGTTTGCATGACATAAAAAATGTTACCTATTTTCTTGCTAAAACTACCGCCAGTTCGTTATCGATTGCTTGCGAAAATGATTGGTTGGTGTCGATAATTGAATATGAATTCGGAATAATTAGAAAGAAGACAAGAGTGAAAAAAATTGTGGTGTGTGTGGGGGGGTATATAGTTGAAAGAAGGGGAGAGCCGAAGGGGGAGGGAGATATATTCTAAAATGGAAAAGATAAATAAGGCCAAAACAAAAAAAGGAGGGAATAAAAGAAAAAATAAAGGGACAAGAGAAAAAAGCCTACAGGAAGTAACAGTAAATAGAGAGGAAAAAAAATAAGTTACGTTCTATGATGATACATTTCCGCCATATTAATTACAATTTATGATTTTCAATGGTTTAAAATTCAAAAGTTAGTAGTATATATATATATATATATATATATATATATATATATATATATATATATATATATATATATATATATATATATATATATATATATATATATATATATATATATATATATATATATATATATATATATATATATATATATATATATATATATATATATATATATATATATATATATATATATATATATATATATATATATATATATATATATATATATATATATATATATATATATATATACATATATATATATATATATATATATATATATATATATATATATATATACATATATATATAAATATATATAATGTTTATATATATATTTATTTATTTATATATATATATATATAAATAAATAAATATATAAATAAATATATAATTTTAATTTGAAATTTTTTCTATATATATATATATATATATATATATATATATATATATATATATATATATATATATATATATATATATATATATACATACATATATATATATATATATATATATATATATATATGTATATATATATATATATATATATATATATATATATATATATATATATATATATATATATATATATATATATATATATATATATATATATATGTATTTAGGGTTATGGTGAAATAGCTTATTACATGGAATCTTAACGTGGTCTGTTATTCAAACTTTTATTCAAACAATATATATATATATATATATATATATATATATATATATATATATATATATATATATATATATATATATATATTATTACACAACTTAAGGTTTCATGGTTCTAATTTATTTCTTTAGAATCGTAATTCGATTCTAATTCGACATGTTCATACAAATAAATGGGTGACAAATATTTTAGGCATAAAAAGAATTTTGTAAGTTCATTTTTAATTGATGCACACATGTGTTTGAGGAGGCAGGTTTAAATTGTTGAAGGAAATAAATTAGAATTATCATGAAACCTTAAAGTTATCTGTTTCTTAATACTAATTTTGACATTAAGCTTCTGGATTATATCCTCCTTGCAATTAGCCATACGGATTAACATATATATATACATAATTGCACAGTGAGTTCTACATAGTGAATTATAAAACAGTGCCCGATGTAATAATAAACATAAGTAAAATTTGCACTAATAATAAATATATATTTATTCCGCAACGTTTGGTCCAAATCTGACTTTCATATCACGTGCATACATACATACATATATATATATATATATATATATATATATATATATATATATGTGTGTGTGTGTGTGTGTGTGTGTGTGTGTGTGTGTGTGTGTAGCAGCTTAGACAATTTTTAATGACCTGTTTTGCCGTTTATCTGGTGTTATCTGCAGGCCAAATTTAATTAATGTTCCTAAGCTGGCATCACCATAACTTCCCTGTGCATTTTCTATAAATACTTTCATGATAATTGTTCTAATGTACCTTCCTCTATGGTACCTAGATTTTATGAATTTAAGGGCAGTACCAGATTGGCGTCAAGGTTTAACCGTTGAAATGGCTAGGTGCAACCGTAAGTTCTATGCTAACAGCTTCTTCTATCGCACTTCTCACTTGTGGAATTCTTCTTCGGCTTCTTGCTTCCCGTTCAACTTTGATCTTTAAAAATATAAATGCAATGTCAGTTGTTATCTTTATCTTTTAAATTTTCGTTCTTTTATTGTTTTCTTTCCTTAATAGTGTTTATTTTCTCATAATCTCTAATAATATGAAGTAACCCTCTTGCGTTTTATTGGCTTTATTGCCTTGCTTGGGGTGAAATGATTAAAAGCATATTTACAGGAAGAAAAATGATTTAAGCGAGACGAAACATAATTCACGTTTCACTTTTTACTTTAACTGTTTCATTACAAAAATTAGATTTTAAGTATGTTGTAGCATACCCACAGACGATACTGGGTATGTCCTCATTCACATAAATACGGTAGTAAATACTGTATGTTGGTCTGCAGTTGGAGATTCATTGTGGAATTCACTTGACCCACTTCTAGTAATTGCTACTTCTTCTACGCGCCGCTGACGAATCTTATATATGTTGTTCATGTCCTAAGTATTATCGTTCATTACCAACTTTCGTATGATTATTATATTCAGTAACCTTCCCTAAGTTACAAAAATCTACTTTCACCTCATCTTTCATCATGGTTTACGCGCCCCGTCCACTCACATATAGACTGCATTATTATTGTCCAAAGAAAAAAACCCTATGCATATAACACATTTTAAACAATCTATGTATTAAAAAGTAGTTCTATTTATAGAGTCAAGTCGGAAAATCTTTTATAAATAGACAATGGGAGCATAGGAATCAACATCACCTCGAGGCGGGAAACTGTCAGTCACCATAGAGTGTTGATTCATGTGCATGTGGCCGATTGTTACAGCCTTCACTTTTCGTTCAGGAGACCCGGGTTCGAACCTCACGAGGGTCGATTTGTCAGCAAGGGGATTTCTTGATGTTATTGGTCTAGGGTGGCGGTCACTGTTTTCGGTGCCTTTGAAAAGACCGTCACAGATGAAGAGGAGGCTTGAGGCAATAGATTTGACTGATAATGCCATAGACGGAACATATGAGAAATGAAGAAGTTTTTAAGAACAATGAAAATAAAAGGGACATATACTCGCAGTCAAAAAGAGACAAATTAAATTCTTTGACACACAATGAGGAAAGAAGGTGTTGGGAATTAGACACTCACGGGACATATTGAGATAGAGAGAAACGGTGCGTAGCCTACCTAACGACTTTGTTTAAATTAATGTCAGAACACTGATTGGGAAGGGTGTTGAGGAGACAAACTGTCTAATGCTACGGATAATAGGAAGTTGAAGAGGACTTTAATCGCCTACGTCCTGAAGGGACACCATGAGTTGTTTTTTTAAGGAAAATAGAAGCAAAAAGTACACATATTTGGAATCAAAAAAGGACAGTTGAAATATATAGGATACATAATTAAGACAGTAGGGCTCGGAGAATTTAACACTCACAGGACATAATGAAACAAGAGGGACAGAGGAAAAGGTTGAGAGACTGCAGGGGTTAGTCAGAGGACAAACCTTGTTTAGAATTACAGAGGACAGTGTTATAGAATGTGAAGGCCACAGCCAGAATGGTCAGCGATTGGCTGGAGTGCCTCGTGGGTGTGGTATTCTTACAGTGATGGATTATCTTTGTCTGGATTAAGTGCAAAACGGCATGAATTCAACGAAGGGCCGCAAGAATTCTGAAGCGTCGATATGCTTCTCACACTTGGGTTAGCTACCGGTTAAGACTACCCGCGGAGGAACGCTGAGCCAACATGCGACATACGTTCCTTTAATGTCCTTCCTCCCTCAACCTCTAAGAATCCAAGCCGCCATTACTCTCTCCTAAATAAGACGAATAAAAAAACGAAATCGTCCTTTTTGTTGAGACCATTTTATGTAGTAGCGTGGGGATGCAGAGACGACACAGAATACAGCAATATGAAGTGGTGGAGAGCCGTGATCGAACATAAAAGGCGCATAAAAGAAATATCATGTTAATATAAGGTTATTGGTTCAAAATGGTGAACACTGCCCGTTCTATGAGTTTTGTAGTTTGTTTTGTATTACAATAAAAATGTATAAATTCTGCCTATCGTCTGGTTCGCACTCCTCCCTGGTCTTTTGAGCAGGTGTAGAGATTTATCCCTTTGTTTCCTATTTAGGATTGGGTTTCTGGTCACTTCCAAAGTCGTCTTCTATACTATACTTCTAACGTACCCGTTTGAACTCTAAGATTTTATTCACTAGTTAAATCTTGACCGCTTAAAATGTAGAATTAGCTGTTAACAAATAGGCCCCAAAACTTCACTTCTTGCTCTTTGTTAGTCCACACAGTAACAGAGTGACTCTCGGGTCTTTCATTGGATAAACATTAGTAAAAAACAAAAAAAAAAACAAACAAAAAACTTTTTTCACTGAACTTGTGACGTCATAAGAAACGCCATTGTTACGTCTGCTTGCCGGTATAGTGCATGCCAGTTGAGGAAAAGGAAAACAGATAACCAAATGCGTGTAGTCAGTAAATTATTTCGTGACTATAGTATGAAGCATTTTTGGCGTAGGGCTGGCGTTTTATTTTAATTTTCCTTTTTAAGCATGTGACAATTTTATTTTATTCTTCAATACTTCAACATTTTTTCCAGTCACGATAAATTTATATGAACGTTTTTACTTCCATTTTCTATCCAAGGCACACAATGAATCACGTGTACTTACAGTTGTAAACCAACAGTGGCATACCGATCATGAAGTGTGGAGTTCAGTTTAGTGTACCTAGTCCAGAGTTCACGTTACCATAAAGTCACCATGAAAAAAGAATACTTGAACTTCAAGCCCTAAACTATCTAAAGTACATATATATATATATATATATATATATATATATATATATATATATATATATATATATATAAAAATGTATGCGTGTGTGTGTGTTATATACCGTACGTATGAACACTAATGGGTATGTCCCAATCCTCATAAATACGTTGGACACTATTGTAAGTGGGGGGGGTAATATGCTGTCTAAGTAGTTCACCACTAGCAGTGGTTTACCTGCTTCATGTCGCTGGCGAGTATTGTATCTTGTTGATCTTATAAAGATTACCATTTCATTTCTAATCTCCGTTTTGATTATTCCTCATACAACAATACAATAATATTTTCTAGATTACAACAATATATATAAAATTATATATATATATATATATATATATATATATATATATATATATATATATATAAAAAAGGCTTAAACGTTTAAACGCTAATATTCCATGGTCATAATTTATTCCATTGGAATCGTAAATACGATCCAATTCATAGGTCTGATGAATTGGATCGTATTTACGTTTCAAATGGAATAAATTATGACCATGGAATATTGATGTTGAAGCCTTTTTATTATATCCTTACTCTGTCGTGGACATTGAGTTTTACCTGGATTCTATCCTCTTGTAATTATTTTTATACATATATATATATATATATATATATATATATATATATATATATATATATATATATGTGTGTGTGTGTGTGTGTGTGTGTGTGTGTATGTATGTATGTATATATATTTATGTAGTTTAGATATATGACTGCAAATGTATATGTATATTAACCACTAATATTATCTATCTATCTATCTATCTATCTATATATATATATATATATATATATATATATATATATATATATATATATATATATATTAAAAGAAATTAATAACACCTAGTCCCTTGAAAACGGCTAAAGAAGTTGCCGAAAGCGCTTTGGAACATGGACAATACGGACAATTTACATATAGAAGTGTTTAACATCTGTTTTAGTGAAATGGAAAACGTTGTCAATTTCAAATCTTTTCATTTGTATCCACTTCTTAAAATAACAATCCGTATTCATATTTATGATTGCTAATGCAATATTTTGTTAAAGTTGTTTAGCTCAAATATTTAACAATGGAATTTCTACGGATGTTTTATTGACCTAGAACTCACCATGAGTATCAGACAGACATACTCAGATACGATCGTCTAGCACCACCAACAACAACATTATTATTATTATTATTATTATTATTCATTCATTCATTCATTAGTTTCTTGATGGTCATTTCTCTACTTATTTACTTTTAATATCTGTCTATATCTCTGAGATGAGGTATTATGATTACTTACATTATTTACATTATTCGGACTCCTATCCTCATTTTCATTGTCATATTCACAACGTTTCGCACGTTGTACGCTCTGGCTTTCTTCAGATGATTGGATTTTTCATCCAGCGGAGTAGATTGTTCTAGCTCCGCATGCCATGTCTCTTCCGGATATCTTATATTGCTATTTTTCTGTTATTATTATTTCTTATATTGCAATTTTTTTGTTGTTATTCATTGCTTTTTTCTAGCACTCCTTATTACTGGTTCCCATATTGTATTTGTTTCTATGCTTGGTCGGCTCAGGAGATTTTTGTGGCCTAGCATATGTGCTGATTCCTTAAGTTTTCGTATTTTCCAGTGATGATCTCTGCCTATTATATCAACCTCATTCCACAGGCGGGGCGGGGATCTCCCTTTTCCCCTCCATATGTGGTCAGTTACGCCTGATTTTTTTTTTATTTCCCCTCGTGTTACCTTACCCGTTTCCCCTTTATAATCGTGGTAATAAATATAACTGTAAATAATTTAAATATTTGCTTTTTTTAAATTTCTTTTTTAAAATTTGGATCTGTGGGGGGTGCGAATAGAAATATAATTTAAACTGGAAAAATTTTAGAACTTTTTACGGCTTATCAACCTTTTGCAGGTTATTTAAAGCCAGAAAATATTTTTAGATTGTATTTTTCTTTTTAGATAATAACCATATACTGGATATAAGTCTTATTAATTAACCCATAGCTGGGGGCGCAAAGAAGTAGATTCATACTTTATCAAGGGTATTTGTGCATAATTGAATATAACGAACCAGACTGGAATTAGAACTCGGCTCTCTGATTTCTAAATCCGTGCCGTTATCCTTTACACCACCCGCACATTCAAGCTTACAGCACCCGGTATTCCCAAGCGGGCACCCTTCTAGGTATTGACCAGGCGCTACGTTGCTTAACTTTCAGTGGTCGTACGAGAACCGGTGTTTCAACGAGATATGGCGATAAGCTTGGGGAAATTCTAGTGAACAACAACAACAAAAATATCTTATTTCTTACTGTGCCTCTCGTCTGCCTGCCTGCATTTCCATATTCGCCACTTTACGTCGACAAATTCTCGTGACTCTCCAATGTCGAAACATGACGTCATAGCTTTCGCTCTCGGTACGACGTATCAAGAAGCACGTCTTCCAATGCATTTCTTCTGTTGCTAGTATTTCATCCTCATTTACACCTATTCATGCGTTCACGCCTCCACCCCGTTTTTTTTTTACTCCGCCGCCTCTTTTAACGTCTTCACTCTCTTTTGATATACCTTCCTCAACAGCGCTCGCCGTTTTTTTTTTTTTTTTTTTCTTACGTAATGCTGGCTCTGCTTTCATTAGCGACATAAAACATCTTTATGCTAAGCCTTTACCTGATGGGTGCCAGGTTGACAATGCCGATCACTGAAAGAGGTCAAAAACAAATACATTGAGCTGCGTCAAATGCGTAAAAAAAATGTTTGAAAACGTGGAGAGCAGGGTTTTTTGCGGGGGGGGGTTGTAATATCATAATCATTTCTGGACGTACGCAATCATGGCTCCCCATAGATTCCATTTAATTATTATTGCCGTATCCTTAAAGAGGTTACAAAGGTAAGTGAAGTTTTTTGAAAGTCAAGTGAAGGAACAGTAACACGCATATAGATGAAAGAAGAGAGGTTTATTGTAAAAGAGAATACACTACTGAAAGACAGGGAATCGGGTGGTAATCTAGTAATTCCCGAAGCAAGGATATTTACCTTACTCCCCCGCCGCGTGGTAGGATGTTGCACAAGGCCGTTTTATGCGGAGTCAAAACCGAGGCTCGGGCAAAAATTTCCCGTAGAGCCTGTAAAAAACAGGGTCGGGTAGCTGTCTATTGCCGAAGGGCAAAGTCTCATCTAGGGTGGTAGGCAGCTACCCGGCCCCGTTTTTACGGGGTCTACGGGGAATTTTTGACCGAGCCTACAGTCTTGGATACCCCAGAGGGCAGAGTCTCGTCTGGGTTCATCTCTGCCCAAAGACAGAGCGTTCGACTAGCTTAGCTGGAGACGAATCTCCAACTAATTGCCGAAGCAAGATTATTTACCTCAACCCAACCCCCACGCACCCCCCCATCCGTGAGATACGATGTGGCACAAGGCAGTTATTTAATGCGGGGTAAAACCGAGCCCGTGGACTCGGCAAAAATCCCCCGTAGACCCCGTACAAAGGTGGCCGGGTAGCTGTCTACCACCCCAGACTAGACTCTGCCCTTCGGCATAGACTCGTTTTGGGTTCCTCTCTGTCCGAAGGCAAAGAGTTCGACTAGCTGAGCTGGAGAAGAATCTCCAACTAATTGCCGAAGCAAGCCCCCAGATATATCCTATGCTCACTATATATAGCTACTGATATAGTCAGACTACATAGACAATAGGGAGTGTGGGACATTACATTACTCCCTGAACTAATTGTCCCATGAAATTTTGCTCAATAACTCTTGTTTTGGGGGTCAGGACATTGACTTTTTTCCTCTTTTTAGTACTTTTCTGTCTCACCAGCAAAAAAAAATTTATGTATTGTCATAACTACTTGGTAGGATTTAATAGTAGGCAGGTTCGCCAGTCGTCCGGTTCACACATCTCCTATGACTTTTGAATAAGGTTTTATCCCTTGTTCTCTGTTTAGGATTGGATTTCCGGTTCCTTATAAAGACTTTTCATTTCCTCCTCTTGCATGTTAATGGCACTATCACTTTGGGGTGAACTGATTAAAAAAAATTAGAAAATTCAACTGATATATTGTTTTTTTTTTCTGATGGTGGAGTGATTACTCCTTGGCATCACCGCGGGTTTTGATTCAGAGTTGTCTTTCCCCAAGACTAGCTGCCACTAAGGGCTCACTTTACCCTGCTATTTAACCCATAGCTGCGGTCCACAAGAGATGGATATATGACTTTTATAATGACATTTGTACAAAGTGAACGACACAGACTAACCTGGATTATGAACTCGGCTCGCTTATTCCACATTCCATGTTGATATGAGTTTAAAGGACATTAAGTTACGGTTTTTTTGGGTATATCGTATATAACTAGTGAGCGAGTCAGAATGACTTATTTCCCTTTATAGTCGACCAATAGAAGGTTGACCAATCAGAAGCCGCACAACACTGTATTCGTCGTGTATAAAGGCGGCCATCTTTGCTTCTCCTAGCGGAAGGACCAGAGGCAACTTGTCCGGCGAACATGACAGACGGAAGAACTACGCTCTGCTACGATATCCACTGCGAACCTGCACTACGCTTTCCTACTGTCTCCGAAATATTCACTGCCAACCTCTGGATTCTATACTCGAGGACGACCGTCATGAAAATGTCTAACAAGCTGCGGTCCACAAGAGATGGATACATGACTTTCATAATGGAATTTGTACAAAGTGAACGACACAGACTAACCTGGATTATGAACTCGGCTCGCTTATTCCACATTCCATGTTGATATGAGTTTAAAGGACATTAAGTTAACTTTGTTACATAATAAGTGTTCTACAAATCTATGTAAGCAGCAAGCCTACTATGACAAGCCTGCGATATTTTCTTTGTTAACTACTGCACCTGGGGATTACTGTCATAATACATGAATTTATACTTATTACTGGGAGCAGCTGAATAACACTGAAGTCAAAACCGAGTTGCGACAGTCTGTTTCATGCGTGAAAGCTATCTTCGGGCCATGTATTTTCTTTGGTGTTTCCAATATTTATTTATTTATGATCAATGGGGCAACGTTGGCGCCTACACAGTAATCGCTACGATAATACAATAAGCCATAACTACCTGACCTAGTTAGCCATAATACAACATTGCCCAGTATATATAAAGAGTCGAGCCACGAAACCACACACGTGGGCTGAATATTGCGTTGAAGCATGAAATAGACTGTCGCCGCTCGGTGTTGAACCCATTGTCCACTATTATATTTACATACGCTCTATCCCTGATATCGAGCACTTTAAACCATAAATATAGAATATCTTTTAGGATGTTGGACGGCTTGTCACTTTTGCTATGTCAAGCGAAAGCTTGTTATCACTTCCAAAAATTCACGAGACTTCGTAGACGCCGGTTCTAGCAGTAACGCCTTTCAATAATATCAGCACTAGTAATATTTGTTCAAGTAGTAATTGCCAAATAGTATAATGATCAGAAGAGAATCGTAATCTGTATAGTAGTAGAGTAGAAAGAGTGAACGTATAGCAATATTGGATAGACAATAAGAGTGAACAGTAATCGTATAGTCATCACGCTATTTTCTATTTATTCACTTCCATTATGATCACGTGATCTACTTAATAATGGAATCGCTCGCGTTACTCACTGGCGATCTAGTTTCAAACCACAGTGTCAGCAAGGGCACTTATTCTTATATAGCAATACCTTACAGCTATATTTTGTCATTTTATTATATATATATATATATATATATATATATATATATATATATATACAGTGTAACCCGGATATAAGAGAGTTGTCAGGACCGGAGAAGAAATCTCTTATATCCGGGTTTCTCTTATATCCGGGTTTCTCTTATATTCGGATTTGGTCTGATTTATATACATTAACACAGGCTCTAATTTGGGACCAGAGAAAATCTCTCTTATATCCGGGTTTGTCTTATATCCGGGTCTTATATATATATATATATATATATATATATAAAATTAAAAGATATGTGCAAAATGTCCTACAAGATATAGAAACGCTGAGTAACTTGATAATAATTTATCAACCTGTTCAAATTCTACATACCTTTCTTTAACAGTTATATATATATATATATATATATATATATATATATATATATATATATATATATATTAAATATGTGGTGCAGATCAATTTGTATTACAATTAATCATTCATACAAAAAGTAAATTAGTAAAGTTAATGATATAAAATGGCGAAAATTGCCATATTTGTAAAAAAACGCATTCGCTTAAATAAAAAAAAAATATTCAACCTTAGCGTTGCGACTGCACGCTTCAAAAGTTTGTATCCGTTATCAATAACACATTTAAAAAAAACATATTTCGATTAGCATTATATTTTATTTATTTTATCGTCTCGGATGCTACCTGTATTTTGCCAAAAACAAAATAATTTCCATGCCTGAAGATGACTGAGTATGCAGTCGAAAGTACTTGCGTATTTCATTAATACCTTATACAGCTTATAATTTAAAAGAACAAGGATCGTAACATTCATCGAGTGATTGGTAGGTTAATGCACCCATAAAATTTTGTTAGTGAAGGGAGTTCGCCATTTTATATCATTAACTTTACTAATTTAATTTTTGTATGAAATTATTCATTGTGATATATATATATATATATATATATATATATATATATATATATATATATATATAAGGATTTTATATTGAAGTGTGAATAAAAAAAAATACGTATAAAAAAATCCGGTTTGACTGTTTAAATGACGTCACCGTTATTGACTTAAAATTGATTTCAACAAACGTGAAAATACCCGAATTAACTAAAAGCAGTTACGTACACATACAGAAAACGCAATCCATGAAAACAAATATAGAAACATTCCAAAATACGCGGGAAAATAGAATAAAATAAGTATGAACTTTGGCAAATTAACCGATTATATAAAACAACTAATTTGGAAATATTAAATGTTAATAAAAGCTTCGATAAACCTAAACCTACCTCTCTCTCTCTCTCTCTCTCTTTCTCTCTCTCACTCATATATATATATATGTATGAGGATATATAATTTTGCATAATTTTATATAGCAACAAACAGTATTTAGGAAAATATGACAAACTGGAAAATTTCTTGTGACGCGTTTCATCCGATTAACTGCTTACGGATGAAAAGCGTCACAAGAACTTTCCAGTTTGTCATATTTATATATATATATATATATATATATATATATATATATATATATAAAGGTTATAAAAGTATGTATAATTCATATCACGATTTTCGTGACTAAAATTGTCACGATATTTGTGAAATGTGTTGATAATGTTGAACGTGAGAAAGAAAGAAATTCACTGATATCATTCCATCAAATAAATTAGCATCATAATTATCTTTTTGTAATGACGGTCAGAGCGTTATTTTTTTATTTTTTTATTATTTTTTAGACATTATTAAGACTCTCTATGTTATTAGCCGTTTAGAGCAGTGTTTCTCAACCTTTTTAGGTAACGGCACACTTACGAGCAAATGAAAATATCACGGTATGTTTGGTCGAATGTGCGATAAACAGACCCTCATTTTTTCTTCAGTTGGGCGTATACTTTCTTGCTTCTTTTTTCGGATATCATTTAGGATTGAGAATCCTAATTCACATAAATAAGAAGTAGAAAATTTCAATACAACAGACAAAGCCTTTTTAGCTAATGTGGTATATTCCTTTTGTATTGAAATCCAAAATGCTTCAATGGATACCATCAAATGTATTATTTTGAGATCTCGATCACTAGAAATGGTGACCAATTTTTCTATTTCGCATAACTGAAGTCCCACATTAGAAGGAACATAATGAAAAGAATTACTGTAAT